>JADNYJ010000001.1:1200000-1659529 GCA_015501075.1 Gymnopilus junonius | reverse complement strand
TAACAGCGGTATAAATCTGGTTTCCGCCTTCAGGTAATACCACGACAATGAGGTCTGGTCCTACTTTCTTCGCATTATAGCAAGCTTTACCAGCGTTTCTGAGTTGCTAAAAAATGGAGTTGTTTAATATCCAAGGCATTAGATAAATGAAAAAGACACAATACTTCTCCAATATTCCCTTGCCCATTCTCGTAGAAAATGAGAGGATGTAGTTCCTCAATTTTCATACCTTTATTGGCTGCGTCAAGTGAAGGAACACGTTAAATGAAATTTAATACCCACCAACACTGGAGGCACCATCACGGAATGCCGTTGCCATATCTTGGGCAACGTTGAGAGGGAAACGCCTATCGCTTTCATAGACGACGATGACCCATTGCTTGACTGACTTCGGCACAAAAAATTTCTTATCGCGCCTGTTTATTTGTGAATTAAATATAGTCACGAAGTAAGCATCATACGCACATGTTCCACTGGCCATTCGCCGGTTTCTGAGAAAGGTTGATGAGCATTATTTTTGTTGATTACCAAGTCAACCGTACAATTGTGTTCTGTCTGCTTCCCTCTCCATATTTCAGGACTGGAGCCTCAAGGATCCGAGCTTTGACAGTCATTGGCGTCTCGGTAACGTTCATCCCAAATGAGCGGACATATTCGCTTTGGCCGTATTGAAGAAGCTGAAGCACAATATTTTCCGTCATGTCATCCAGTCTGTGATTAGAAGTACTTCCTGACCTGTAATCCTTGTCGGATGGTCTCTAAACGCTGAGGAGGTCTAAGCCTGGCGAAATCCACCACTTCTGATGTCTTCTCCGCTGGAATTTGCTTGCGCATTATCTGACCAGGGGGTACGCTGCATAGCTCCAGGGGCATGACGGCCCCGGACCCAACCTATTTAGAATATCCTTATTCATACACGCCTCATAAGAGTACAAAGATTTTACCTCCACACAAACAATATCGGGGAACTGCAGAGCTTTACCCAATGTGGTCCTGAAATAATTGGCGACCGAAAGTGTTTGGCCCTCTCTGGTGGTGAACATTCGCGCGTTTGCTCCCTCAGTTGTGACCTTCTTTATGACATGCGCCCGAGTACGTCCGCCATGTTTAGTTATCACACGTACTCCAGTAAGAAAACGCTGGAGACGGTGGCGCTCTCGATCTGGAAAACCTCTCTGTGGCGATAACATATTGGGATTTGGGTTCGGCCTTCCGAAAAATTCCAGACAGAGGTCAATTAGTCGTCCGTCTTTATACATGACGCCAGTTGCGATGTCGAGGTTGATATACATTTTGTTCTGGCTTGGTCGGACGGACTGGAAATATCCGTGCCAAAGCTCAATGCCGTTTCCGATGGGTCGCTTTCCCTGGGGAACGAAGAACGATCGTACATTGAAAGGGTGTTTTTCGTTGGGCCGCATGCGGATAACAACGTTGAACGCCTGAAGGCCACGAACATAGTACGATATTAATATTTCGTGGGGAATAAAAAAGAATAATGCCTACCATGATAGCAGTAAATACCGGGTTGTCTAAAGTTTGCTGTCCAGCAATGAAACGATGAAGTAGTCTATAGATAACCATTTGGTAAGCTCAATCACTAAGTAAATGACAAATGATACTAACTCTGTATTGATTTCTGCCACTTTGGTTACTTTGAATTGATAAACCTTTGGGGGACGACCCGAAGGAGGCCCATCTTGCTCCAGCGTAACATCAAACTGTTCAAGCAAACAGACAGAGATCTTTCAGCTGTCGAGTAAGGAGTATAGGTCCTGTATGTATTACCGAAGCTGCATCGTTCGGGCCTAAAGGCAATGGGTTGATAGAGTAGATATTCTTCTTGGTGTCGTAAACGGCCGACTTGAACGCAGGTACCATTGCTTGAAGTCGTCCATACAATTGCATGTTCAAACGAGCCGGCAACCTGTCCGGAATGATGGCTAAATGACATCGAGATCAAGTTATCTGTCGATAATCATATTATCTTGATTTCAAACTCACCCACTACATCGAAAGATATCCCAGACTTAATGAGGACTCAGATAACATCACTGCTCATGGGACACCTACCGTCATAGTGAATGATCGCTTCATCAGGGACTTCCACCGGGAAAGCATTCACAATGGTCTGCACATGTTTGCCGCCCGTTCCAAAGCCTGGACGTCTTACACCAATAGTCTGCACAGATGCTTATCCAGTTTTGATTAAAAAGGGATTGGGTTCGGATCTGATAACTACGGAGGAAGGTACTCACCCGCAATGTTGACAACAGATACGCCTCCACGCCCCGCACCACCACCGCGAGCAGGTCCGCCACCGCCTCTTGGCGGACCTTGACCGCGACGTGGAGCGTTTCGAGGTGGCATAGTTTGTCAAATGCGAAAACGTGGACAATAGGATGGCAGTGTCCGTGTGTTGGTGGTACCAGTTCAACATGGAAAGGAAGGTATCTCGTCTTTTATATTGGATCCCACGGAGTAATCCGAGTCCAAAAATAAGGCGCAGTCGTTCACAGGAGTTGACAGAACACAACGTTCCTGATGGATAAGGGCAAGTTACCTTCTCAGCCAGTCAGGTTGTGGGATAAAAAGCCTGTAGTGAAAGCAAGGCGGACCGTTCGCACTGCGGACAGTGAGCACATGCTCATTCAAGCTGATTTAGATATATAAAGATCGTCATGACTCGTTACTGTAATGCATCATTTTGGTATTTTACAAAGAGGTATCAGGATTCAGGGAACAGAAAGCTGTGAAGACGATCAAGCGAGAAAGAAAGAAGAACGAGGAGAAAGGAACGCGTTATGTACAACCATCAAGGCGATTCGACGGAGACGTGTTTCGGTGACGAATTCAGATTGATCACTATAGAGTACAACTCGCCCATCAGTAACAAGAGTAAAGCTAGTAAAAAGCAGACAACGCACCATAAAGTACATCAGGTTCGCCATATTAGCATGCAGGGGCTTATATCCAGCCCTGAATGCCTGGAGCTGGCCCTCAGCATGGGAAACTTGAGTTGCCGTCTCCGATAGATCAAGATCAGTCCCAGGCGTATAGTGGTTCTTTGCGCGAGCGCAAACGATATCGGCATCTGGTAAAAATCACAAGTTAGTAATAAGACATAATGAATAGAATGGTAACACGCACAGTATACCGGAGCCGGAATAGAGACCGAACGAGTCGCTCGCGCATAGACATGGCAAAGTGCAAAAGAAAGACTCTGCATCGCATCAGCACTACATAGAGTAATAAATTATTCAAAAAATCAATTAGATAAACTCAAGGTAGCAGAAAAAAGACGCACGAGAACTTGTTCTCCTGCGATACGAAAGAATATGCGATGTAAATAAAGCAGCGAGATCAGAGACCATAGAAATCCTTACATCATAAATCACAGAATAATGTGCAGGCCTGCTAGTACCCAAGAGGCCTCCGTGGGTAAGCTGGTAGTAGTCAAACTCTGTGGGATGACCGAGGCCTTCGTCAATGGTCGTTCCGGCCTGGCAATTTCCCGTCTTGTCTGCATCGCCAGGGTTCTGGGGGAACATCCTACAGGTCCAGGTCATCATGAATATGGAACTACGTAAATAGAAGAACATAAAAAACTTGCCTGATATGATGCCGTTTACCGACAACAACAAGAGTAATTTTTGGGTTAATCTTCATCGCTTGGCAGGCCTCTAAAATAATTTGTGGTCAATATGATTCAACCTAGAGTGAGAAACTGACGCGTACTCTTAATCTTTGGCAACTCTTGATACGTCGAGAAATGTTAAAAAAACAAAACTAGCAAATGCAAGAAAAACTGACCGTCATCAAGGACTTGCTGGAACTGTCCTTCCGAAACACCATCTACAAAAAAAAAAACGTTATAGACGAAGGAGATGATCTTGCGAGCCCCAAAGATGACACACCTCGATAAAAGATCAAACGAGAAGGCGGCGGTCTTCCCTTCTCAAAAGCATTCTGATACCCAGCATACTTGCCAATCGCAGCCTAAGTAACAACGAAAACCATAAGTCAACACGCGAAAAACAACGCAGAGTAAAAAAGAAAGAAAGGCAAAACAAACCTTGCACATATTCTCCAAATCCTCAATCATCTCTACCCGGCCCATCTGCACACGACTCTCCGAGATATATTTGGCAGTGGTACTATCCACGCTCGACACCAAAGCAGCGAATGATGGTCGACCGTCCGCTCCTGGAGCGGGATGGTTGACATCGGCGCCCATGACGATGGTAGGATGGCCCGGGTCGTTGAGGGCTGCGTTCATTTCTCCCAGGACGCTGTTGATCCCGCCGAGTTTGACATTTAATCTAAGGTGTAGATTAAGGCGTTAGCGCGAGAAATTTACCAGAATTAAGTGAAAGCATGTGTGAAGAGGTCAAGTATAAGGAGTTAAAAATAACCCTGGTGAACAGAGCATACTTCTTCGGGACAAAATACCCAATTATAGAAGTACGATATAAATAGAACTTACTTCAGCATAACGTTGGCCCAGTACTGCGGCTTAGCACGACTGCACTTGTTAGATTTGAGGCACTGAGTGGCTACGCCCATCTAGAGAGATAAAAAATATGTAAATTAAAGATACATCCAAGTCGAATCATTTATAGAATACTCACAGTGACATCGCCAAAGCTATCAGCAACAATGATCAATGAAAAAGTAATCAGTAAACAATTAAATACAAAACAGCTTCAAAACGTACTGTTTGACTGCGGTATATATCTGATTACCGCCCTCGGGCAGAACAACCACCATAAGATTCGGAGGCGACTTTTTCTGATCCAAGCACGCCTTGCCGGCCCTTTTGAGTTGCTAAAAAATTAGAATGGTATAATCAGACCAAAGCCAAGTAAGCAAGCGAACGCGTACGTACCTCGCCAATAACCCCTTGTCCGTTCTCATACACAATAACCGGGTGACTATCCATGACTTGCATACCTTTACATGCACAAGCACGCCAGCGCATGAATCAGTAACATAACTGGTACAAGTCCAATGAATCAACTTCAACTCACCAACACTAACAGCACCCTGACAGAATCCAAAAGCCATCTCCTCTGCTGCTCGTCTCGGGAACCGCCTCTCGCTCTCATATACGACTATCACCCACTGTTTAATGACTGAAGGTTTGAAGAACTTTTTATCGCGCCTATATGTCAAATAATTGATCGTGTAAGTCATGAAGGGAAACAAAAGAAAAAGGAACCAGGTGCACTCACATATTCCACGACCCATTCGCCGGTTTCTACAAGTAATAGTAAGTTCGTTTCAAGATCAATATTTGTTCAAATATCAAATCAAATATGATGCAGAAAACTTACGATCGTTTTTTGCGCACTGCCCTCTCCATACTTCAACATAGGAGGAGGAAGCACACGCGCACGCACACTCATAGGCGTCTCGGAGATTTTCATCCCAAACTGGCGTATATACTCGCTTTGCCCATATTGCAGCACCTTGATTAATGCGACACCCAGTATTAGTACCAATGTGGTGAAGGAAAGAGGAAATAATGAAGGGACAACAGAAAACGTACCTGTAATCCCTGTCGGATACTTGCCAACCGTTGAGGAGGATCAAGCTTTGAGAATTCCAACATATCATTCGTCTTGTCGGAAGGAATTTGCTTGCGCATAATTTGCCCAGGCGGGACGCGGCACAGTTCGAGAGGGATAACGGCGCCTGAGCCGACCTAAGAATAGAAACATGTTCAGAACCGAGAATTACCATCACGGGAAAATGAATAAATGAAAAGAAAAATAGTACGAAAAAAGAAACAAAAATCATCACCTCAATGCAAATAATATCCGGAAACTTCAACCTCCTCCCAACGACCTTATCGAAATAATTCGCCACAGTCATACTCTTCCCCTCTCTATCCGTAAACGATCTCGTATTCGCGCCTTCCGCCGTAAGCCTCTTCACCACATATCCTCTCTCCCTTTTCCCCCCACCTTGCGAATGTTCCGTAATCACCCTCATCCCCACCAAAAACCTCTGCAGCCTCACCCGTTCCCGATCGGGAAAACCCCTCCTCGGACTAAGGAGATTTTCGTCCTGCCCCGGCCGCCCAAGGAACTCGAGGCATAGGGCGAGTAATGGACCGTCTTTGTACATCATCCCGGTGGAGATGTCAAGGTTTACGTATAGTTTGTTTTGCGCGGGCCGCAGGGACTGGAAGTATCCTCTCCAAAGTTCAATGCCAGCTCCGATGGCCTTTTTGTTGGCGGGGGTGAAGAAAGATCGGACGTTGAATGGATATTTTTGATTGGGTTGCATGCGGATGACAATATTGAGGGCCTGGGGAAAAGAAGGGAAGGGGGCATAAGTTGTGTTGGTGTGGGGGAGAAAGTAATATGTAGCTAACCATGATGGAGGTTTGGACGGCATTGTCCTGGGATTGTTTACCAGCAATGAATCGATGGAGGAGCCTATTAAACAAGAGATAGGTTGAGAGGGAAGGAATGATTATTTAACGGAGTTGTAAAATACACACTCGGTGTTGATTTCAGCGACTTTTGTGACCTTGACTTTATAGACTTTGGGTGGGCGGGCGCCAGGAGGACCTTGAGGTTGAAGAACGACGTCGAACTAATTAAACAAAAAAAGCTTAGGCCATATATTCTTCGAGGCGCAGACCATAGACAGTAAGCGCCTGACGTAACGTTAGTAACATACCGACGCTCCGTCCGTTTGGCCTAATGGGAGCTTGTTGACAGTAAAGAGGTTCTTTCTCCCGTCGTACACGACACCTCTAAAAGCCGGCACCTGTTCTTGTAGTCGTCCATACAGTTGCATATTCAACCGAGAGGGGAGGTTGTCCGGGGTGATCGCTGGAAATTAAGGTGTCAATGACGATCATGATCAGGCGTACTACAGAAAGTGACATAGGGCCTAACTCACCGACTGCGAATAGTTTACGTAGACTCACATGTAAGCGAAATGTGGATATATGCGTAAAACCAAGGACAAAAAAACTGACCATCATAATGGTATATCATTTCATCTGTAACTTCCACCGCAAAAGCATTCACAAGCACATTCACAGGTCTGCCGCCTTGACCATAACCAGGGCGCTTAACACCGACCGTTTTTACCGACGCTTGATTGGAGAAAACAAACGTCAAGCGGTGCATGGATGGGCAATGTCAAAGAAAGAAAAATCGAAGAAAAAACATGAATTCAACCATGAAAAACCGACGAGTACATGACCGAATAAAACAAGACTCACCCGCAATACTGGCAACGGCGCCTCCACGACCCGCACCACCGCCGCGGTTAGGTCCTGACCCCCTCTGTGGGCCTGAGCCGCGACCTGGAGCGATGCGTGGTGGCATTGTTGACGGTAAGCTTGGGAAGGAAGGGTGGTTAGTTGTGTACGTAGTTGTGGTACGAGTTCAAGACGCGGTCGGAGAGACGGTGGGGGTATTTATACAGCCTGCCTCGCGCCTCGGAAAGATCCGTTTTCGATTGTCCGCTTGGCCTTTATTCTACTGCTAAGTACTAGAGAAACCACAGGTCTGTGAACAATGACGCCCGTTCTCGATACTCACCCAACGTTTTACAAGAATAATGACCCTCATTCGAGTGGCTATTTTGACTGGTGAGCTCGAGTCTGCCAGATTCACCGTCGATTCTAATCATCGCAGTGAGCGACACCGCTTCCGCCGACCGCAGCACCGACAGGTCGGGCCCGACCATCAGAGATTTAATCGCTCAGCGTATTTCATGCCAAATCCCAGAGGGCCACTATCGAATTGTAGCAGATGATGTGGCCGCTATCCAAAGCGTCGTAACCGACTGGACCTCCTCCAACGAAATAGATTGGGTGATCACCACAGGTGGAACAGGCTTTGGAATGAGGGATGTTACACCAGAGGTAGGCATTCCGAATATTAGTATAGATTTTAAATCTGCAACTGTCCTAACTGGCCCGATTTATCCAGGCCATTGCGCCACTCATCGAGCGCCCCGCACCCGGCTTGGTCCATCTCATGCTGTCTGCTTCCCTAGACAAAACGCCTCTCGCGGCTCTGGCGCGACCCGTAGCTGGGACTATCAAAAAGACCCTTGTGACCACTCTCCCCGGGAGCCCGAAAGCGGTGACAGAAAACCTAGAAGCGTTACTGCAGGGAGGTGTCCTCGAACATGCTATCGACCTTATCAAAGGCGGGTCAGGCAAACAAGTGCACGCTGCGCTTTCGTTGTCCAGCTCAGAGGTAGCCCAGACGCCCGACAGCTCGACCTCTGCCTCAACCAGCGATTCACAAAGCAGTCATCACCATCACCACCACTACCATTCTCACTCTCATAGCCATACTAACCACAGTCACCCAAGGCCGCGCTCTCAAGCTGCTTTATCTCATGACCCTTCAGCTCCTGGTACATGGAATGCTTAACATGCCCTATATGTCTGTCTGATGTGTTTTATCTCCAGTGCCTGCCCGACACAGGAAATCTCCCTTCCCTCAAATCACTCTAGAAAATGCGCTCCAGTTAATCCGGCAGAACATCCAACTACTGCCCATCGAAATCCTCTCTGTTCGTCTATCGAAACTAAACCGCATCTCACGAGCTTGAAAATGACACCTTGCCTCCTGACAGGTCGACTACAAACTCGGAGGTAGGATTCTAGCAGAAGACGTATATGCCCCACAAGACATCCCCATCCGCGCAACCACCAGCGTAGATGGCTACGCTCTGCGATGTACGTCTCTGTCTTCCAGCCTCACCCCTTCTTCCGAATATCAACTAATCATCCACCCCTCCCTATAGCTACCGACCCCCCAGGAACCTACACCGTCCTCACCTCTAGCACACACACCCCTTCTAGCCCCCTCCCCCCTGGCTCCATTTTCCGCATTAACACCGGTGCGCCCCTGCCCCTTGGGACGGACACAGTGATCATGGTCGAAGACACCGAGCTCATTTCGACGTACAAACCCTTCCCCGACTCTCCCCCGAGGAGAAGGAGGTGCGGACCTTAGTGCAGGTGCCGGAAGGCGAGAACGTGAGAGCACCCGGATCAGATGTGAGGAAGGGTGATGTGGTCAGGCAGAAAGGGGAGCTGGTGGGCAGGGGAGGTGGGGATGTTGGTGTGTTGGTGTTTGTCGGAAGGAAAGAGGTCGGTTGGGTTTTCTAATCTATTTTTTTCTATGTAGGTCGCTGATAGTTTTATTCAGGTCAGAGTGTACAAGAAACCTGTTATTGCGCTTATGAGTACCGGCAACGAACTCGTCGATCTGCACGACGTCGGTGTTGGTGCTGGTGCTAGTCCATCGAAAGCAGAAGAATGGGGCGGGATATACGACACCAACCGACCCTCCCTGCGTGCTGTCCTCGAAAGTTTGGGATACGAAGTCATCGATCTCGGGATTGTTCCAGACGAGTAAGTCCTCCTTCCCTTCTCCCTTCACTTTCTTCCTCCCATCTCTAACTCCCTCCCCTTTAATCACAGCATAACATCCCACCTCAACACCCTCACCCACGCGCTACACACCGCCGATATGGTGCTGACGACGGGCGGGACGTCAATGGGCCCAACGGACCTCCTCAAGCCCATCATTGAGCGCTATTTGGGCGGGACAATCCACTTTGGAAGGGTCGGGGTGAAGCCTGGGAAACCGACGACTTTTGGGGTCGTCCCTGTCTCTGGGTCTCTCTCTGGGTCTACGGGTCCGGATGCCGGGACTGCGGGTGATGCAGGTGCCACTGGTACGACTGTGACCACTGGTGTCGAAGGTAATGCAAGTGCGAGTGCTGGTATTGGAAGCGAAACCAAAGAAGCCGGAAGCACGATCCCTAAGCCGATCTTTGCGCTCCCAGGTAACCCCGCCTCTGCGCTCGTGATGTTCTACGTTTTTGTCCTCCCCGCGCTGAGGAGGATGGGCGGGTTCCCCGAAAGGCTATGTGAGCTGCCGAGGGTCGTCGTCCAGGTAAGATTTTTCGTTTCATTTTTCATCCACATTTTTGTTCTTGCGCTTGTTCTTCTGCTTCTGCTTCAGGAGCTGATAACATCCCTCCTCCAGATACAAAACCCAATGCCTCTCGACCCACGCGTCGAATTCCACCGCGTTATCATCAAAAGCTTCCTTTCCACCACAGACACAGGGTCAAGCATGGTGCTCAAAGCGTACAGCACAGGCGGACAGCGATCAAGTCGCGTCGCGAGCTTGGCAGGAGCGAATGGGTTGGTCGTGTTGCCTACGTTGGCCCAGGCTCAAGCCAATTCTGAAGGGATAAAGGGTAAGGCGGGTAAGACGAGGTTGGAAACAGGCGAGTTCGTCGAAGCTTTGGTGATTGGGGAAATTGAAATGGGATGATCCGGGGTTGGAGTGATTGGTGGATTGGTTGGATGGATTTGATGTTTTTTCTTTTCACAATTTCAAAAATGGATGGATGGATGGATGGAAGAAAACAAACTTTGTACCATGTGCTGTAAATCCACTCTTGCCTAGATACTTAGGTAGCAAAAATGGCGTTGTAACAGTAGTTCTAAAAATAGATGTTACCTGAGGCGGGCCAGGTTGGTCACTGTGGCGGGCGGACTCATTGATGATCGATTCTAGCACGGGATGCTTGATGCTCGTACCTCATTCTTGTAGCCGAATAATTTATTTGTCAGTGAAGAAGGACTTCATCTTTGCAAATTGCCACTCATTGGTTCCTGCGGACACGAGTCAACCCGAAATGGATATTGCAGCCAAGAATGGAAATATGTAGGATTTCCAGGAAGAAAAGCAACTATGTAATCTTATTATTATTGTCTAGTCAGATGGCGCCGACTATCATACTGAAGGAGACAGTAACTTTTTGGTGACATTATGTCCGAGTCCCTGCGTGGTTTACCGGTGGTCAAACTAATCCGGCCGTAAAACATAAGAAGTCTTTATTGAGTAGCGCTCACATCAAAATCATAGAACACTGCCATTGATAACGCAATGACAACGTACTGGCAGTAGGAATGGAACCCTACCGGACCCTACCTCGCGGACCGCATCCCACCCAACAACAACCCTGTAACGGACGTCACTTCCACTGATATTACCTGCAACGTCAACGGCCTAAGTGGTTCTGGTGTGTCAACGCTCAGCATTCCCGCTGGACGAAACATCACGTATTATTTGCAGAAAAATCAAGACTAAACTAGTTCAACGTTTCACGCTATAGGTTTGAATGGCATCAACACGCCCAACGGACTGGTGAAGATGCCATTTCTTCTGGACACAAGGGACCTGTCCAAGTCTACATCGCAAAGGCGCCATCAACGGCCGCCTATTTTAACGGGCAGGGTGCCGTGTGGACAAAGATATACTCACCTGGTCTTCTTAACCCAACGACCCAGCAGTGGGCATCTGACGTTGTTAATACTAATAACGGTCAGTCTAGTCTTTATATCTTGATATCTGACTGTAATAAATCGATCTTGCCTTTGACAAGAAAACACAGCGTAGTCATCCCAGCATCTCTACCCACGGGAGATTACTTACTTCGTTCTAGATCGTAAGAGACTTGATTTTTCCAGCTGCAGAGAAAGTCCATCTGATAATCATTTTCTCAGATTGCCCTTCATGTCGCTTCGTCATACCCGGGTGCTCAATTTTACATTGGTAAGTAAACTCGAAAACATTGAACTCATCGATATCAAATCAACGCTCTATAGGTTGTGCCCACGTCACCATCACCAATGGAGGAAATGCCAATCCTCCAAAGATTGCTTTGACTTGCGCTTACAAGGGCAGCGATCCTGGTATCACTCTACGTTTATTGTTTGTCCGCTCCGTCCTCTCCAAAAATTTAAATAAAAAAAATCAGGTCAACATATACAATAATCTTAAGAGCTACACCGCACCTGCAGGACAGTTTGGTCTGGACAAGGACGGGCCAATCCAGTCGGTCTCCAGAGACAGATTAAATAGTTTTGTTCGGGTCAGGGAATCTACAAGTAGTTTATTTAAAAGCGCTTTGAATCTCATATGTGCCGAAATGCCGACAGGCTTTCGACAACAATCATAGCCGTAAATGGCAGGTCTTTCCTTCTCTGCATGCACCCATCTGCGAGGAGAATCTCAACTTCATCACGAACCTCTTTCCACTTATTGTCCGCTAGATTTAAACCCACTACCTATGTGTACTCAGAGCACGTTAGACTCGACCACAATCCTTGCTCGGGTTCCCAACTTACGGGTAGTGCAAAGCTTCTCGTGGACGCTGCGAAGGAGGCGGCAGAAGATGCTTCTAGACCAGGGACATCACGAGCATCTGACTTAGAGGATAGTCACGAAGCAAGATCTGAATCAGCGCAACTAAGTGGTAGTGCAAAGCTCTTCGCAGACGCGGCTAAAGAAGAGGCGGAGGAGAGGGTCCTGTCAGCAAAACTCTCCGCTCTCGAGCAAGAGCACGAGAACTGGACTGGGGAGGAGAGCATGAAAGATGCAGTGCTTCGCATGCTGGTGGACAAGTACAAGCCTCTCCGTACAGGAGCCATTCAGACTGCCGAAGAAAAGATAAAACGGGCACCACCGAAGTTGGGCTCGATCGTCCCTACAGAGGAAATTCCGGTCAAGCTAACACCAACGAGCGGGTCATGGGCCTCTGAACCCCTCTTGAAGGCTACCGAGGGCCACCAGCCATGGCATACGCAGTTCAAGGCCCCTCAACACGATGTGTCATCAATCAAACTCGCAGACATACCACCTGTAGTATCGTCGAAGCCCTCTGGATCTCCACTACCGTTAGACGATCGTGAACGTAGGATGGAAAGAGAGCAGCGAAAGCGAACGGAACAAGGAATCAGGCTCACCCAAGCCAAGGAGTCGACGTTAGATTATCGGATGGGTATTAAAGGTGCAAGAGGACCTATCAGTGGCCGTCCAAATCCTGTCAATATGAAAGGCTGGACGAGCTTGGTAGAGGATAGAATAGAGGTGTGTGCCTTCGGACTTTTTCCCCATGATGCCCGACACTGAAGTTTGTATTATAGAAAGCTCGTCAGGCTGGTGCATTCAACGCAATAAAGGGTAGAGGACAACCTCTAACGCGGTCTACAGATGAACATAATCCGTTCATAGCGCGTGAAGAGTTTCTGATGAATCGAATCATTCAGAGGAATAAAGCCGCTCCTCCCTGGGTAGAAACTCAAGCTGGTAAGTCACTTACGAGGAATTGCTTTACTTCAGTGTAGTGACAATCTTACTAACCTTTCATCTCCCGCAATAGAGCTTGAAAGCTCTGTCAACACCTTTCGAGAAATACTTCAACAATCATGGATACGTCGCGCCATCCGAACCCTATCCATGGAACATCCTCTCGAGATCCTGCGCAAGTTTACGCTCCAGGATATCAAGGCTCATCGAGATCCCAGCTGGGTTGAAAAAGAGAAAAGTTATCACGAAACGGCTGTCGCTGAACTCAACTCGTTAGTGCGCAAATACAACGGCATGGCGCCTTACGCTGTCCGTCGCGCTTATTACAGTCGGGAAGCTGAGATCAATAGGCTCTATGATGAGTGCGCTGCGGATATTTTACGTCAAATTTCTGAGAGGGAAGAGAATCCTCATTTCAAACTTGGCGGTGGAGGTGGAGAGGGTTCATCTGGCGGGACTACAGGTCATGCAGGCGGACCTCTGCAAGAAACTGGAGCTAGGAGTCCGGAAGGAATTTCGTTCACGGAGTGGATTCGCAGTTTCTTCCGCCGATGGTTTGGTGCGGGTACATGACTACTGGCAGGAATATCCATACAGATTAGTCGTACACTGCATTTTACAAATAGTAATTACTGGACTACAGATAATGCAGAATATGCAAAACTTGTTTGCGGTTTGCGGGTCTTTTTTTTCAACTTGATAGTAGCATTGGGGCTGGTGGCAAGTCGGGCATAGCTTCCAAGTCTCAAGATCAATGCTTTAACTCCACCATCATCCAACACCCCCGAACGATCCTCAAGATCACATCACTGACGACTCCTCAACGTTGTCAACATCCCGTCGATCTCCTCAATTTACGAGTAAACACCCGCGAGCAGGCATGCAACACCCACCACCGTCGTCTATTCCTGTTGGTGTGCTAGGTGCTACCGGCACTGTTGGGCAAAGATTCATCACCCTGCTCGCGGCACATCCTTGGTTCGTGATCAAGGCTCTTGGAGCTTCGCCTAGAAGTGCTGGGAAGAAGTATAGGGAGGCTGTTAATTGGAAGCAGGCCCAGCCGGTTCCCAATGTCGTCAGGGATATAGTGGTCGTTGAGTGTAGGCCAGGTGCCTTTGAGGGATGCAAGATCGTCTTTTCCGGATTGGACGCAGATGTTGCTGGAGAGATGGGTGGGTTTTCACTGCTCCTGCTGACCTTTTCGTTTCATTGCTTACTGTTGGCTATATTCTTCTACTAGAGGAGGCCTTCCGAGCTGCTAATCTTGCCGTATTTTCCAATGCTAAAAACTTCCGTCGGGACCCACACGTACCACTGATTGTACCTCTTGTCAATCCTTCTCATCTCTCTATCATCCCTCAACAACAGTCTCTCTTCACACCACCCTTAAAGCAAGGCTTCATCGTCACCAATGCAAATTGTTCGACGACAGGGTACATTATACCCCTTGCAGCACTAGAAAAGTCCTTTGGTCCCATCGAAGCAGTGATGGTCACCACGATGCAGGCCATCTCTGGCGCTGGCTACCCCGGTGTCCCCAGCTTGGACATTCTGGACAATGTTATCCCATACATCGGAGGAGAGGAAGAAAAGATAGAGTGGGAGACCTTGAAAATCCTTGGTGGGGTGAGCACGGATGAGAAAGGCCTTCTCGCATTCGACATGCACGCGAGGCATCCGCTTCGCGTGAGTGCATCATGCAACCGTGTCGCGGTCATAGACGGGCACACCGAGTGTGTTTCCGTGCGGTTCTCCAATCGGCCTCCACCTTCACCGCAGCAAGTCCGGGAAGCCCTCGCGGCTTACACCCCCGACGCGCTTGCTTTGGGATGCCCATCTGCACCTAGACACACAATTGTGGTCCATGAAGAGCCGGACAGACCCCAGCCGAGGCTGGATAGATATTATCAGGACGGAGCGGGCGTGAATGTGGGTAGGGTCAGGCAGTGTCCTGTGTTGGACATCAAGTTTGTGGTGCTGGCTAATAATGTGTCCATCGGCGCTGCGACGAGTAGCATCATCAACGCCGAGTTTGCAGTGCTTAAGGGGGTTGTTCAATGTTGATTGGTAGCCCAGCGAGGTGTCGTTGGGCCCCTCAAAAGTTGTTTGAAATTTTAAGAAGTATATCTATAATCTTACAATAACATTTAACGAACTTACTTTTATATTGGTGATTTGAGTGTAGAAGTCTAATTTAAGTCAATTGCTAAAGCTACATCGAAGCCTGACGACACAGTACCAGTTGACATTTTTTTTAACTAAGTACATTTTTAATGATCGTAAACCACACTTATACAGGAGAAAAGGCATCCATCATTCCCGTTTCCTTTTCCTTGGAATTGCCGTCTTCCGGGGACTCGGCAATATGTACCACATTAAAGTCAGGCTCAGCTGCTGAATTCCCATCGCTCCTTGGCTGCATCACCGTGGTTTTTACATGGAGAGAGCGATTAAACTTGAGGGTAGATAAAGGGGCCTCAGACTTCCCGAGCCCACTTGGTTTATCTGCCGAAAATTCCCTGTAGACGCCAAGTCTGACATTTCTGTAGACATGACACGCCATGTTGTTTACCAGGACGATATTGGGGATGCCCATAATTGCCCGGTACGGAGCGGGGACACTTTGTATCAGAAAAAGGCAAGCAGTCAGCAAGGAAAGGCCGACTGTAGTTCTGAATATCGTAAATCAAATTCCCAACGAAAAATAGCAGATAAATGTTCGACGTACAAATAGTAAGCCTGTCCATCCTGAAGAAGAGCTCTTGAGAACGCTGGTAGGTGTCGGCCGAATACCATGATGCTAATACCATTTTTCATGTCAGGTTCTATATAGGAATTTCTCATCAAACGCCATGTGCAGGCGCAAAAGACGAGTGTGTCGTTTATGGCGAAGATCATGCTAGATGATCCAACATAGCGTGCAATATTCGAGATGAAGCAATAACCTGTTGGACCGATGAACGAAGCTGATGCTCCAGGGATGAAGGTTATTGATGCCGCTACAACCCCAAGCCACAGGCAGAAAAAGAACCCTATAACCCAATTATTTCCGGCGTACATGGCGCGAACCCTGAAGAAAAACAGCATGCTTGTGGTCGGGAAGGAAATTGGTACTAAGAATTGAAGGCCATGGAAAGGCCTGCAGTTCCCAATTGGGTGCGCTTCATATTTTTAAGTCATGTTAATTTGAAAAAACAGCGAATATGGAATAATGATTTACTTAGGACAACAGTCATACCAAGGAGATAGGCGAGATTAGAAACTCTATACGAGGATGCATTAGTAATAATTGATGATAAAATCGCTGTAAATGACCTTGACAGAAAATAGACCACCAAACTTGGACCTATCCTCTTCATTTTTAACATCCTCCAGTCAGAGTAGAGGTTGATGAAGACATCCCAGATAAACGCCTTTAATATTTTTATAAGAAAAAGATTGGCACCATCAAGAGGTAACGTACAGATAAAGAGCCAACGAGCGCGTAATTCGTGACGTTCAGTTGAAATGCCAAGTCTGGTGGAAAGAACGCCAATGGCGTGAACGGATTAGGGACTTGTATAGGAGTGGCCATCAGAAACAAAAGGAACAGAAGTAGAGTACCAGTAAAGACGGAAGAGGTTTGTGTTTAAGTGTGTTTTAAGGACCTCTAGGCGCTAGCTGAATCCATGAAACATGGAATCAATATGCTCTCGGTATAGCACCAGAGCATTTGCAAAGATCATGCGCCCATGTTGGATGATTTCAATCAATGATAAGGTTTCATGGTTGCACCTATGGCAAGTCCAACTGCTGCTCGTGCTTCTTTGATCAATGCATTGATTTTGTATGACACTGTACTTTAGAGTCATGCTCATTATTCAGAAGAGGTTGAACTTGAAGCCATCGTCGTGAACGTTAAAGCAATTTATGGGTATCTAAGGCAATTTTTTCTAATTCACCATCACGAGAGGCGAGTTTGAAGGAGTGAGAAAGATCCTGCCATTCCATATATAAACTTGGACACTCACGCAGATACTTTTTAGCGGCGGGCACAGCAAATACCGCAATAGGCGATCATAGTCCGAACAGAGGTAGAGGCCATAAACAAAACCTAGGCTGCCACCTTTGTACTATCCTACGTTCGGCGCATCTATAAACACGACGTCGAGAAGGTTCATGTTAACCAACCGCAATCGGAGAACTCAAAAGCCCGACAACAATGTATGAGTGCGACATTAAGTCTTGACGAGACCAAGACAGAGGAGAAGACGAAATAACCTGAGCGACCCAAAGGGCCAATGGTAAGGGCTATCATCATCAAACCCTGTTCCAGATATTCGGGCATCAACGACACAGAGCAGAGTGGCAGTATGAAGAGGGCTTATTAGGCGGTTGCTAACTTTCTAGCCATTTATTGCGACGTTAACGCAGCCATCAAGAACTGCTTTTGCATATCATGCCGACGTGTTGCTGGCGGACTCACTCGGAGTAGAGAGCGGTCTGCTCGAAGGTGGGATTACTATTTCGTTGTGGTTGTCAGATTTTAAGGAGGCTATACGCCATTTGGATAACCTTTGACCTGTATAGATATGTTCCATCGCAAAATAGGTGTATGTGAAGAGGTTTGAGGATGAAAGTAACTACCTTATGAACGTGCATTTAGTAGGTCGGAAGAAGTGGTACCTTGTAAACCTAATCACGACCCTTCATTGTATAAAGCATCGCCACCCACCAAACCAAAAACACCAGGGCTTTCGGGCTTGCCAGAAACGAGCTTTGGTTTGGAGCTTCTCAGAAAATAGATTTCTAGGACTCGGAGCATTTTGAAGGCTTTTATATCAATCATAGATGATACACGTCTCGAAAAAAAGCAATTCAAGAGTGTATCCTGCTGGTGTCCTCGTGGCCCGCCTCATGCCCAACAAGGCCACCGAAGGCGGTGACGAAGGAGCCCGAAATGAATTGATGGTGAATATCGTAGTGGGAAGGCGTTGTCTTTGTGCAATTAATTTCGGATTGGAGGGAAACGAAAGCAGCCAGAACAATACCACTCCTTGACTTCAAGAAGTACTGAGCCAGAAGACTACCTTTGGGAACAAGAAAAAGAAACGAGAAGAAAAGACAAGGAATATTGATGGACGAATTCGGCGCGGACCATGATGAGATCGGACTTGCGGACAGTGCCGGACACAATACGCCTGCCTCGAGGCACGCCTCACGACGTGCAGCCAGCAGGATGGACGGTGGTCATCTAATCTCAGCTTGGCAAGCTATAAAGAACCCGCTCCCCAAAATCTCCTGATCACCAACAACTCTCTCATCGACATCCTTTTCTCAAGACTCTTCCATAACACCTGGTGAGTTTGCTGTCTGAATCTTGCCGTCGGACAGCTCTTTGATGAGCTGGCTGAGTTAGATTCGTCACTTCGCTTCTTTCGGAGCATTCTCCTCCTTGAAGTCGTACCACCCTTGTTCTTCTTCTACCCACGAAGGCTACCTTGCAATCATGTCCTCTGACAGCACGAACATCGACGACCTTATCACCGTGAGTTGTCTAATCTTGTTCTTTGCTAGACAAGGGTTGTTCATGAGGCTTCGATCCATCTAGCCCGGCGACATTGTCGCAGTGCGTCACGGCTTGAAGGGAAGACAGGAAGGACTTGTCGTTGGCTCACATATTGACTATGCTGTGAGAACACCTTTTCAATTCCATGGAACTTCGAGGGCTGATTTGCCTCAAAGGGTCGACAAGTGATTGAAGTTCAGCTTGACGGAGAGGTTTACCATGCATGGTGCGGAAATCTTTCTGTCGTTCCTATTCAGTTGTCAGCAAGCTCATCCCGACTTTCTTTTCTACGACAGGTATCCCACTGTCACTCGCGTGAGACGCACCATCTCCTACACTCGACCCACCCTCGACCGTCGTCGGACTATCGAACGCCGAGTCTACTGGTGATAAATGATCACCGGAGCTCCCTTCAACTTTCCACTGTTTTGTGGGTTATCAAAGCTGTATTATACATTACATATCAGGTTTCGACGACATATTTTACGAATCGTAGCACCAGGAACGACATACTTATGACTCTTCATGGGGACGGGATGCCAGATATACCTGGTATGTGGCTGAGGTGTGCGCTAGACTATACTCTTGACAGCACTGGAAAGAAGGATTGATAACTAGATGGATATCTATTACTTCCTACTCCAAGGGAATATCTATTTGGAAATCTTTGTCTGGATTCATTATCTTATCTTGATTCTCCAATTATCCTGCTAGAGCTCAAAGCAGCTGTTGCCTATCTGAATCGATCAACGCGTTTGCCTAGTTTGACTACCAACGCATTAGAGTCAATCGATAATCGTTAGTCGGCCTTAGTTGAAGCTATGCATTTGATACACGAGACTTATTAATGACGAGCATGCATGACTGCAGACTGTTGGAAACGGTGATGACGTTGCCCACAAAGCACAGGTTGCCTTCATATTCGTGGTTAGGGGTTCCTTAGATGGCCAAAAAAATTGTCCAAAATAGTAGTATATCCCGCTTTCGGCAAAACACGCCGGGATCACGAATCCGCCGCCACGCGGCCTCGTGATCATGACATTGCCATCTTGCATTGATGAAACCTGTTTCTTCATTCCATCACAACCACCGATTTTCCTACTTTTGGTTACTTACTCTAAAGAGGACTATGATTGAGACTCTCTGTCCAGCGTCCTCTGCTGCATTGCGTACGCGCGGAGGAGTGTACAAAAAGTGACGCGTCCGTCATCACTGGGGCCCAGTTCGACGATAACACCCCTCCTCTTTATCCATACGGACCCGCCTGGTGCGCAGTAACCGACATGGCTGAATACATTCTTGGAATGGATCCCATAACCTTCACGATGACCTTGTTCTCCATCATCGGTCTCATCCTCTCCATCCTTACCTTCACATACTACTACCACCCCAGCCGACAACTCCAGTACCTCTCAGAAGGTATCGATCGAACATGGGACCTATTTCGAAGCGTTTGCGGAGAGGACTTGTTGCCTCATCATACTCATGTCCGGCTTTGCCGGTATTTTGACAAGTATGGTGCTCCTATTCGACATTACGATTAAGGAGACTTACTCGTGATTTTGAGGTTGGAGATGGAGCTTTCTTCGTTGATGTTCGTTTCATTGCCGGATCCCTCCGTAACGCAGAAGCTGCGAGCGTGGAGAAAGACCTGGAGTCTTTTTCGACTGTCGACGGAGGTGCAGAATCTGAATCTCGTGCTACTGGTGAGTGTTTTCATGTCTTTCGATGCTATATTCAGGCTGAAAACTTCCTTATATACAGACGATTTCCAGCCAACGCAGCCGCCTTCTGCATGCTCACGAGTTGAAACATCAGGGAGATGTTAAGCTGTATTGTTTGAACCTGCAGGCCAACTTTGAAGCAATGATAGCAGCGCTTACGGCCTTCGTGGGAGGTTAGCACCCTTTTCTTTCCTTTCCAACCATCGAGATAACATATCTCATTTCGTACCTTAGAAAAGGAAGTCAACCGTTCGTCACAGGAACAACTAGGACCGTCGGCAACCCTGGAATCTAGTGCTACTATCTCATCACATACGCCCCATGTACCCCGTTGTCAATCGTCAGAAAACACTCCCTTGCCCGTCAGAGGATCATGGGTGAGCTATCTGATTGACATGACATCTAAACCTCATCCTGACTCATCCCTTGACAGACCCGGTCGGAACTTAGTTCGATCCTGCCGATGAGGCCACCGAGGTCATACCAATTTTGCCACAGGCAACTGGACGAAGTAGTCTAGGATTCTGATTTTCCCAAAAAGAAAAAAAAAACAACCTCGCTTTCGTTATCGCTCTCGTCACTGCTCTCGTTGTTGCTTTCGTTGCTGCTTTCGTTGATCATGTACCATTTCCAACTGCACTGATATGTATCCATTTACATTAACCGAGTGAATGTACGACATCCCAAAATATTCAGATTCTCAAAACCCTAACGGCATCTTGGCATCTTAAGGATCTCCCAGCTCCTCTTTCAGCCGCCTGATTTCTTCCTCCAGCTTCTTTTTACGCTCCTGCTCTTTTTTACGCTCCTGCTCCCTTCTTCTGGCGGCAACCTGCTCTCGTAATTTCCTAATTTCCTCCTGAAGATCAGTTTCCCATTCAGGCACGTAAGGGACATCTAATTCCGAGCGTCGGTACGTCTTGATTACATATCCCATGGGCTTACCATGGAACGAAGCACCGTGGCTAGTGCTGATGATATGGTTCGTGTTTCCTCGCCCACCTACGATGCTATCGGTGATCACTCCATTGTATGTATCACTCTCATAAACTAGCCCTCTATAAGTCTTCCCTAATATCAACACAGATCAGACATGTTTATCTCGAGAAAGGGAACATCGTACGGTTATCAAGGTAATGGCTGCTGTTATCATTATATGAATCCTGTATTTCGGTCTCTTGACGGTTGAACGAGTCGGAGTTCGCGACCTTGACCTGACCTGCAGGGCCACCAAGTATGGCGGTCCCGTTAGTGGCTGGAAATTTGTTGATCAGTGGACAATTTCAGGATAATTGAACAAACTTACAGGCATTAACTGGGACGTGTTCTTGGTTCATCTGGACCTTGGTCTTTGTCAGCTTGTCGAAGGAAGTGATAGGGGACGGAGAAAGAGCTCTCGATGAGGTGGGCTACTTATAGCTCTGCGTCCGAGTCCATTCAGAGGCTATGCAGATCCTGTGTTGGCCCAACGTGTGCCATTGCTCTGCGCTTTCCATTGACCGATGAAGTTACTAAAAGGGCCATCGTGATAAGATAACAATTGGTCTTATTGACGGAGTATCGGGACCAAATACGGCACTCATGATCAACCGCTGATCATCCTCTCCTCCGACTCCTCCAATAAAAATTTTCCTCAATACTGGCATATTCGACCTTGTGAACCGACACTCAATTCTACTGATTGTCGTCTATAAACGCCGCGGAAGGTCAATGATAGGCCCGTGGCCGGTGTCTTGGCCGGTGAGATTATTGTCCGCCCAGATGTCGTCCTCGTAGTACATAGAAATTGTCCACCTTGGGTTAGCCAATCCAGGACTAAATCAGGAAATATGGCCTTCATT
The DNA here is from genome assembly GCA_015501075.1 of Gymnopilus junonius. Classification (NCBI taxonomy): domain Eukaryota; kingdom Fungi; phylum Basidiomycota; class Agaricomycetes; order Agaricales; family Galerinaceae; genus Gymnopilus; species Gymnopilus junonius. Next base: position 1,637,256 of record JADNYJ010000001.1, on the reverse strand, counting down.
GGTGATTTAGTGACTCGGTAAACTGTAAACACTACTTTCCTTTTCAGGATGCGATTTGGGGCCCTCGTCTCGAAGAGACCAAAGAGAATCATTTAGGCAGCGTTACCGAACTTACAGCTTATTCCAATGCTACTTAATGGTGTTTTTTTGTAAAGCGGCGAGTCTTACCTTCTCATCTTCTCCCTAGAAACTGGTCAGAACGTTGATGGATATCTATACAAACAACAGAAAAGGCCGGCTACTCCTTATAATATCATACATCATCCTCCCTCTTGAACAATAGAGCCCCTGTCTATTCATATAATGACTGGCGCTCCTTCGACCGAGGCTTGATTTGACACTGGAAGGGCTTGAGATGCCTAGAATAAAGAACAAAAAAGGTATACGTAAAAAAAAGAGAGGACAAGAGAAACCACAGCACATACATAGTGGTCCCAGAACTCCATTCGATCTTCGGCTCAATTTCCATCCCTTTCTTGTCAACAGCTTTCGAAATGTCGAAGACAGCTAGGATGCTCGTAATATTCAAGAATAGTGACATTTCCGCTAGGTGGGCGCCTACAGGGAAATGAAAGCAGTGTCCAGGATTTTGGAAGGTGGACGTACCAGGGCAAGCTCTCCTCCCAAATCCGAAGACGAATTTAAAAGGGTCTAATTGGCGTTCTTCAGGATTTCCGAGATGGCGTTCGGGATTGAACACATGTGGATCGGGGTAAATTTCTTCATCATGTACGATAGCCCTAGAAGGACCATCGATCGGAGTAGGAGAATCAGATATAGCATGAACGCACCAGATATTAGCAATGATAGTGGCTCCCTTGGGAATGAAGTAATTCTCATAAATGTCATCTTCCATAGCTCTGTGAGACAACCCTGATTAATAAGAAATTAAGGTCAGCCTTTCTGCTCTTGCAGAGAAGATCAGTAAGTTGGTACCAAGTGGAGCGACAGGACCCCAACGAAGGGTCTCCTTGATGATGGCCCGAATATAAGGAAGAGATTCGTAATCATCATGAGAAGGCAGACGATTGGGCGCTAAGGCGTCGATATCCTTCTGAGCCCGTTTCTGTATTTCTGGATGTAGAGTCATCAGTAAAATGAAAGTCAACAATGCCGAAACGGTCTTTAGAGTTAGAATACAGAATGAGTATATAAATATGAACATCGAAGCAAGCAAGGTGACTGACTGTGTCTCCGCCACCAACGTAAAGAGCCGCAGCACACAACCTGATGTCAGATAGCGAATTTTCGTCCAGGGTCTCGCCTCCCTCAAGGAGGTGTTTTGACGTGAAAGATTCAACGAATTCACCCCTTTCCTGTAGTTTCAACGTGAATTACGATATACGCATAAGCGCAAGAAACAGTGACCACGTACAATTTGATTTTTTGCCCACTCAAAAGGGGCCATCTCAGTTCGCTTCATTTCCTGTCCAATAGCCCGAGCAATTTTCTTGAAGCCACCTCCAGGAAACCAAGATGGTATAAACCGTACTGAACAGTTATGTGAGAAAGTTAATCAGAAAATAGACGGAGAAGTATCTACAAATAGGGAAATATTCAACCCAGTATTTTCCTGGTGCATTAAGGCTACCGGCTAACTTAAAGGTGTGTTCAAGCTGGTGCACTAGAGGGTCATCGTTGGATTCGACTTGGTATCCGTAGGCGACTTTAAGAACGACGGCAACAGCATTTCTTTGAAAAAAACTAGTCAGAATAGCTTTTATAAATATTTTGACAAGGCCCTATTTTACCTCCGGATATGTGCACCGTAATCTTGAGGAAAATTTGTTAAGTTCTGTAGGAGGATTTGATTCTCTTGTAGTTGTATTGGTCGATAGTCTTTGGAAGCTCTCGGGTTCAGGCCATTACGAAGAAGGCGTCGGAAGAATTGGAACCGAGGGTCAGTTGAAGAGGTTCGAAACACACCGGGCACCTTCCGCCCTGAAATCTTCCCTCCCATCAAAGAGGCTGGCCTGTCAGATGTGATGCCTGAACGAGATTCCAGGAGTTCGAGAGCAGCCTTTCCAGAATTTAGGATGATGGTGCTCTTGTTGAAGGTGCGAAGATATATGACTGGGCCTGAATATTCCGTCATAGGTCAGTAGGAGATACAAATTGCCAGCAAAAACTGATCATGAGCAGCGCACCATAAATTTTGCTCCATGATGTGAAGGTAAGCCAGGGATGAATCCTTGGCAGCTGGTGCACATTTCCTGTTAACCACTCCTGCTTGGGCCCTGGAGGAAGCTTGATCCCTCTAGCTCGAAGACGACGCTGAGGCAGATACCAGAGATAGCCATAGTAATAAACAGCGAGACTGAAAAGCAGAAGGAGCCCAGGCCGTAGAAGACCACTTTCACTTAGCATTGCAATCAAGGTTGGTTATACAAAGAGTATGTCTCAGCGCTTCAGCTTTTATATACTCTATAAGTGTCCATCGGGCAGATGCTCAAAAAAGACGTTTATATCATCACGCTGACTATCTAGCCTTCAAGAACGGAAGACGAGCCGTTCCTTTAGCTTGATTATACATTTTGAAGTCAAGAAATTCCACGATCTCAAGGCGCAGCTTCTGATCGACAATTCGTATTGCCGAGAACACCAAGCCGACCAAATTCGTCTCTCACTGGTATTTCACGCAGTCTTCAATGTTTGGTCTATTTTTATTCAACTACCTTAGTACCTACTATCTACCTGTGATTCTTGCACTGCGCATCTTTGATGCAGAGGCCGATAATCTGAGTCTGAACAATGCAATGTGTCTCGAAAGAATTATATTTTCTTATGGCCAATCAAATTTTTATCATGCCACCAGTTAGTCCTGTGAGACGGACTTCGCTTTAGATCACCACCTTTGGATGCTTGTGAGTGGGTTTTGAAGGGGAGAACTCCTTTGGGACTCCTGAAGACCCACAAAGAATAATAAAATAACAATAAAGATGGTCCAGGTTTTAGCAAGTGTTCCTGCCGATGGACGGATTGTGGAGAGTTTCACTACATATAGAGCAACATTTGCATACTGATTTTCATCGACAAAACAGCTCCTTTGTGGCTCCTCGAAGAGCTTTCTAACGAACAGCATGACAGGAGGGCATTTACTGCAGTTGACAAGTTCGAAACCGGACTCAACGTCGAGATTTATCTCCTCGCTCGCTCGTGAGAATGCTTCCGATCCCCATCCGACTTGACCATCAATCCAAGCTGAGGCCATGGTGATCAGGAAAAGTCTCAGGTTTTGAGTCCTGAAGTAAACTGAGGACATCTGGGATTCGAAAAGCGCGGCGCGCGACGCGGGATCAAAACGCGGCGGCAAAGTCCGAAGGTGCAGATCGCCGCCATAAAGCCTGGGAAGGCTCTCTAAAAATAGTTTTTCCTCCAAGTTCGCTGTAGTCGTTCCTTTGACTCGTTTGAGTCCTGTATGGTGTATTTATTAGGGGTATATTATGCATAACCTACAATGTATGTAGATAGTAAGTATAATAAAGTCTTGCAAAAAAATTTCCCTTTTTAACATGCAGAAATATGCAAGGACGACCGCAAAGTACTTAACTGTATTCCAAATCAACATCAGGGTGCTATACCTCTTTTATATGTATATCGCAAGCTAGGGGATACCGGACATATATAAGATACTTTATTCTTAGTCACCTTTGTGAGATCTAGCTGATGGACAATTTCAGTGCTGGATAACATCTACTTGCACCATATTCTTACATAGTAGATATTTACCTTAAAAGGAGGCATAGCGCGATAAATTTACAATAAATACAGAAATGCTATATAAGTTTCCTTTATTTGATACGACACAATCACCCCTAACAATTTCGAAAAAATGAGTTCAATAATTGCTCCTAACTTGAAAACTGCCAAGTATAGTGGACATAAACCAAGTTCCGGCCTACAAAAAACTACGATATGGCTACATAACTATTTTATCTACGTTTATAGGCACTCTCCCAGGGAAAATATGTGGGGCATGAGGTCAGCCACCCCCGAAATGCAAGGTGGAGGAGAGGTGGAGGAGTAGTTCGCGAGGTCACGTGTGGGAGGTCGGATTTTTCCGTCGCGCAGGGCGCCGCGCCACGCGCCGCGTTTTCTGAATTCCGGATTTACTGAGTAAACTGCCATTCTCTTTTCTACAATATTTTCAAATGTAAGGATTTGATCTGTGAGAAAAGCTTTCGCATCAGGGAAGGGCTTTTACAAGACGTTTATAACTGAGATACAGATATAGTTTAGAACAGTGCTGACTTACGGAATCATGAACGGCACTATCCAAAAATGCAGGAAAGAGGTCGTTTAAAGCGGTAGGATAGCGATATCTTTCGGACGCAGCAGTGATTGGTTTTACATCACAAGTCCGAATAGCTTCACTGAATCCAGCTGCTGGACCCGCTTTCGAAAAGAGCAATCTGCGATTCCACATAAAGGATGATCGTACTTCCACGCCATAAGCGTGATATAAACATAGTAATGAGATGAATACCCACTTTTCCAATGAAAATGGTCTTCTTTCTATTTAAAGAGGAAGTGAAGGCACCGTTCAGCAATGTAGGCGTAAACAATTCCTGTATCAATCCAAGATTTGCCAGATCGGGATTGGTCAAAAAGGTAATCTGCGAACGGGGCATGGAAAACGCGAATATTCTCTTTTTCACGACCGATGACCAACAAAGATTCGAAGTCAAATAATAAATTCCGGACATCGCCAGGTTCCAAGCCTAGAAATTGTGTCAGATGTTCGGGCGAACGGAATGTAATGGATACTATCGTGGTGTCCGTGAAACCTATAGCACGGCATGGGACCAACAAAGTGCCGAGGATGCGCACAGTGATAGGTATGTCTTCTGGGTCAATGGTTTCTAAAATGGCGGAGTAGAAGGAGTCCAACTCCTCGAGGGCTGAGTGCACCAACAATAATGTCGAGGGATTTAGCCGGGTTGTGTCCCGGCGAGCCCACAAACTTCACGACGGTTGAAGCATAGATAAATTGTCCCGAGGCCTTTTGAACGAGTTTATCGATTACTTCCGGGGAGGGCCACTGGCCATCCAATAGCATTGACTTCAAGGGGTGGTCTTTGCAAATGGCATCAAACTTATCGATGAAGTATTCTAATATCGGAACCGAGGTTGAATGGGTTGTCGAGGTTTATTTGGGACGGAACTATACTGAGATATCCCTGATTGAACGCCCTGCGAATTTCGTACTCTGGTCGACTTGCAACGAGAATTTCGACGGGGATGGGAAGAGCATGGCAAAGTCAGTACAGAAGTTGGATTATTCCTGTTTGCTTTTCGTTGTCCTGGCACTCATCGAGACCATCAATAACAAGGACATGAGGATACTGATCGTCTCTCGACAAGTGAACAACATGGACCTGGTGGATTGGTGAGATTAGCAAAGCTTGAGCTTGCTCCCAAAGGGAAAGAGAAAATATCAGAGGATTTTCGTCCATCACCTTCTTGATGTAAGGACGAGTAATGGGAATAGAAGTAGCAAGCTGATAGGCAAGTGTAGCAACCAAATTGTCTGGATTGTTTGGACCAGTGGCTGACCGGAAGAAAGAGAAACTGCCGAGTAAGAGGCTTTGCTCTGAGAGTACCTGGGCGACCGTTCGTAAAATGGCAGATTTACCGACTCCAGCAAGTCCAAACAGTCACTTGACTGGGTATGCGTAACTGAGGGCTGTGGCCCATGCGACGAGATGGTCTAGGACTACAACACGTGTCCCAGGGTAGCATTTCGGTTGCTCGGAAACTTCATGAGAATTATGGAGGGCACTGGTGGCTACATGTTTGCAGAGAATGTCGAACGCTGGCACAAACACCCGAAATCCGCGAGCTTGTCTTGCATAGGCACCCAGCCAAAACATACCTGAGGCAGAATCATGCCTATGCACGACAAGCTGGTTTGAGTTACCCTGTCTGCCGACTATGCTGTTGCTGATAGAACCATTGTATAGATCGCCTACGAGATGATTTGGAGTGACCATAAGTGGTTGAGAGAACAAGCCAGTGGCCTGACATTGACGTCACCAAGATTTTTGGCAAGTAACTTCCCACCATATAAGAAGAGGGAGTTGGGACTTGCGCTTCCTGCTCCTCAGATATATTTCTAGAACATACAGGTAGCCCCCACGGATTAATCATGAGATTTTCCAAGGATTTTGTGTTTCTGTTTGGCAGAGCCTAGATAAATATAGAATATAAACCAGGTCCGCACATGATCTCTAGTACCATGGTGGCGGCGAGGTTGTGGCCAAGAAATTACGAAGGAAGTTGGACTGCAAGGGAGCAGAATTGGAGCAGAACAACTGGCAAGGAGCCAACAAGGAGCAAGCCGCCGAAAAAGTGTTACGTAAGCTAATGTGATCCGTGACAATGTGACCAGTGCGCTTCAAAGTCGCAGCGCTCATTGTCAGTGGTCACTGAGCAAATTCTGAGTCCAAGTTCTAACTCGAGTCTCGAGTCTCATATGCTTTGAACTTGAGGCCAGTTGCCATGACCTATCTCGAAGTTACATCCATCAAAACTCATTGATTATAGGGAATACTTACAGGAATTGTCAGGAATTATTTAAGAAGGTTGATCTTTTTCTGTCAATTTCTATGGATTACAGGGCCATCTATGACAAGTTTTCAACCTACCCTAGTATGAAGCAGGATTACAACACAGGTAATAAAATAAAGATAAAATGACCTGGCAAATGGTCACAAGTCTAACGACCTTCAACAATGGGAGGATGACTCCGACCATAATATGTGCCATGTGGTGAATATAGCCATCATCATAGTCCGACTCAGAGAACCTTTCGGCAAGGAAAAGATCTTGTAAGCAGCCAGATTATCTTCAAGGCGGATTGAGATGTGGAATACAATCAAATCCCAAGCATTGAAGTTCTCGCAAGGCTCCGAGTCTAAGGCTGTGTCATCGGATAGAACAGTGGTCTCTGCAAAGCTTGCCATGGCATTTCTGTCATGATCCATTTTTCATTCTTACCAATCCCAAAATCCACATAACATGGCCAAGTTATCGCGAGCTCGGTCCTATAAGCTAATGCGAGATGAAAAGTGAGACTTACTAAAATAGAAGAGGAAGACGTACACCGGCCACGGCATTCGTAATTACAGTTATTTGATTTCTGAGGTCGGTGTTCTCTTTTTCCAATACGACAACTCGTCTGTTCGCCATTTCCAAAAAATTTCCTTCAAGATGATATTATCCGATTATGATATGAGAACTTACCCTTTTAACGTGGCAACTTCCCCTTCCAATTTAGAAAACCGGCGCCTAATTGCTTCGGATGAAAATTCATCGGCTGGTAAGCTCCTCAGAATCATGCACAACAAGAGAAAAAAATAAGAAGCAACATACTGGGCTGCTTGACAGCCAAATCACCGTTAGCAGACGGGACTGTTAACGCTGTGAGATTGAGCATAAAAATAGAAAACAAGAAATGACGCACTAGCTTGCTCGGCGGGGGGAACATCGCTGGTAGACGGGACTGCCAATAAAGTGGAATTGAGCAAGAAAATGCGAAAAAAAAAGATGGTATCACATACTGAGCTGTTTGGCCTTGCCTTTATTTTTCTTCTTGGGTTTCTTTTTGGACTCTGTGTCCGCAACATCGGGATCGTTCTCAATTGATCCCTGCGAACGGAATCCCGAAGTTCAGATATCGCACCGCTCAATGCATCCATCACAGGCGAAGGTGTAAGTTTGGTGGTAGGATCCTCGGCTGGCCATACGATCATCGTTATATTGCCATTCAACTCGCCTATGGTGGTCACGTTGGGAGAACAACCTGATCGATATCAATAGATGGTTTTTAAATAAGGAGGTGGATCTCAATGATGAGCTACCCGGGAAGAAATCTGTGCACTCAGGATCTAGCTGGACGTGTGGCATACCGCTCGCCTCCAATTTATCCAGGTGTTGGCGCATCTCCTTCATTCCTTGTTTTTCAGCACTGGCGGGAGAGATTTCATTGGAAATCTTGAAGGAGGTTTGCAATTTGCTCTCTCCGAAGAGCACAGTTACTTGTTTCAGAGGAGGCATCAGTTGGAATGTCATGAGCGAAGGTGTCAGAATCGTTGTGCGACAAAAAAGTTGAGTTATGGACTCCACTGCCAGACTCGTCATTTACCATCATGTGATATACAAGCAACGGTACCGAATCCTATCCCAGTTACCAGTATTCAAATTTTGTAAAAGCTATATTATACGATAAAGGATATGTCAAATTTGCAGATCTGTTCAGCAGGAGCTGAATTATCGATACAGTAAAAGTGTATCTGCATCATTGACAACCGTTAATTGCAACTTGTACGAGAGTGGGGGAAATTTGTTCATAAAGCTCAAGAAGTCAATAAAACAGAAAACAGTGGAGTTGTATAGATGCATAGGTCACGGTCATTGACTGAAGAAGACATAACGATAATGCAAGAAGAGAAAAAGGATCGAAAAAAGTAGTAAGTAAAATCAGCAGGTAAGTATATAGACTACAGCACTCAGGACACAGAGCGGGGTGGGCCGGTCTCGTAAGTAAGCAAAGACATGAAAAAGAAAAGAAGTACCGGAAAGGAAGAAAAAAGGAATAAGATATGCAGCAACGAAGTGAAGAAATGAAGAAGCAAAGAAATCAAACAACTCGAACAGCGAGAGCAGGAACATTTTTTAGGTTGAAGGTTGGAGTAGAGGTGATGTTGAGCAAAAAAAGGAAGATCTAGCAGGTGGGACGATACCCATGGATCTACTTCAAAAAAAAGAAAGACAGAAAGAAAGAGAAAGAAAAAGAGAAAGAAAAAAACAGAAGGCTATTGTACAACGTCCACTTTCACGCCCGCATGCGGCTGGTGGTGGTGGTGGTGTATCACCTTGGTCGATTTAGATCCCAACCGGCTCTTCAGCGATGCCGTAGTCGAATTGGATGTTGGATGTGCTCCAGTTGTACTCGCAGTCGCACCCCTAGTCGCATTTGTGCTTGTGCTTGACAATATAGAAGGCGCGGAAGCGGTCATATCTGCCCATGCGTTCCCGTCCATATCTTGATCTTGAGAGCCATGTGCGAGTGGTATTAGAGCTCCTGCTAATGGTGATGCCGATGATGATGAGGATGATGACGACGACGGAGCTGAACTTGAAGCTGATGACGAAGAGGCTGAGGCTGAGGCTACTGTGCTTGAACTGGCACTCCAAGAGGAAGACTCGGGAGTCTGAGTCGTCCTCCTCCTTGCATTAACGCTCCTCACGATCCTCGCTCCGAACTTCATAGACATCGAAGCAGACCCCGCCGACCCCGCCGACCCCGATGCCCAACTTGAAGAGGGCAGATGCAGACTCATGCTCATCATCGAGTCGTGTTTATCCAACCTGTCCGCCTTCTCCAGCTTCTTCCTCTCTTTATCCTTGTCCTTGTTTTTCTTATGATGCACCTTCATCACCCCCACGCCGACCTCACTCATCAACGACCCCACGCTCCCATTGAGATTCACCACTCTCATCTCAGGCTTCAAAGTCTCTTCTGAACCAATACTGAAGCCATCGCCCTCTCCATCCCCATCCACAGTCGACGCGTCGTCTACACTAGCTTCGTCTTCCCTAGCCGCAGCCGCGTGTCCATTGACTATACGATGCCCATGCCCATTCTGAGCTCCAATCCCCGCACCTACCCTGCCACTGCTCTTCTCCCCCTCCCCCTCCCCTCTACGTAAATAAACCCCTCCCACAGGAAACACCGCCCTCTCATAAAAAAGCATAAACGCCCCGCTCCCCTCCGCCAACACGCTCTCCACCCCGCACTCCGACACCGCGTCGTCGCTGATCCGCAACCACCCCTTGCCCGTACCCACTTCCTCCTCGGTGTGGTCCTCCCAGTAGTACCGCGATTCGCCGAGGGTGGAGGAGCCGGAGTAGTTGGGCGTTTTTCTGGGGGTGGGTTTGGGGTTGTGGTGGGCGGCGCCGTTAGGTTTACTTTCCTCCTCCCCGTCTTCATTCTCCTCGTCGAGTTCAAACCTCAACGGATCCACCAACGTAGGCGGAACCCACTTGCCCCCATTCTCGTTCCCTCTAGCTTTCCGTGGCTTCCGCCTATAACAAATATAATGCCCAAACGAATGTTGCCCATAATGACACACCACAGCCGCGAGACGGTATATCGTCCTCTGATTCTGGTATTGATAGCCCGCAGTGTATGTTTCTTGTGTGGGTGTGGTGGGTCTCTTTGGGTTTGAGTTCGTGGTCCCGCTTCTACTGGGCCCTTGTCCTTGGTCATGTAAATAGAATGGAGATGGAGAACCCAACCCCAACCCAGACTGAGAAGGAGGCGTGGGCAAAGGCGACGAAATCGAACTCGTCGGCACGGTCGATAGACTCCCAGAGGTAGTATAAGGTGTGAGGTCGAGCACTTCGGGGAAATACACTCGTATAGTATTCTTCGATGCGTATTGGCCGTAATGCATTGATCTGTTGAGGTGGAGTGCTAGGACTTGTGGGGGCTAGAGGTGGAAGGGGTCGTTAGACGCGGTTATTATTGGACGATGAGATGAGATGAAAGGAAAAAAAAAGATAAGGACCAGAACGTGAACATGAAAACGAACAGCAAAACGGGTGATGCATGATGGTCAACAGGCATAATAATACGGGTGGGAGATACTCCTCCAACACCTCCCAAAAACAAAAACCAAAAAAAAAAAAAAAAAAACTCACCCTAGCGATCATAGCCTGCTTCGTCGACGCGGGACTGACCACCCTCTCAAGCCTCACACCCTCCAGCAACGCATCGTCCTCGATCCGACCCTCAGCCAGCGCGGTGCGCACGCGCTGTTCCATTTTCTTTACTTCTTTGTAGCGTTTCTTTTTTGAGGTGGAGGGTTTGGGTTTGTTCGTGTTGGGGGTGGAGGTGGAGGTGGTGGGTGAGGTTGAGGATAAGGGTAGCGGAGGCGGGGTAGTACTGGGCATAGCGGAAGATGATGAGAGTACAGCGAACGCAGACGAGGAAGCCGAAGTTGAAGCTGAACCAGAACCAGAAGTAGAAGTAGAAGTAGAACCTAAGAGATCCGGGGTAGATGGGGGACCACCCAGCGCCTCTTCGAGCGTCTTCAGTTCCTGCAAGAGCCGTTTATGCGTAGCGAGCACGGAGCAGTTCCGGCATATACAGTCTTTGAGGATCTCGAGGCGGGTATAATCTTCTAGGCAGTCTTCGAGACGGCACGAGGTCTATAATTCATAAAGGGAAAAAAAGGGGGGAAGGAGATGAGTACGTCACTGTCACTTACAGGAGGAAAAGAAAAGACAACAGACGAAACTCACAGCTAATCTGGGGAGGGCCAACTGCCAATTATCAAACCCAAAATGCATCACGGCCTCCGTATACCCACATACCACACAACTCCTCCGATTAGCCGTCAGACCATCGAACACGCTGCTCTTATTGGGTATCCCCAGATCTTCCGGGTCACTTTTGCTATTGCTTTTACTATTGCCATTGCTCTCACCACCCCCCGACTTGGCCAAGTCCAAAACGCCCGCGATACCCCTATCGCGCTGACCCTCCCGCTCAACAGCTGCCATCTCGTTCTTGATACATTCCGAGACGAGCTGGAAGAGCTCTTGGCGTCTTGGTGCTCGCGGGAGTTGAATAAGGATCCGGAGGTGCGGTAGAGTGGTTGTTGGGAGCCATTGGGATTACCAGAGGAAGACGAAGAGGGGAGAGGGGGAGGAGCGGACAGGGCGTCGATGATCCCGTGGGGGCGGAGGGAGTTGTAGTTTGATTTGGGGGTGTTGAGGGCTAGGAGGGGTGGTTAGGGTTTTCAGGGGGAGGGAGGAGGGAGAGGACGTACTGGTGAAGAGCTCTTGAAGGGCATCGACGACGGGGGTCGGGACGTCGAGTGCTTCGGCTTTGGATTGGATGGCTTGGATTTGGGGTTGGAGGTAGGCCAGAGAGGACATGGCCTGTGATAGGTTAGTGCTAGTATATAGGAGGGGAGGTGCGGACTAACCTGCAGGGTAGAGTTCATAAAGCAGTAGGTACCAGAGATATTCACAAGCCCAGGGTAATATTGTGCTTCATCCGAGTCCGAATCGTATTCATCTAGTGGTCCAGCATTATAAATCAATACTATCCAGCAATAGAAAAAAAGACGACCCGACTAACCTCTTCTCTGCTTTCCAATCACATTCTTCAGCGCAATCTGCTCGGCACGGGTCCTAGCGGGTTCCCCTTCGCACCTCCCCCTTGGCTCGCCTTTTTCCTGTGTCTCTTCCCACTGGAAGGACTACCCAAATTTGAAGAAGAGGAAGAGGAAGGCCATAACCACGAGAGCCCCAAGCTCTCAATGCCCATGCTCAAGCTCCTGTACACACTCCCAAAGACGTGCTGGAGACCGAGACCAAAAGGAGGGAGGTTAAAGTTGAAGCTGGATTCGTAAAAGTGGAATGAGAAAACCCGCCAGAGCCAGGTGGCGAATAACACGAGGGCGGGAACGAGGAAGAAGACGACAAGCGGTGCTATTTGCTGGAACCAATTGTTTTTAAGGATGGACTGGAAGGATAAATCGTGAAGGGGCATCGAACTTCCAAGGGTGAATTGGGGGGTCAGAGAGGTTATGGAAGACAGGCCCGGGTTATTTGATTGCAAATGACTCTCTTGCTAGTCATGCGTGTTAGGTAAGGCGTCTGGAAGACAGACTGCATGGCTACCTAGCGCAATGGTAGCGCGTTTGGCTTCGATTGCCTCACGGATACCAAAAGGTTGCAGGTTCGAGTCCTGCGGTGGTCATTTTTTTTGGATCTTTCATGTGCCTCATTTCATACGGTCACATGATATAACCTTGACGCGTTCATTTTTCAACGCGCCTCATTGTCATTGTCAACTCCTCTCTGTATACCGTCCCTCATGGAATTTTCACACCACTCCTCCAACCCCCTCGAGGCGCGGACCTCAGACACTGTAAACCGAAAGTACAATCGCCAATACAACCGCGCCAAAGGGAACCAGCACCAGGACACCAGCATGTCCTCGGACCAACTGGGTCGCTGGGATCAAAAAGAAGTGTTCCAGCAGCATATTAAAGCTGTCATGCATGAGAAGGGGCATCTTCTCGATTCTGTCTCTACACCAAAGCCTCGTGCGGGGTTGCATTCCGCTGTTGTGGCTGTTACCCCTACCGCTGCTGCTGCTACTGCCACTGCTTTTGTGGATCTGGATGAGGATGAGGATATGGAGAGCGATGATGCGCTTTTGCTCTCTCCTGCTACTCCTGTTGTGCAGCCCACTGCGAATGGGAATGGCACTATAGATCCGCGCAAGGCGTTCGGGGGTGGTGCCGATATCCAGCTTGAAGACGCGGAGGAAGACGACCAGGATGATGACGAAGAGGACTTTCAGTTCGTGCCAAAACACGTCCTCGTCGTTGACGAGCCGGATGATGCTGCTGATGATGGAGATGATAATGAACGAAGAAGACTGGAATACATGGAAGAAGACGAAGACGAGGAAATGGCCGAACAAGAGTACGAAAACGAAGAAAACGACGACACCCGCCCAACACGCACCCGCTCCCACTCCCATTCAACCAGCACCTCCCGCTCCCAATCCCTCTCCCGTCTATCCTCCCTAACCCCCATCTCCTCCCCCCAATCCTCCCGCCCCTCCTCCCCCACCTCCTCCAACGAATACACCTCCCTCTCCCTCCGTCCCCCCTCCGAACAATCCGAAATCCTCGACGAAATAGCCCAACTCTACACCTCCGTGCCCACCCTCGTGGATAAATACCTCGTCATCGACCGGTTGGGCACCGGCACGTTTTCGTCGGTGTATAAGGCTGTGGATGTGGATTATGAGGAGTGGGATAATAGGGCGTGGTTGGGGAGACATCCGGAGGGGAGTACGGCTTTTTACCAGAGTAAGGGGAAGGGTATAGGGGCGCGGGGGGAGGGCGGAGGGTGGGGGAGGAGAAGGAGGGGGAAGGGTGATGCTGATTCTGGTGGGGATTTGAATGGGGCTTTGGAAGAAGAGGATGTGAGGATGGATTATATGGATATGGATATGGAAGCCGAGGACCGTGAACATGGTCATGGCCATGCACACGAACGCGAGCAAGAGAGAGTGTACGTCGCTATCAAGCGCATATACACCACCAGCGGGCCAGAGCGGATTCGCAACGAGCTGAGCATCCTCGAAGACACGCGGAGCTGCAGGCACGTATCGCAGATTATCACGGCGTTCAGGAATGAAGACCAGGTGGTCATCGTGCTGCCGTATCACCGTAATATGGATTTCAGGGTACGTCAATCAACTCGGTTGTATTTAACACTCTGGTTTCTTTTTATTTTTCTCCTTTCTTCATTTGTATCATGATTGTATTCATCGTATCTAACCCCCTTTCTTTCCTTTTCTTCGACTTCAGGAATTCTACCTAGACCTCCACCCCGAAGGCATCAAATGTTACTTCCGCTGCCTCCTCCGCGCCCTGCGCGACATTCACGCAAGGGGGATCATCCACCGCGACGTCAAACCCGCCAACTTTCTCTACAACCCCTTCACCGGTATCGGGACGCTGTGTGATTTTGGTCTGGCGTCTGTACGTCTTTTTTTTTCTTCCCTCTTACCTGCTCTCTAACCCTCTTACAGCGCATGGACCGCCCCCCACCCTCGGTGCATGCCTGCACACGCCCTACACCCCCATGGACCCACACGGCAAAATCATCCCCTACGACGCGGAGACACGAAATGGATGAAACAAAAGCAAAAGAGGCCCGTGCGAAGGGGGCTCTGGGGGCGGAGAAGGTGGGGTATCCGGAGCAGGATAGGAGGCCGGTGAATAAGGCCAATAGGGCGGGTACGAGGGGGTTTAGGGCTCCAGAGGTGTTGTTGAAGTGTACGGCGCAGACGGGGGGTGAGTCATTGGGTTGTTTTTTTTGGGGGGGGGTGGGGGGGCGCTTTTCTTTTTAATTTTGGCTTTGGGTTTCTTTTCTTTCATTCTTTTTTCATGGAATGTTGAATGTTAAATGCTGACACACTTCCTCATTTTTTTTTCTTCAAATATAGCTATCGATGTATGGGCTGCGGGTGTGATATTGCTCTTCTTCCTCACTGGCAAATTCCCCATCTTCCAGTCGAACGATGACGTGGAGGCGTTGATGGAGATCACCGCTATTATTGGGAAGAAGAACATGGAGCGAGTGGCTACTTTGCATGGTCAGTCCAATGAAATGTTATCTTGTCCAGCATAATCATATCTGACCTTCCTTCCTTCTCCAGCCCGAACACTAGCCACCAACGTCCCAGACGTCAATCACGACGGGATTACATGGGAAGGCTTTGTCAACAGACTCAACCCGGATTTCATGAACCCAGGAAATACGACATGCGGTATTACCCGCACAACAGTAAACACAAAGACGGCAGGGGCAGTGTGAACCTCCCCCCACCATCGTCGTCGCCTGATTCTGCTGATCTAGACGGCGGATGTGCGGTGGAGTATGAACAGGAGAAGGAGGCACGAGGAAATGGTGTTCCGCAGCACTACCGGCAGCAGCAGCTGGAGAGACACGCGAACCCGCCCTCTGAAGAACGGCATAAGAAGGAGATGAAGAATGCGATTGATTTCCTTGAGTCTATTCTTCATGTTGAATCTACCAAACGCGCCACGCCTCGCCGAGCGCTCGAACATCGTTTCCTCGAAGAACGCTCATCCCTCCTCCTCCTCCTCCTCCTCTTCTTCCTCCAACCCCACCACCACCACCCCCTCCTCCCACCCCGACAGAGAAAACGACGACGCGTACATCCCACACCGCATCGGGGAAGGCATCTGCGGATCCTTGCACTCTACCTCCCCGCACCCCACGCTCCCACACACGCGCGTGCACTACGTGAAGCTCGTGCGCAAGTGCCTGTGCATGCACACGCGGAAGGAGGTGTTGAGCGATGCGGTGCTGAGTCCGATTGGGAAGGAGGGGAGTGATGGGTATGAGGATGAGGAGGAGGTGGTGGTTGATTTGGATTGTGATGATGAGGAGGAGGAGGAGGAGGATGAGGGAGGTTATGGTGGAGATGGGGGGTATGAGGATCATCATTATAAGTATAAGTATGATGCGGATGGAGCCGGGGGCAGGAGGGGTAAGGGTGATAAAGGCAAGGCAAAGGAGAGGTGGTGCGGGGAGTGGGTGGAAGATGTGAGAGAGTGCATGGCGGGTGAGGGGGTTCCGGTTGGAAGGGAGCCATGTGAGTTCCATGAGCACTTGCCATGGGATAAGGACGAGTGGGCGGGTGAGCCTGTGAGGAGGTTTATTTAGTTGCTTGGGCGTTTGGGGATTAGTGTATGGATGTGGCGGAGGTGCTTGGTGCTTTGTTTTTTTTTCGCTCTTTCTTTCTTTTCTTGATCGTATGTACATATTACTTGTAATTACTGTATAATAGGAAGTGATGTGCAGTCCAAATTTTTGATTCTTGAGCGCTGAAATGAGCGCGTAAAGCTATAACTTTTGAAGGGCTGTTGCTAGTTATTTCAAGAGGCTCGGAAAGACTGCCAGACTGGCAAAGGAGTATCGATGGATGGTCGGACCATATTGCTGTATATTCCTGTCAACTAGAGCTTGTGTGCTCCGAGTCTACATTGTTACGCATATAAACTTAGAGATCCAGCCGACTAACCAACCTTTGAGCCTCTTGAGCACTCCAAATTCTACCAGACAAGCCGTGGTAGCCGATTTTTCAGAAATTTGGGTTACATTTTCAATGGACTCACTTTGACAGACAAATTCATCAATGTTTTTTGAAGACTAATTGGCAGTGCGGGTTTTCCTCTCCTGTGGCGTGCTATCATAGCTGTGCAATGCTTTTCGAAGATTAGTTGGTTTTCAAACCTCTCCTGCATGCTATCGTAGCTGAGAGCTGCTCAGCTAAATTTACCTCTGTCAAGTTGTATTCCTCTATGGGTCCACGAACTGTCCAGGACCCCAGAGTCGGGAGTCGGGACAACTTTGAACACGACACCCCCGCAATTTGTTATCAACATACCCCAAGATTGATGGATTTTCATGGGTCGGACATAGATATGTTGAATCTGATCGAGAGTGATCGATTACGATAAGCCCGTTATGTCCTGGTATGTGTAGGCCGTATAGTATATACCATATTTATACCATAGCGCCACAATATTCCTAAATGGCAGATGTCCGAAGATCGGCCGGGTCAGCTACACTGCGCCTACTTCGATGGTTGCTGACGGCACGACGGCATGAACGCCACACTGGGTTGGTCGGACAGGCCTGACCGTACAGTGCGGATCTGACCTAATTTCGTGATATGAAATGATAGTATCTGTCCAATGGCGTAGATCTATAAGCAGAGATATCGAAGCAGGTAAGTTATGAACTGCTTGAAGGTCGTCTTGCTTCGATTCTTGTTTACTGGGACGACAATATGCAAATCAAAACAAGATGTTGTACCTGCGACCCCCATCTTGCAGCACACAGGCGCCCATATGGTACACTGATGCCTCGTGAGCAGGCCCATCTGATCAAGAGATCTTCGTGCTTAAAAAGTATAGATTACACAGAGAAATTTTGGGACACGATTCGAAGTTTTATCTATTCATTTTTTTATGCATCGTTACAACTTGAACACACATTAAGTATCATAGAAAGTATCTACAACTTCGTGGACAGAAACGGATAACACCCGTGTACATATAGACGTTACAGCATTTCAGAAATTATTGTGCAACAGGCCCAAAGGGATAATAAGGGGAGATAAATAGCTAATATAGATTGATCTGACCAGTTTTTATAGTGCGTACTCGAACCACGCTGAAAGATCGCCAAGACCTGGCTCCTCCTTGTCAATCGAGGACGTTTCCCTTATGACCTTTTTCTTCTTATTCTGGTCCCAGAGGTACCAGGTATTGGCAGCACAGAAGACAGCCATGAGGACAGAGAACGCGAGCAGGACTCTTGTTGCGAGGATATATCGCGGAGCCGCGGAGAGCGAGCCAAGTAGCCATGTGGCTAGGATTCCTCCAGAGTTGGTCATGATGAATCCGATAGCGATGGCGGTCGCTCGGCGGGTGTAAGGCGTCGCGTTGTTGGCGCTCCATGTGGAGAGCGTCGGCGCAGCGAGGTAGGTGCCAGTAATGGAGAAGAACAGCGAGGCGTATTGGATATGATGCTTGGTGGAGCCTAGAAGATCGGGTCAATGGTAAGGATAGAATGAATCGAAAGCTAGCTTACCAAGGAACATTCCAAACCCGATGATGCATAAGATAGACGAGAAAATTGATAGGAACCCACGGCATCGATAGCGGTCGGAAATGTAAGCCCCAATCATTGACACTACATAAAATCCGTCAGTAAATCATCTCCGGAAATTCTATCGAACGTTGCTGACCAACAAACGCGGCGGCGAATGGTGGGACACTCATAAGCTGCGCCCGAGACGCTGTGAAGCCGAGTCCTTGGATAATAGAAGGCGTAAAGCTAAACCATAACAGGTTCGTTAGGACAAAAGAAAGACGGATGTACTAAGCAAACGTACTAAGCCAATCCATAGAGAATAGTGCCGTCGAAGAAGAATGCAATAGCCAGCATCCAGACCTGCGGAAGTCGGAAAGCCATACCAACTTCTCGCCAGCTGAAAGCATCGATAGACTCATTCTTTCCAGTGGCACCATCTTCCTTGAGCTTGTAAATGACGTATTCCTTTTCCTTCTGGTTCAAGAATCGAGTATGCGCTGGTGACCTGGGAAGGATGAAGTACGACGCGAGACCGAAGAGGAACGTGAAAAGTCCTTCGAGAATGAAGATCCATGCCCATCCAGGTCGACCGCCAATTCCGTCCATGTTAATGATACCGAACGCGAGCAAGCCCGAGAATGCGCCTGAAATCGAAGCAGCCGAAAAGAAAGCTGATATCCTGCAGAGACAAATCTATTTTTAGAATATCTTTGAGGCGATGGTAACTACCAGCTCACCTCCACTGCAGCTGTTGTCGGGGATAGAAGAGAGATAGATACAGCACGAGACCAGGGAAGACACCCCCTATCAAATTCTTAAGCCCAGAAGCCTTGAAAAAACCAAATAATTTTTACCTTCGAAAAGACCCAAGAAGAATCGGCACACAAGGAGAGCATGATAATTGTGAGCAACGCCTAAGGATGCAAAAAATCAGATTTAATGTGTCTGCACGTAACAGTGGCATACCTTGAAGTGTGGACACAATTCCCCAAAGTGTGAGCATAGTGGGCAACATGAGATTCGGTCCTACAGCCTGCATACGCCGTCCGGTGAATATTGGTGAATATGAACAAAATTTACAACATACCTTGAGCAGAAGGTTCGATGGGAGCTCCGCGACAATGTAAGGAACATAAGTGACCGTCAGAGCAATGGAGTATTGCTTGTTGGTCATTTTGAGATCCTTCTGGAGGTTGGCTACGCGTGCATTTCCGATGTTTGACCGGTCCTGAGAAAGCACACTTTCAGCACTGAATAAATCGGTACTTGGAGTTTAGAGCTTACAATAAACGATAGCAAATAAAAAATGGCGACGACGGGCAGGATAAACAGGTCTAGTTTACGCCAAACCCTTCTGTCCAGAGCTGGATCAACCACCGGAGCCGGAGAGGGACTCTCGCGACTGCTCTGAGAGTCATGAGTAACCTTCTCAGGATCCTCTGAAGTATGCGAAGAAGCCTTGTCCATGGTTAAGAGAGGCTCTGCAACGAGAGGGATGAGAAGAGGGAAGATAGTGACATTCCCGAAATCAAGGCCAGTCTAATATAAGGGATTGCCGATTGAACTCTGTGTCTTCGTTCCTTTGCTTCTTCGTGATCGCACACAGGAAGGCAGGCACGGTGCGTCGGCTACACGGCTGATCTTATTTCAACGATATGCCAAATCTTTACAGATCAGTCCCAGCACTCAGATCCACAGATCACCCCATGGGTGCATGACAATGTCCCATCTATTACCGGTTCTTTCGGTCGAATCCGAGTGTCCAGTGTAACCTTACAACGGTAGTATCTTATCAACGTCGGTATGCTTAGAGCAGTTAGTAACGTGCAGAAAAGCTTTTATTTCCTGTAATATGGCTTGCTTTCATTGTTTATATGCTTTTTTGAGAAGATCGGCGAACACTTAAACTATATTCAGTATCGGAAGCACACAAGTAAGGAGCATCTGTCAGTCCTGTGAGTCTCATCAAGGAGAAATTTTATGATGTACTGACATTCGCCTTTCAAAAATGGTGTCAACAAAGTATGCCGTGCAATCACCGGTTATTCCACAGGAAAAGTTGGGTTGCAAGACACCGGTTGTTACTTGGTCTCGACTTGAAATATCGATCTGGTCAATAGGTACACTACAAGATGGCCTATGAATATCGGTGAGGTTAGTCGCAAAGGAACCCTGAAAGAAGCAAACACACCTCGAGGTCTGATCGCAGTGGGTACCTCTTCATCATATGGTAGTTCTCTCGCATCAGGAGGTTTAAAGGATGCGATAAATTCTCAGCCCTATGTTTGTGTGTTTGTATGTCGAAGTTACTGGCGTGTGTAGGCCGAGGAATTCTTGGAATTTTCCTATCACGCCTACCGAAGTTCCTGCGCACGCACTGACATCGCCTCTGGACTTAAACCGGAGCGGCAGCCGTTGCCGTTTCCACACGCCGATTGTCCGCCTGCAGAAATGAGACGATGAACAATGATAGGTAGACGCTGAGACGCTCGCTAAAGTGTGTTGAATATGTACTAAGCTTCTGATAATCATATTTTGAATCGAGACCCAAAACCAGGGCATTTTATCACGATAAAGATCCACTCAGAGATAGCTTGAGAAAACAATCAAAAGGAACAGGAGTAGTATTAACGTACATGTCGGTGACGTAGAGTGGGTAGGAAAGATGTCGTCCCAATTCCTATATACTCGGTTTCTTTCTACTTGGGTTTTTTCATGGGCCTTTAATTGGGAGGCAAGAATATGAATTCCAAGTGATCACGCAGTCATCTGCTTACAGGCCACAGCACCGGTGCAAGCCGAACCTTCCGTGTCGGCCGACGATGGTCTCGTGCGTTCCAGGGAGTTACATTTTCCCCATTTGTATAAGATTTCAAAGTTCAAACACTTGTCCTGTGGCGTACCGCGTGGGATGGCGTAGACGATGACATAAACAACGAAAACACAGGTTTAATCGGAGGTGATACACATTCAGGGTATCTAAACACCTGACTGATTCTAATGAATACAAATAGCACTACAAGCCCAATGTCCACGAAAAGAATAATGTGTTTTTTCTACTGAGTAGGGGAGACAGGATCCTGTCGGGTTTCCACAATCTAGGATATCTTGTAAAACGGAATGCAGAAAGAAGGAAAAATGATGCTGACCTTGGTAATAGTAACTCCGTATTCCATATCGCGATTCACCTTATGAGTGTCAAGCTCATACATGGACGAGCTTAGGATATGCTAAAATAAGGCTTCAGTCTAGATTAGACGCCAGACTCAAGAAAGAGCCCCTTACTGCAGGTGGGTCTATCCGTTCCTCCTACACATTTACCATCAGAGACATAAGCAACCAAACAAAATAATGTAATACCAACCGGTCGACGATTTCCTCCAGAAGAAACAATATGCCTCTGCTGTGATTGATATCCCGTTAGGTCTTGGAGACTCTCCCGAGCATTCAGTGTCGAGAGTAGACAATTCGAATACAACTTGGACAGCGAGAGATCCCATAAGAAGTTACTAACACGCTTGTCAATGATGAAGGTGGACATTTCCACAGACAACTTACAGTGCGGTGTGCTAAAAAGTTTTGACGTTAAGCATGAGCGATTGATTAAACATCTGAGGAGAGTTATTTACCGGTAAAGCTGGATGACGATGAATTAGTCAACAACATATTAAGGGCGCTACGACACAGAAGACGCACTCATAAAAAATACGACGTCTCCGAGGGCAAAGAATGCCCTGAAGAAGAGATTCGTCAGCTGGACCGATTAAAAGGTTTGCGAGTAACATACGTAACCATTCCCGTCTGAACAGTCACTGCAAAATGTCAGTTAGACTGCGAGAAAGATGGGGCACGGTGGTGGACGTACTTCGAATGATCTTCGAAATGGCGTCATCTGTAGCCACGAAACCTGTTTTACGCCTAGACTACGAGGTGGAAGAATCGTCAGATGTCGGTCTGATATCAAATGATATATTCACGCACTAGCGTCATGACCAGCACCGCCGTTATCATCACGTCCGCCACAGTAGCCGATAGGAACCACACAAGTGCCGGCCAATGGAGTTCCGGCTTGCGAGCGAACAGTTTGATTTTAATGATTAGTGCCGTTGTGTACGTCCCGCCACCTTTGTTACTGTCAGTTTGTAAAATATAGTCTTTCCTAATGTCATTCCTTACCAAGAGAAACAACAGAAAGAGCGACAATAATGAGTGCAAGAATGTTCGACTTAGTCAACAGCTTGATCCTCCACGCGAAGAACATTTGAATCGGTGTCGAGACCATGACCTGGTGGCCTAGTCAGCAACAAGAGTCATATAAATTACAATGATCAGTACTCACAATGACTATGGGTTCTAGACACGAAGACGCGAGGACGTTAGCAAGTGAAAGACAATTCCCCAACTTACAGTAACCTACCGGCGGCAAAGACTAAGAAAATACGATTAGCCCATCAATAAACCAAACGAACGCACAATTACCCACGTGTAGGGAAGAACTTGGGTGGTTGACCTATGAAGTAAGGTTTAGTCGCATTAACTTCTAATTGTTCTAGGCCTACAACGCTTGCAGAACTCACCATAGCCTTGGATTAGAGCTTGCCACATCATGGCCATGTCGAATGCGCTATTCAGACTTTCGATAATAAACAGATAGAAAACCTGCTCATTGATCAGATTCGTCAAGAAAACACTAAACAGGAGATTCTACCAAATATTTGATCCACGGTGCATCCCTGACAGCGATGGATAAGGTGACAATCACAACAGAGTAAAACAAAGGAACAACGGACCTCTTGAAAGTCTGGTAGTAGTGGTAGGTCTACCAATGCAAAGGCATAAGTTACTTTGTCCTATATAGAAGGCGTCGAAGACAGACCTGAACAACCAAGATCTGGAAAATTTGCCAATGTTAGCACGGAACTTTCAAAAAAGCAGGAGATAAATTTACGCACACCATAGAGCAGCATATTGATGAAGACCCCCATGAGCATAGGCCCAAACCTTGAGATAATTCCGTGAGTGGAACTAGATTCACGGTCGAAGGGAACCCTTACAAAAGCCTGACGTCTGGGGTCGACGCCATCGTTCTTCCACCACCCTAAGGACAGTTATGCAGAGGGACAAAAAAGGCGAACACGGGGAGGAATAAAAATCCAACAACATGGCCTCTTTATCTTTAGCCACCTGCCGAGAGGTGCTATGTGAGAGAAGCGTGACGGTAGTTGCTTCTTCGTGAAGCTACCTGCAGTTCTTTGCGGAGCAAACGACGAATATGGAAGGAGTCCCAGGGGACCCCGATGTGAGCGATCTGTTGCCAATTCTCACAATAAAACATTCGCACATCACAGATTGGTCCCAACACGACAAAAACTCCGCTTCGAACCCGTGCGATGATCTCCTGTCTTGGGATGTCCTGGCAGGTCTCTTTCATGAGTTAGAATTCCCAATAATGCGAGGTGTTTCTGGCAGGTAATTCTACTAGCACTACTCAGCGTCCTGGTGTCTTTGCTTCGTGCTTAGCGTATATTGTTGTCTCATGGTAAGTTCCCCACGTGAAGAATTGACGCGGATCAGCAGAACGCACTGTGGCAACAAAAATCTCGGAGAACCCACGGGCCACGTCGAGGTCACAGTGCGCCTCTAGCGTGCCTGTTTGGACAAAGCTGCGAAGTGACATTGATTTGCACTTGATCAACCCAAATCTTTTGCTCTCGCGGGTGAGACACAGAGAAAACAGATTGAAATCACCAAAGAAATCAATCATGAAAAAGTCTCCACGAGGCCGCGCTTTCACAGCCTTCTATGTCTTTCTCCTGGATGATGTGGATCCCAGAACGATTGCTCGTCTCGTTGAGAGGCCATTAAAAATAAAGAAAAGGAAATCACAGTATTGGGACCGCTTCCTCAATTACAAAATTGAATCTCCGAAGTGTTTTCTGCGTCTACTTGCACCGTGTCGCACGACCAACGCCGCATGGCTGCGCAATCGTGGGTTCAGGCATAGACATGTTCTGGTTGCAATGTCAAGAGCTTAAATAAAGAAGAAATAAGTACTCACTACGGTATTACAAAGGTTCTTACCCGTTTCTTTATAATCATGTCATACACCGACTTTGACAGCGACAAATGGCTACCTGTTGTATCTCGGCCCTGCCGCACGTCAGGACGTTGTATGTGCACCCCAAAGATCGACAACTCCTCGCATATATCCAGCGTTAGCGAACTCGGGATCCCTGTGGAATGAAGTCCGGTACCGGTAAAACTCAAACAGATCTTTACACGAGACGGCATATTTGAGAAAAGTCTCTCATGCGGGAACCGATTAAGAATTTGAATAAGAGCGGTGAAGAGATCATCGCACAATTTTCGGATAAGACACTTATCACCTACCCTCAAAGCTCTTCTACCTTAAAGGAGTACTCAAGTCTTCAGAACTGTTAGCTCAAATAACGTTATGTTGAATGGTGATGCGTTGCCGCACCGAAAAGATCATCTCGCTTATTAGACTGCGTCCTGTCGCGTTTCATGATCGCATACATTTTTGGCTCGGGTGAGCCTAAACAGCCGATTAAAGTGCCTTGCCAGGCATCTGGGGAATAGGCATCAGAAGTCGGCTTCACAAACAAAAGGAATTAGAGACCAGGAACGCTCGCGTACCGCGAAGCTGCAAACGCAGAAAGATTGAAATATCCGGCGAAATATTGTACATAGAATAAACTTCTCGCGCATTGACAGAGTTCACGCGTGCGGCGTGCCCAGTGCGCTGGAAGACGAAAAACGCGGCAGCCGAGCGTTCGCATCAGCTTCGCGACGAATATTCGTGGTCGAGACCTGAAATGGACATTTTTAGAATTATGAAAGGCTTATTGACGGAACCCTTGGGCATGTGGAATCGGATGAAGTCACTATTTCGAGTAGACCGATCGTCTCCATCCTTTCTGAAAGTTCGCGGGACGCGAAGGCGCAGGTGACGCGCTGAGTATGCATCAGGCTTCGATGTATCATTCATATTATGACCAAAGCATGGAACATTCAGCGATATATTTCGAGACCAGTGAAAAGGAAACTTTGAAGGAAAACCAGATAGGCCTGGAACATGTCGAAGTGAAAGCAATCAATCAGAGACGTTTGAGACGAAGGGGCGAAAATCGGCCACAAGCATGAAGTGTGATTTCAAGAGGTCTGTTGGCAGCTAAGAGCCAGAGGATATTTTAGGGCGCAAGCAACTAGACTACATGATGGGCGGCGATTGAACGTAATTCCCAAAGCCGTTTTGAGTTTGCAAGCACATGTGCAAAGTCAAGTTACACATACCCGTCTCCAGCCGAGGCCAAGAGCCTCGAAGTCAGAGAGCAGTGTCAATATCAGTGTCAACATTGCGCTAGCGGACGTCTGGTGAGAATGGGCAACCACGAGCAAAGCAAGGTTCCAGCAAAATCTTCAAGATATGTATTATGTGCGGAACCTGTGGGTGAAGTGGAGCCAACGCGCATCGGCATCCATTGTTCGTGCGACTCAGCTGCAGAATATCCAGACGTCAGAGAATCCCGGAAGTAAGGACCAAAATAGTAGAGGGGTGTGATTGACCCCAAACACCGTCGGTGGATCACTCCTGTAGATTGGCAGAGAAGCCTTTGGCTTAAGGCACGCACTTGCAAGGACTCACCTGTCAAAAGGTATCAGCGCCTAATCACACCATAAGTAATGTAGTCGCTATTCAGCGTCAACGAATAGGTGGAAATTTTACATACATAGAGACCAAAATGAAAGTCTTTTATATATAATGAAGTTCGGATCGCAGAGGAAGCCCTTTGAATGCCTTGGGCTCCACGAAGCCGTGTGAACAGCATTTCATGGAAAGAAAAGTATTGAGTTCCAACAAAAAATGAAAATGCAGTGGAAGACCTACCCTTGCGGCTACGCAACAACCCGGAGTATGTAGTGAATGATGAAAAGGGAAATCTTAAAGTGAAAGCAAAATTAGAACCACTCAGCCAACTGCTAAAGTCGACGGTACATAAGCAGGGAATGCATCTTGTCTTGCCCACGAATACCGGTGGCGTCGGATGCTTGCTGTTAATGAAGAGCAGATAGCAATCGATATGGCCATCGTAATTAAAGTCATTGCATGAAAGTGACGACTACACTGATATCGCACGAAGGTATAACTGTGATGATGGTGAGAATGTACTGCATCAAACGAACAAAGGGAAAACTCACAGTAAGTATACAACAGGCTCTGAACCCAGCAAGATGATTAAAGCAAAAGGGGCTCAAGCTTGATTGGCTATAACTCGTAAATGGGCAGAGTCGCATGCCCCAATTGTCCAGTCCTTTGGCAAACGATATTTCCGTGGCTTCCCACATCCTTCAACAGCACAGACACCTGGACCTCTGGCCTTCTGAATCTTTTCAAGCTGTTCAGCGTCTTCTGGTATAATATCGCCGTCCGTCAATTGAGCGCGGGGTGGGACTATCAAAACTGATTCAGGTACCGAGAATGTCATCAGCATCTCGACTTTTCGTTTACTGTCGCCCGGAACGGTGCGCAACGACGATGTCCA
Source organism: Gymnopilus junonius (assembly GCA_015501075.1). Taxonomy (NCBI): domain Eukaryota; kingdom Fungi; phylum Basidiomycota; class Agaricomycetes; order Agaricales; family Galerinaceae; genus Gymnopilus; species Gymnopilus junonius. Next base: position 1,610,458 of record JADNYJ010000001.1, on the reverse strand, counting down.
GCGGTACATAACCGGCTTAATTTCTTCCGGTGTTTCTACGTCCATTGCTTCGTCTTCGTCTTCGTCTCCTTCACCTTCTTCAACTTCATCTTGAACCTTGGGCTTTAATTTGGAAGCGCGGGAGCCTGAAGCGGATGGCATTGGAGACCGATCATCTATGGTATTAGTACGTTTATTTCTGGGTCGGCTTTGTTTCTTCAGAAGTCGATTGATAGTCTCTGCCTGCAATACAGATAGTTAGAAATCGTATAGGTTGGTTAAAATTGGAGTACCTTCTCGTCCTCAAGTTTCTTTTCGCTCAAGTTCTTTCTCTTCCTTGCGGTCTCTTCTCGGCGAAGGGCCAACTCTGTCTCGTTGAGCGGTTGCTTCTTACTCCGCGTGCCCTCATCTATCAAACAAGTCAGAAAATCATGCAGAAAATCAATACGGACTTACCAAGGGACACATGAGAGGGATCCACAACACTGGCTAACACAGCCTGGCGTGTTGTCATTGGCTTCGTTCCTGCTGAAGGTGTACCAGTTGAACGCGACGGCGCTTCTCGAGAATATGCCTCGTCATCCGTAGCAGAGGGTGAAGATTCTTCCTCTGATTCAACATCGACATCCTGAATCACTTTAGCTAAAATAATGCGCTGGTGAGCCACATCGGAATACTGAAACCCATCCCGACATACCTTTAGCTCTTCGCTTAGGCGTCCTTTTGAATGCAGCGTAATCCATTTCTGCATCATCCGGTGTGGCGGTTCCTGCGCTATTACTCGATGTGTTGGCGGTTGGCAATTTGAGTTTTATTTTCAGTCTTGGTTGACTAGATGTTCTTGTAGAAGGGCCTTCGTCTTCATCTTCGCCACCCTAGACCCATGTTATTTAACGAATATACGAGCACTACTATCACATACCGATTGAGATTCTTCTGCCTCAGCGTCTTCTTCTTCATCACCTTCCTCTTCTTCGTCCTCGGCTTCTACATCAACCTGTTCTTCCTCCTCTGGCTCCGACTCCTGCATCTCTGCAACCAGTGAAGCCGCAGCAATGGCAGCAGAACGAGTCAAGCGGCGTGTACGAGGAGGCATTGTCGAAAGAGTGGCAAACAGTCACGGTCAATAACCAACATTCAAAGGTTAATGAAAGTAACGTTACATCAAAAGAAGGTTCCCATGAGTTCTCCGCACTGACACCCACGATAAATTGACACACCACTTACCACTGCCGTACTCGTTGTCGTCTGGGTACTCTTTCGAGAAATTGTTTGTATAGGTATTTCTGTGTATACGAATTCCCAAACGCGTATTTTCCATGGAAATCAGGATGAAAAAATGGAGCCGGCTGGTATATTTCTGCGAGTTTCTGCGTAGGAGGAATTGCTGCATACGGTCTGTCTCGTTTAGGCATGTTCCGAAGGCTCATGCCACACAGGAGCAAACATATACTTGAACCAGGCTTGGCTTTCAAATTTCCTTGTTCATGTTCACGAATTCAATTTTATTCCTCCGTTCTTCAGAGGCTTCAAGAAACTATTGAATGTTAATAATGTGAGTTACCTAACTGATAATCAGTCTGTCAAACACAAAGAACTAATTCAAATACAAATTTTGTCCATCAGCAAATGAAAATGTTCAACCCTTTATTCCGTCCAAATCTGATTTCCGTTTCCACTGTAACACTGCCAGGTTTGTAATTGATTCGAGTTTGTCAACACGCCGTTCGTCAAGTCCAAGCAGAAGGCTGCTCAAATGCCATCAACCACTGTGTGGTATGTTTTGACCCACAAATTTCACGCACCTGTTCCGTCAAGGGTGAGGGAATTATCGGGTCCATAATACCACTGTTGCGCGCGAAGGTCATCGTAGCATTGCCAAATTTTCATGCCAACTCCGTTAGCAGGACCTAAGGCCTCGAATCAATTTCCATTCGGAGTAAAATGGGAATCCTTAAACTTACTGGAACCAGCATCCAAACAGAAATTTTGTCCGAAGACTTTGACCTTGGTGGATCCTCGGTTTAGCACCCATTTTTGTGCACCGGTACCATTGCAGTCATATCTGTGATGCGGGTCAGAGGATCACCGGCAGAAAAATAGAAGGTTAACTTACATCTGCACCGGCGTCCCATTTGCATAGACAGCGCCTCTAACATCCATGCAGTTGGCCGTGTCACCGTTTGGATGAAGTGCGACTGGGGCGGGAGGAGTGGGGAAAGAGCCGGAAGGACAGAATCTATGAGCAAATATGCCATTAGTACGTGAACTTCTTCAGTAGTGAAAAGATTGGCGACTTACGTTATGGTGAAAGCGACATCGGAATGTTGGCACGAGTACACTGGTGGATTAGGTGGGGTGTCTGAAATAGGGGGGAAGCCTGTTGGAGGCTGCGTGAATACGTTCGTACAAGAGACATCATCGCACTCCGCTACACCACAAAATCCCCCACTCTACAAGTCGTCTTCGATTCTGATACCTTTCAGAAGCAAGATAACTTACCGGTGAGTAATTATTTGGTGTAATGCTTATTCCGGTATTGAATTGGGCTGTATCGGCCACTATATAATAATAGGCACCCTGTCAAGTCGCTCAGCACTGAATTCAATATAGGCAAAGTCTGATTAACTCACGTCATTAGTCCCAAAAAAACCTGCTCGAGTGGCGTCTCCAGTCGTATCTCCCCCATTCGCAGTGGTATAAAAGAAACCTGCATCAACTCCTGCAGTCGTGGTCGTGCTTGCTCCCGTTGTTAGCGTAGCGTCATACACTCCAGCAATATACAGGTCTATGGAAGCCGGACACTTGTTGACGACAGTATACTGCCGGACCACGATGGGCTGGCCCTTAGTCGAGCAAGCCAGTGTCAGGAAATAGCAAGCAGCAGCGATAGTTTGCGTGAAAGAACGGTGAAAAACCATGGTTGAATATGAATATTTGGAAGAACATCACCGTAGGTCATCCTTTTATCTCGGATTCCAGGTGGATGTAGCACGGCACCGTTTTGCACTCCAAGAGATTGACAAGGATCTATACCATTCTGTAGAGCTTCATCGATTCATCGCCCAACGAGTTGTACACCTGATCGCAAAGTAATAGGCCAGTCTAGCCAGGTATGACTTGGCGCTCGCCGCGACTGGTAGTTATATCACCCGTGCATCTGGCCTATCCTTGTGTAATCATTCAATATACAGGTCTAATAAACTGCCGCCAAGATATATAGGTATTTTGTGACAGGTTTCGTTGAAATTCGCATACTCTACTGTTGCCCTGAAGAAACACGTAGGTATCAAGTCTCGTGAGTTCAGCTTGGTCGCAAAGATTCAGAACTTCATCACAATAACTGATTTACACAGTGTATACGCTATCTGCACGTTAAAGGCACGTCAATCAAGATATTAATCTAAGATATATGAGTCGAAGCAAGGTCATATGGCTATGAAGTCCAGCCTATGACAGCGATTCTAAGTTCTAGACCACTCGAAAGGAACCGACATTAATTCCTACAATTTCCAGAATTTCCAGCAGCCAATCCTTCACCAGGTCTTCACTCGGTCCAGATCTGATTCGCATTACCATCAGTACATTGCCAAGTCTGAAGGCGGTTCGAGTTCGACAATATTCCGTCTGTGAGGTCGAGGCAGAGTCCTAGAAGCGAGAGATGGTCAGCCAAAAGGAATCATCGAACACGGAACGACTACTCTTACCTTTTCCTTCAAGCGCAATGCGGTTATCATCAGTGTAGTACCATTGCTGCGCGGGGAGATTATCATAGCATTGCCAGATTTTCATGCCGACAGTATTTCCAGAGTCTAAAGTGATAAAAGTAAGTCCAGAATCGAAAAGATGAGCCAAAGTCGGTCGGAACTCACTGGAACCAGCATGCAAGCAGAAATTGGTACCAGCAACTTGGACCTTGGTGCTACCCTTCTTGAGAACCTATCGCTGGGCATTAGTCTCGTTGCAGTCGTAGCTGTTCAAAGAATTTGAGTTGGCGCGTTGAGCTAAATGAAAAAAAAGAGGCTTACATTTGGACGGGAGTTCCGTTCTCGAATTGGGCGCCACGGACGTCGATGCACTTATTAGGATAGAAATTCGGGTGGATAGCATGGTATGCAGGGGGCGGCGGTGGGGGAGGAGGAGGAGCATGCGGGAAAGATCCAGAAGGACAGAAGCTGTCTAAACAAGGGAAATGTAAGTATGCACAATTTTTGAGGAATGAGCAGGACAAGACTGACGTTATAGTATAGGCAACATCATGGAATGGGCAAGAGTAGACAGGCGAGGCAGGAGGTGTGATGGAAGGGCGAGGGAATCTGGTAGGCGGTTTGGCAAACGCGTCGTGGCAAAATGCGTTGTCACAGCGAGCTACGGCACAGAGTCCTTTGCGCTATGAATTAGGTTTAACGGACATTCGCTTTATGCAATGAAATGTGAGTGCTCACTTCAGGGTGATTAGGCTTAATGCTGATGCCGGCATTGAAGTCGCCCACGTCCTTGACAATATAGTAATAAGTGGCGCCATGATCCCCATAGAATCCAGCGCGCGTTGCAGACCCGTCGAGCTTACCGCCGTTGGCTGTGGTGTAGAAGAAGCCTGCGTCGTTGCCAAGGACCTTGGTAGTGTTGGCTCCTTTGGCGAGAGTGCTGTCCTTCGCACTGCCGATGTAAAGATCTACGGGAGCGGGGCAATTATTGACGACCGTATAGTTCCTCTGGGCGTTCGCGGCAACAGCAAACACCAGGAGAGCAGAGAGGGTACGAAGGAATGGGGCGCCAATAAAAGAACGTGAGTGCTGCATACCTGTTTCTAGAAAAAAGAAATACCTTGCTAGGCTGGCCTTTATTCAAAGTTGGGGTCTAAAGATGAAAACGACTTGTATGTTTAGTGTCTAGGAAGCGCCTGAACACACTGACAAGATCGCTTCTCATGAACGATTTATGGCCACATTACATACTTGAATGTGGCAACGGAGCACCACTCGACATTGATCCGTTCAATTGCGTCCTTCGCATGGCGTTCAGGGTTGAGACAACGCCTAATGCCCCGCACAACGTCATCTCAACCCTGAAGGCGAAGCTTGGACGTAACCTCCATGAGGAAACTTCTTTATGTCAATACCAATGGCAGTCCATGGACCTCTTATTTACTTTGCATCTTGACACAAGCATCGCTCCGAATCATCGCTTGCTTGTAGATATTCACTACTGGGCTAGCTGCGAGACATTTCATGATCCGTCAATTCGAACGCTGCTGCGTCGTGTTTCGTGTTTCGTGCATGCTGGTCTCGTGGACACTCCTTGCACGTTGATGGGTCTTGGCAGTCAAATATTAGCAGGATTGATCCTTTGTGAACAACTCACACAAATGTGGGGCAGACCTCTTGCATCGATGAAGGTGTTGATGAGATGATTGATTTCGCCCGAGCCGTGGGTTGGAAACTGAGGGGAATTGTATCAGTATCGCCTATGGCAGGCCACCGCATACCAGCATCCATCCATCCACCCGATGATCGACAACAAGAACTGAGAGAGAGAAGGTCATGAACTCATTCATCAATTGTCCATAAGTTAGTAATACAGTCCCATCATATCCTTCGGTGAATTATACAGTCGTGATAGAGTACAGAGGTCGTTCATTCATAGCTAGGCGGATTCTCGACTGGCACACCGCCTACCAATGTGACTGTGCTTGACTCGGCTGGCATGGTATACGTAGCTAAAGATTTAGGGCATCAACACTGAGCAAACCATAGAGAAAAGGTATACTTACGCAACCCCTCGTCCTCTTCTGCAAGCTGACGCTTCATATAGATCGCCCTTTCTCTGGATTTCTCTAAGAGACTGACGAATTCGAACATCGCCCGATCTTTGAAGCGGACTTCCACACTTGTGCCTTCCGTCAGACCACCGTCAGAAGAAGGCTTCACGTTGAACGACAGGTAATTTGCTCCGAAAGTTGGCTGCTCAAATTTGGTCGTAAGGATGGAATGTAAGGGCACACTGAGCGATTCGAAAGAAGATCCTGAGTCCGCAGCGAAAAGGAACTGTAGGAAGTCATGGAGACGAATGTCGATAGCCCAGGGTCAATAACGGGAGCCTCGAACAAAGGCTAGAGAACATACGCGTTGATCTGTTAGCCAAGACCTGCCAGTCGCCCTCAACTTCTTTACTCCTCCAGATCCTCCAGCAGATGAAGAACCAGACGGTGGGGCATCCGGAACGGTAATAGATATATCAACACCCGAATCAATGGTCGTTATCGTCATTTCATTAGGGAGAGGAACCGGTGTACGGTTTGAATTGAGCATAAGCCAGTTGAGCGCCATGGTATATTGTAGTATCCGGAGAGGTGATGGTATGAGTGAAAGGTCATGACAGAAGGTTCGAGCAAGTCATCCTCATCATCACTGCCTTCTGACTTTGCTATCTCCGGGTTTCTCATAATGCAGTGAGTAAGTCCCCAAATCCATATGGCTACCTAGCGCAATGGTAGCGCGTTTGGCTTCGATTGCCTTACGGATACCAAAAGGTTGCAGGTTCGAGTCCTGCGGTGGTCATTTTTGTGTATTTAGTCTGCTGCTGTCATCATTTTTCATGAAGTACTTAATTGATAATGATTCTGAAGGATGTATCTTTGGTTTCTGTTTCGTCAACACACTGGTATGTACTCCATCATCATCATCCATCCATCACTTTTTCGTCACCACCATATGTGTTCAGTCTTTACACACTTCTCCCCTCTTACGTCTAGAGTACGTAAGTACTGCTGATAGACAATCGAGTAGAGCTGGCCACACGACTTGTCACCTGTCAATCAGAACCCAGCTCTATTTTTGAAATCCGACCAGCTGCGACCTGGAGATCGGGGAACGGTAAAGGGCGTGCCGTTCCTTTAGCTTATGTATTCTGCCGTTCGTGAAGGCTGAAGCGCTGAAAGCGACCCTCCGTATAACCAACCTCTATGGCGATGTCTAGTGAAAGCAGCCTGCTACGGCCAGGGCTCCTTCTGTTGTTCAGCCTCGCTATCTATTACTATGCCTATCTCTGGTACCTGCCTCAGCGTCGCTTCAGAGCTAGAGGAATCAAGCTTCCTCCGGGGCCCAAGCAAAAGTGGTTGACTGGAAATCTGCACCAGTTGCCAAGAATTTATCCCTGGCTTACCTTCGCGTCATGGGCCAAAACTTATGGTACGCCTTTTGCCCAACTCCTATCTCCTAGTGACCTATGACAACAATGTAATCACCCATTCAGGCCCAGTCATATATCTTCGCGCATTTAACAAGAGTACTATTGTTTTGAATTCTGGAAAAGCTGCTCTTGAACTCCTGGAATCTCGTTCAGGACTTACATCTGACAGGCCAACCTCTTGGATGGGAGGAGAGATAGCAGGTCGGAAGGCCAGTGTGTTTCTAACCTCTTCGACTGACCCTCGATTCCAATTCTTCCGACGCCTTCTCCGAAACGGCCTAAACCCAAGAGCATCCAAGGACTATCGACCGATACAATTGCAGGAGAATCAAATTCTTCTGCAGAATTTAGCGAATTTTCCACAGGATTACGGTGCACATATCCGGAGGTAAGATATCTTCTCAAACTCAAAATATCGAAAGCTATTCTGACTGGTTGATTTCAAAGAAACGCTGTTGCCGTTATTCTTAAAGTTGCCTATGGATACCAAGTCGAATCCAATGATGACCCTTTAGTACTTCAACTTGAACACGCTTTCCAGTTAGCCACTAGCCTTAATATACCAGGAAAATATTGGGTTGAATTCTTCCCTCTTTGTATGTAGATCCTTCTCCACTTAATTTCTGATTGATTTCTCACCTAACCTTTCAGTACGATTTCTACCATCTTGGTTCCCTGGAGCTGGCTTTAAGAGGACGGCTCAATCTGCTGGACATGAAATGAAGCGAACTGAGACGGCTCCTTTTGAATGGGCAAAAACACAAGTCGTACGTGGTCCTCTTTTCTGGGGCTTATGTGTATACCGCAACTCATCTTAAATTTACAGGAAAAGGGTGATTTCATTGACTCCTTCACCTCAAAGCACCTTCTTGAGGGAGGCGAGACCCTGGACGGAAATTCCCTGACCGACATCAGGTGGTGTGCTGCTGCTCTTTACGTTGGTGGTGGAGACACCGTTAGTCAACTTACTTCGATGTTCATATTGTGAACTCATCCTACGTTCTAACTCTCAAGACCGTTTCGGCGATGTTGACTTTCATTTTACTGATGACTCTACATCCAGAAATACAGAAACGGGCTCAGAAGGATATTGATACTTTAGCTCCCAATCGTCTGCCTTCCCATGATGATTATGAATCCCTTCCCTATATTCGGGCCATAATCAAAGAGACCCTCCGTTGGGGTCCTGTCGCTCCACTTGGTACCGACCTATTGAACTTCTCAACAGGAACAGAATCGAAGAGCTGACCTTTACTGTTTAATTTGACAGGGCTGCCTCATAAAGCTATGGAAGATGATATTTATGAGAACTACTTCATTCCCAAGGGAACCACTATCTTTGCTAATATCTGGTCTGTTCATATATAACATGTTTAAATTCCACTTCATTTCATTCTCCTTCTAGGGCTATTGTACATGATGAAGAAATTTACCCTGATCCCCATGTGTTCAATCCCGAGCGTCATCTCGGAAATCCTGAAGGACGCCAACCAGACCCTTTTAAATTCATCTTCGGATTTGGTAGGAGAGCCTGCCCTGGTACGCCTGCCTTTCAAGAATCTTCGACACTTGTCTCATTTAAAAATTTCTTTAGGCGCCCACCTAGCGGAAATGTCATTATTCTTGAATATTACTAGCATCCTAGCTGTCTTCGACATTTCGAAGGCTGTTGACGAGAAAGGGATAGAAATCGAGCCAAAGATTGAATGGAGTTCTGGGGCCACCATGTATGTGCCGTGGCTTCCGTTATCTCCTCTTCATTGACCTATTTTATTTTTTATTCTAGGCATCTAAAGCCCTTCCAGTGTCAAATTAAACCCAGGTCAAAGGAACGCCAGACGTTATTCGAATAGGCACTGCGCCCTGGGCTCAATTCTTCGAGAGGAAGAATGGAGTTTGATATCATCAGGAGTGACTCCATTAGCAATAGCAAGTCGTTTATATGCACTTTAGTATAGGATATCCATCTACGTTCTGTTCTGGCAGTTTCTGGGTAAAAGCCAGGACTCCCCGATTTACAAATGACCCTCCGAACACGATAGTTCAGGTCGTAGGAATAAGGAGTCGGTAACGCTGCACAAGAGTTCCGCTCTTTTTTTGCCTCGAGGAGACCGGAGGCGAGCCAGAGACCCGAATTGCATCCTGAAAAGGAAAGGGCATTTGCGCTACCGGGACCCGCCCTGAAACTGGCATGTCACATGCCACCACTACATTGAAAGTCCCTGTTGTCGTGTTTCCTTCCTTTTCTTGGAATCATACGGTAACATATGCCTCTTTTATTACTATGTCAAGTGACTCAAGTTTTCTGTAGGGTTACAGCTTGAAGCTCCAGCTCAAAGTTTTTGAAGTATTATCCAACGAAGATTGTCCCGGCAAACAAACGGCGATGTACGTATAGGTTTAATATTGAAAATTTATTCGATCACATTAACAGTGATGTTTCCGGAAAGCGCATACGCGTCCAGGATCAGCACTGCTCCCTTGCTTGTCAGGCAACCGATAGGCGATTCTTCGCATTGCAAGGCCAACAAAGCTGTGCGGCTCATATATTGTTGGTCTCTTGGGTCGGTCAACAAGCCGTAATGTCTGCAAACTGCAATTTCAACCAAATCTACCATCCTGTCATATTTGAATTCTTTGTCGTGGTATTCTTCGTCAGTAAGCTTGGCTACACCAGAGAGAATGACAGGGCGTATATTCTCTTCTGGTATCTCGGACGTTGGAATATAAGCATACTCTGGGTTGTCAAACAAACTGGCGCAAAACATGATCATCAACCTTGAGGTCTGGCTTCCCATCGTAGCTCGGACAACCGAGAAATTTTCTGTCTGTCGTCTAGAGAGGTCTTTCCATACCCTGAAGCGCTCCTTTCTTGATGTCACCTCCGTCCCAACGGTTCTTGTATATTTGGATGAATTGGTAATTTTTATCTTGTCGATTCCGATCGTGGGTTCAGACCCCATGACCCTTGGAAGTGCAGAATCTTTGTATTTACCTTCCAGAAGGGACGCCCAATCGGACCCCAGAACCATGCTCAAGACGTCTGGCTTCATCTTTTCAAACACTCCAGCCTTGGCTTCTTCAAATCCGATCTTGTACTGAACCTGATAGTCCTCCATCTCCAATAATCCGAGGACGGAATACATCATATCCTCTGGATATGTCGACATACGGCCTGCTAGAAGTACCATGGTCATTGAGATCGTCTGCTCCTTTGAAGCCTCGTGCTTCATGCTATAGAGAGACTTGCCCAATGTGCTCCGTCCGATGATCTTATTCGTATCTGGACCCCACATATCTGTTTTCATGTATGACGTCATCGAAATTTGAGGTCCAAAAGGACTGTCGTTTTCGAAATAGCACGTCACTCTATCCTTTGTCGCCATCTGCAGCATGTAGGCGTTGTCGGAAGAGGTGGATTTATACTTATCCAAGATCGGAGCTCGAAGTTCAACTGTGCGAGATGGCATGCGAGAGTCGGTGAGTGCCTTGATGTCCTGCATGACGTCTCCGCTGAAGCAATAGCAGTATACAACGTTTTTGGATTTGATATATTCCTGCAGTGTCCACGCCCTAGTCTCCCAGATCGGAGAATGCAATTCTTTGGACGACATGGTTACAAACATGGACCCAGTGAGATAAACGTGGGTTTCCACTGCACTGGCATATAAAGATCCCATCTTGGGAACGAAAAAAGCCTTCTCATCATCCGAATCCTGGTCTATGCAGAGAACATCCATCCAGAAGAAAGTTCCCCCTCTTGCAAGGACAAGGAAGCAAACGACCGTAAAGAAAAGATGAAATCGTTCCATGTCTTCCGATGCTGACTTTCCGGAGGGTACCCGGGTTTTCTTTTCTTCATGAGGATAGCCGTCTGTGTCCAAGATCCACTTCCTCCATTCGAGCATGTTTGGAGACCAGGTATAGGATATTGCTGTGAAATCGAGCTCATGGAAGTCTTCTTCATCATGTAATTTCAGTACGCCTTGGTAGATAAATGCATTAGCATCAATGAATTTCCATTTGTAAGTCGGGGGAGCAGTCTGGGCCTCTTTAGCCGTAGCTGATTGTCGTTGAGGTTGGTCTTCCTTCACTGGTAAAGGTTCCTTGCGTTTGAGTCCGAGGCATTGAAGTAGGGCATTCATCCTGTGATGAGGTTTAATGGCCAAGTGAAAAACAGTGGAGAACTGTGGAGGACCAGTGAAGCACGCTGAAGACACGCCACAGACCAGTGACTTCCCTCATTGCCAAATACTTAAGCTATTTTTGCGTCTCTTTGACAGGAAGATTGAAGACCATATATAGTGGACGAGGAGCATCGATTACATACAAGTCTGTATCCTGGATTGTGAAGTCTGTTGGCATTTATATGCCTTGAACTCTCAGAGGTCCATAGACATAAGAGCAACACAAATTGAAATTTCTGTTTGTGATAAGATTTCCAGTACAAAGTGAGTTCATATTGATCGAGTACTATTTAATGACAAGATGGAAAGACTTGGCGAGACACTGCTAAATTGTACATATGTTGCAGAGCCGATGACTATGATAAAACACAAAGGCGTTTGTGGGCTTTCCAGTGGGCGTTCTGGCATGATTGAGAGCAGTACTTGGCCTTTTTGCAACGAGAGCAAACCATGAGTTTTGGCTTGCCATGACTACCACAATTGCTGCACAGCTTGGAGGAAGATAACGCAATGGTAGGCGCACTCGTTCTGTCATTAGGTAGTTTATTGATCGAGTTCTTCATCGCAGACACCATATCCTCCATGAATGAAAATGAAAATAGTGGACTGATCGCAATCCTGGTTGCCTCTTTGTGGAGAACTTTCCATTCTGGTATACTGCCAAATGAGCCGAGGTTTTTGCCCTTTCCGCAACTGCAGAGTGGGCTCTTGTCTGGACCTTCCAAAGCCACGGGAATACCATCTGAAAGGTATTCACATTTTGACAAATGTTTCCAAGTGCGACAGCGTTCAGCAAGAACAGGTAAAAGCAATCTCCAGACTTTAGCTTCATCTTCTAGGGTTACAACTTGATGAAAACGTTTATTGGTGAGCCTCTGGAGTGCCGACGATATCTTGCCCATAATTGCATTGTATAATGGAACAACGCATGCATCTGCAACAATGGTATGCGAAGGCAAGTCGAGCTTGATATCATTGACGAAAATCAAAGCATAGATCCCTCCATTTTTTGGATCAGAAAGGCCAAATATATTGTCCCTCTGACCGCGCAGACCAACGTGATCAATGAAAATGGCGGAAATAGATTCCTTGATGTTGACAAGTACACCACGATCTTCCTGATTGGGTCGTTCCTTAACCTGTTTCTCGTCTGCGGAAAAGGCACATCCAAGATGTGGGCTCAACCAGTCAAGTTTGTCTTTGGCCATCGGTAATTTGAGGGCCGGGAGATGGTCCATGTTCACGTAATGAATATTCAGAATGTTCACTGTATCGTTATACCGAGCCACAGGGAAGGGATTGAGTGAAAACTCCAGAAAGTCTTCAAAAGATGGTCGGACAGGTATTTCCACCTACAGATCATCCATCACTGGTATCAGTCCTATATTTTCCTCTATGCTTAACGGTCTTACCTCAATGTATGACGATTTACGTGCGACCCTACATTTAGCCCTGCTACTCCAGATCGGAACTGGATATTTAAACTGCTCTGAAAAGCTGTGGAAAGAGACCATAACACTGGTGTCATTTTGTGGCTTCATCGCGACGTTAGCACCTTCCGATAGGGCTTTTACTGCTCCAGGGTGCATGATGTCATGGTGAATCGTCAAAGTCGCGACTTTTGTCCCAGGGTCATCAAAGTTGAGTACAACACTCTCTGTCTTCGGGCTGCTCTGATCGTACGACTTGGCCACAGTAGACAACTTTTGGAGGCAGTCGAGATCTTCCAAGTTGTCAGGGCGATGGCGGACAACGCGGATGTGCTCTTCGTCTGCTAAATTCGTAGAATATATATTAAGATTTGGACCTAGTAGTTTATGAAGAAATAGAGTGGCCGCTGAAGGAGTGCTGCGCATATTGAGCCCAATAATGACAGTTTGCGGCTTGTTGCTGAGAATGATCCACGTGGGCATATAGAAAGTGACTATCAATGAAGAATTGCCACGCCAGGCTCGCTGATCTTCAGTTATGCCAACATGACCGAGGTAGGAAGTCGAAAAATCACCAAAAATGGGTTGAATAGAAGAGTGGACGTTATGGCCCTGTGGGGTCCTGGACTCACATTGTAGAATGGGTGTGAGAATTTCGTCCGCATCGATATCTTCAAGACATTGTAGAGCTGTTCGGGGAACCTTGAGCATGATGCATACAACAGACGGTACATCTTCCCATCCTTCGAAACAGGGATGGCCTGGATAGGAGCCACGCAGATCTTCGATAAATCCCGGCTCCATAGTCATCGGCGTGAAAAGGTTGCGCAGATACAGATGACAGATTAAGTCTTGGTAGTTGTTGGGACCCATCATGAGTTTCTGGTCGCTTTCTAGAAGGTCGAAGAAAGTTGACATAGCTTGTGCCCAGTCAACCACTACTCTTTCTTTCACGAGTCTGAAAAATGCGGCAAGGCTTTGGCGAACATAGTGAACGGTGTTCATCTTCCGCACGCTCTCTAAGCTGATGTTGAGGATATTGCCGAGCATATCCTCCTCCGAGAACATCTTCATGTAAACAGAAAATAAGAAGTGGCCTAATTTGTCGGCATTGCAGACCAAAGATTTAGAGTTGAGATCTGAGCTGTACATCATTGGGCCTGGAATGGAACACGGAGGTATCTTCCATGAAATGGGTTCAAGTAATTGCCCGGATATGATAGGCGAGGCAATGATTTCATGTTTATTTGAATGTGTCACGAAGTGAGAGAAGTGCGGATAAGGTGCAATACCCAGTAGCATTGAGAGGGTAGGTATATCGGCGAGTGACTTGGATGCCAAACCTGACGTTGGGGAACCAGCACGACTACTTGGGAGGAGTGTATTGGTGTGCAAGGTGGACCAAGGCAACTTCTCTAAAAGAGGTGTGGTCATGACAAGAAGATTGAGCAACCCAGTATGATCCGCTAAATTAGAGGTGTCAATAACATTGAAAGTTAACGGCGCTCGCTGGCTAGAAGGAGCGTAATCATCTGAGTTGAATTCGATTTGTGTCCCACCCCAAGGCAACGTGTAGATTCCGGTTTTAATGTGACCGCGTTCTCTGCAAGAACGCAGTGCTTGACAAAATGAAAGCGATTCACCAACAAAAAAGCGGATTGTGATATTAGCTGAGGTATTTGTGGAGATACGTTTCTTGAACGCCGAACACCAAGAAGAAAATTGGGTCATGGCCAACTCGACAAAAATTCTCATGGTTGGAGAAGGGGCTGACTTTGCGCCCTTGATCGAAGTCAAAGCTGGAGCAAGATGGAAACACAGAAGGGGGTCAGTGCCGTAATGAACATTGAATATTTGCCCAGCTTGGCAAAATGCAAAGGTCGGGTTGATATGGGGTGTACGGACGTTGTGGGTTATACCGGAAGGAGTAATGCCCGAGGACCAGAAATTCTCGTGCGTGTTGATGCCTGCTGCGACAAAGGAAGGGGCAAGGGCACCAGCCGACCTGATACTGCCCATTGTCGTCATCATGCCGCGGACTTTCTGCATCCCAGAGTCAAAAGACACTCTGAGGGCTTTCTTCTCCGCGTTTGTCAAGTCATCGATTTCAATATACGAAAGCCAGTGACGCCGTACTTCTGCCAACGTATGCTCCGTGCAGAACCTAAGGTATTCCCCATACTTCGACCTTTTCCAAGCCGCCATGTCAGAAGATAATTGTACCAGGCTGCGGCACTGCGCCAGTAGAACTTCATATGAAGTCTGATCCAAGAAGAAATGATAGAAGATGCACCACATATTGGACGAGGATATACCATCAGCTGCCATTGTCAGCAACAGTACGTTCCGAGCTGCATAAAATAAAACATGAGCAACAGATACGCAGAAACAGCTGATTTTCAATACCGAGGACGGCGGGCTCCCAGTCACAACAAGTAAAATCCATAAGTCTATTATCTGTGCTCGTTGATAAGCATAGTTATTTGAGCAACAAACAGGAGCTTACGAGGAGTGATGTCTGCATAGACTGTGTATAGAATGCTCCTAGGATCGCCACAAGCGAGAAGGAGAACATCTGCTTTTAGCTCCGGTGCGAGGTCTTGAGTAAAGCAGACTGGAGGCGTGTTGCCAATGGGATAGAAGAAAGTTTTCTTTGGCCATAACACGGGATGGGCCATTGCTCAGTAACTTAAGATGTCAGTGGGGAGAAGGAAAGAATGCAACCATTCGACAACCAGTTGATGCCTGTTATATATCCTCAACGGCACAGCTGCGGAATGGAAAGCTTCGAAACATCGTGTACGAGCCAATCTCTTGATAACATCAGATCAGATAGACGCCCAAGGAGTCGAGGCTCGAAACTCGAAGGCTTTGAGTATTGCAGGTCAGCTGACGAAGCTTCCAGCAGGGATAAATAAACAGTCGTCGTTCGCTGACGGACACAAGGAATTGTCGATGGGATGAGGTGGCTAGAACTTGAAATAGTGGCATCTGACAGGGATCAGCGTCGATGCGAATAGGGAGATCAAAATTGGATTGCATATTCACTTTAAATTTTAGAGTGCCTTCCTCCTTCATATGCTGTAAATTCCGCCAGCAAGAAATCCATACTGCTGCAGAAAAGATGTCGCAAAGTGGATTTTATCCAAAACAACATATCCAAAACAACAGTAACACGTCTCCCAAAATGTTCATATTCAAGAGGGTGCTCCCGACTATCCATAGAATCTACTCCGTGCAGAAATTTGCAATGCTTCGGGTGCTGAGTGTTCGTGTTGGGAAAAAGCTTGAAGGATGTTTTGACGTTATGCGAGCAATAGTTTGGCCATGAATAAATCGTCAAAGGTGCATCATATAATTCGAGGGCAGAAAACGTAGGGCTATTCATAGAGTACTCAGTAAGGAACATGAAAGGTAAAATAAAGCTAATGATACCCGCTTAGGAAGGCAGTTTATCTCATTTTTCCAGTAGACCGTTGTCTCGACAAACATCTGGACGAAGGGAAAACCAAAAGAGAATTAATTTTGAGAACGGTATTGAGGTTGAAAAGACGCTTCTAAGACCACCGGCAGAAGGATTTTGGCTTGAGCCCCCGAGGGGAGGGTTTTTTTTAAGGAGACCCTAGGAGTGCTTTGGAAGTGGGAGATGGCCCTCGTCTAACTAGCATAGGCCATGGGGCCCCTCTTGATTATCCTCCGGCAGTTGGTGGGAATTAGGTGCAAGTCGAATAGACAGGTAAGAGGACTCGGTCATGAACTATATGATGTAAATAAGAAGTACTGCAACTATGCAAAAGTTACCGAGACTCACTTTGATGCCAGTTTATCAGAGAACGCGAGTGTTGGCGGTACTAGCTAGTGCATCGAAAGCTGCAGTGGTACCAGTAGCACGTGCTTTCAACCTCTTCCAGACTACAAATTGAATTTTGAAGTCGTCACTCGTGAACCTCTCTCCGCCAGTGTTATTCACGGGAAGCACGAAATGTATTACATTTTCACTTGGGTCTCACTGTTCATGCAACTACTTCACACTACTTCCATCGTAACATACAATAAAGACCAGACCTAATTAGAATCTCTAATAGCAGTACGCAACATCTTAGGCCAATAGGCAAAGCAATTTATGGTCCCTCCAATGGTTCTTCTGGCAAGAACGGGAGCAATATTTAGCCCGCTTACACCGTGTGCAAATAAGAAGCTTTGGCTTCCCTGGACCACGGCAGTTGTTACACAAAGTCAAAGATGAAGTGATCGATCCCTTCACCGTATCTGTGTTATCTTGCATAAAAGACGAAGTGAATAGGGGCCCAATAGCAATACGTGTTGCCTCTTCATAGAATACCTTCCACTCTATCAGTCCGCCAAACGACCCAAGATTCTTGCCCGTCCCACAACTACAAAGCGGGCTCCCATTTGATCCTTCCAAAGTTACTGGAATCCCTGTCGATAGGTATTCACAATTCGGCAAGTGCTTCCAAGTCCGACAGCGTTCCGCGAGGGCAGGAAAAAGCGATTTCCAAGCTCGGGTTTCGTTGTTGTGTGTTATGATCTTGAGAAAGCCTGATGATGCCAGCCCACCGAGCTTAGGTGTCATCGTGTCCATGATGGAGTCATTCAGTGGAACGACACAAGCATCAATGACAACAGTATGAGACGGCAAGTCGAACTTGATGTCGTTGACGAAGATTAAAACATAAAGTCCATCGGTAGGGTCGGAAAGGCCGAACGGGGTATACGGTCCTTGCTCAGACAGACCAAGATAACTTGAGAAGAGGAGAGTAATCGTTTTCTTGACATTCACGAGGGCACCACGTTCCTGCTGTTCTGCCCTTATTATGGCCTGCTTCTCGCGTTCAGACAACGCAAACCCAAGATGAGAAGGTATCCATTCGAGCCTCCCTTTGAGAGCAGTGCCTTGTAATGCTGGGAGAATGTCCATGTTTACGTAATGCATGTTCAAAACATTGACTGCCCCATTCTGGACTATGACGGGAAAAGGGTTGAGAGAAAAGTCAACAAAATCATCGTAGGAAGGTCGAATGGGTGCTTCTATCTGTGGGAGGGCATGTCAGACGAGGTTGCATCACATGAGCACAGCCTTACACACCTCAATATATGAAGATTTACGAGCAACCCTGCACTTGGTCTGTTTTCCACAAATCGGAAACGGATAGACAAAAAGTCGCTTGTAGTTGCCAAAAGTAACCATCATGCTGGTATCGCTCACTGCCCTTAATGTCACGGAAGCACCTCCTGAAAGGGCTTGTGCAGCGAGATTGTTAACATCATGGCGCATCGTCAATGTGGTGGCCCTTGTCCCAGTACCGTCGAAATCGAGCTTCACCTTCCTCATGACCGTTGGGTGTTCCTTGACCCGCAGATTTACCAGAGCGGAAGTACTCCTCAAACGGGCGATTTCTCCGATATTGCCAGGACGATGGCGGACAATCTGAATATGCTCCATATCCGTCAATTTCGTTGAATAAATAGAAAGTTCCAATCCAAATTTAGGAGCAAAGAGAGCAGCATTCCGAAGATTAGCTCGGATATTAAGCCCAATGGAAAATGTTTCAGGGTTGTTCTTCAGGATGATCCATGTTGGCATGTAGAATGTAACGATCAGAGGAGAATTGTTCATCCAGCCTTCAGAATCTTCAATGATATCCACCTGAGGTTCACCAGCCACATTGCGAGAGATTGTAATGTCGCCAAACATGGGCCGGATGGAAGAGAAGATATTGTGGCTTTGCGGACCCTTTGATGTGCAGTTCAGAATAGGTACTGAACTGTCGCCTAAATCGATATCTTCAAGTCGCTTCAGGTATGCACGAGGAACTTTCAGGACTACGCATACAACAGATGGCAACTCCTTCCATCCTGCAAAGCGATTATGCCCTTTTCTCTGACTACGAAGATGGTCGGCGCTTAGATAATAACAAAAATGCAGATCGCGGATGTAAAGCTCGCAAAGCAAATCCTGATAGTTGTTGAACCCTGTCGTCAATGTCCTGTCTTGCTCAAAGAGGCGAAAGAACGTCAGGGTGACCAGCGGCCAATCCGTCTCCACTCTATCTTTTATGAATCCAAAAAGACAAGCAAGGCCAGCACGTGTGTAATGTGGGGTAACCTGCTTTTGCACGGTTTCCTGGTTGCGATTTTCCAGATTGTTATACATGTCTTCCTCAGAAAACATTTGTAAGTATACCGAGAATAGGAACTTTCCCAGGTGCTCTGCTCCGCAGACCAACAGCGCTGATAGATCAGGTTCGGTATCTTGCATGGGCGAACAAGGAATGGGCGACGAAGATATCCTCCATGAAATAGGATCGAGCAATTGTCCAGAGCTGAATGATGACACGGCAATTTCATGTTTATTGGAAACCGTCGTAAAATGTGACAAATAAGGAGTTGGCGCGACGCCCAATAGAAGGCACAGAGTGGGTATATCTGCGAATGTTTTTCCTGTCAATCCAGAAACGGGCGATCCTTGTAGATCACATCGTAAAAGGGTATTGGTATGCAAAACCGAACAAGGACTTTGCTGGAGAAGAGGGACAGCTGCAACAAGGAGATTGATGAGGCCTGCATGGTCTGCCAAGTTGGATGTATCAATGACGTTGAATGTCAATGGTGCAGGATGGCGGGATGAACGACCGTAATCTTCACAGTCGAACTCGATTTGAGAGCCACCCCAGGGCTGAGTATAAATGCTTGTCTTGGTAAGTTGGTGAATTCTGCAAACTTGAAGCGCGTGGCCAAAAGCCAGCGCTTCACCCACGAAGAATCGAATGGTCATTTCGGACGACGTATCAGAGGAAAGCCTGGTTTTAAACGATGAACACCAGGAAGAGAATTGATCCAGAGCCGACTCCACAAGATGTTCAATTGTTGGCGGATACGCTGATCGCGTGTTACTGATGTTAGCTAAAGTAGGAGCTAAAAAGAAACATTGCAGTGGGTCTGTGCCATAGTGAACGTTGAACTGCTTCTTTCCTTGACAATATGCGAAAGTTGGGTTAACGTGGGGATGGGAAGTATTCGAAGTCAAATGGGACGATAGGACACCGGAAGACCAGAAGATTTTGTGCGTGCTGGCACTGTGTGATAGAAAGGATAGGAATAAGGGACCAGCAGCTCGAAAAGAGCCATTCGTTGTTGAGTACTTGTCGCGGACCGATTTCATGCCTGAAACAAACGAAGATTTAAGGTCCTCCTTTTGTCTGTCTGTTAGACTGTTCATGTCGAGAAGTAAACTCCAATGGCGCCGAATTTCATCTAGACTGTGCTGCGTGCAGAATCTCAGATATTTCCCATACTTCGATTTCTTCCATGTGTTCATGTCGGAGGATGATTGAAAAAGAGTACGACATTGTGCGAGCAGCACGTCGTAGGAATGTTGGTCAAGGAAAAAATGGTAGAAAATGCACCATATATTTGAAATAGGCACACTATCATCGATCATGGTAAATAACAGCATATTGCGGGCTACAGATAGAGTTAGAAAAAATGGATAAAGTCGTATATTCATAATGAGCACCTAGGACGGCTGGTTCCCAATCACAACATGTAAAATCCATCTGCCGGTACTCTATCCTCACTGATCAGCATAGGGTTAACACAAAGGGCGAGGGTAACTCACTGGGGGCGAGATCGGCATGGATCGTATAAAGGATGCTCCTTGGGTCTCCACAACCCAAAAGAAGGATGTCTGCCTTCAGCTCTGGGGAGAGTGTCTGAGTGAAGGAAACAGGAGTAGTGCTTCCGACGGGGTAGAAAAAACTTTTCTTCGGCCAGTTCACAGGGTGGAGCATATCGGAAGTGGGGGTTAAGAGAAACCCAGCACACCGCCAGGTAACTGTATATAAGCTAAAAGGCATGTGTCCGGAAAGCTGCGTAGTCGAAGCATATTGGATGGATTCTTGAGTCTTGACCAATACTCGCGTAAATTCCACCAAGAATCCCGTGTAGGCGCTCAAGAAGACTAGGCCGTAAGATGAAGCATCCAGAACAAGGAGTTATCTAGTCATGTATGGGCTGAAAAGACGGGCTTTCGTATTCAGGTGTTGGTATATAGATCCGTACATGGTGGTAGAAGAGAGGCTCATCTTGTTTACGTAATACTAATTCTACAGCTGTACTGTTTAACAGTGTTTATCATATATCTACCTATTCTACGACGCTCTGTGCTGTCTTCATCGGTAATCTGGCCTTCATTTCTCCCGACCCTTCCTTGTCGTTTGAATTCATCGAGTCCGGGCTAATGAACCCGTCGCCTCATCCTCAGTGGTTTTATAGTTTTCTTCAACACTGCAAGAATTAAAAATGTAGGCCGAGATACGGATGGAAAGTCCTGCGAAGGGAGCATTATATACTATTTTCACTGCGTCGTTCAAGGTCCTGCTCGTCATGAGGCCGGGTATGTGCCTAGGGGAAAAGGGCCGATTCATTGGACCCACACGGGCACAACCACTCTAAATCAGCCAGACCATTCCGGTGCTTGCCGATAGTATGACCACGAATCCACGCCGTTGCTCGGATTGCTGCTCTGCTAGAAATAAAGGCTAGAGGTTGCGCCGAATTTTGCCGAGAGGCATTGTATAGCTGTAGGAGCCGTTGCCATCTTGCCATCGATAATCAATTCATCGCGCCTGGAATTCTGCCATCCACAATGCCCATGTGGGACACTTTGTGAGCACTGCCAATCTCGGTGTAATCACTTGGCAATTAGGGGCGTTGAGCGGAGGAAAGATGAACGATTCCATAGTCGATCAACCCATTGTCCACCAGAATCGATGAACGATTGGCATGTACTCCATCAAGCTTGCCGGGGGGAATTATCGGGTGGAGTACAGAAAAGTTACGAACAAGGCCACCCAAAGATTGATTTATTTAATGTTTTGAAATAGTACCACGACTATTCACCTTCTGATGTCGCGTGTTTCTTTTTCGTCTGTCTTCGGCTCCATCCAAATGATTTATTCAAGGCGACGGGTGGGACTGGACGTAGTATAAGGCCCTTGGGGGTACCGAATTTCATCAAGCCGCCGACGGAACTCCTGTATCTGCTGGTCAAGGTCTTGCTGCTCTTGTTCTTTGCTAAACGCATAAAACACGTCCAAAACAAGATTCAAGATGCCTTGTATGTCTCCCGATACGTTCTTCAGCGTCTCAAATGTTATGATATAACGTGGGTTGGAGCCAGTCGATAGCATTGACCATTGGGCTTGAACAATGCAGTTCTGGATGGAAACCGTAGTAAAGTTAACATCGAGTAGTGCGAGTAGACGATTAACTCACGATAACTATCAGTTTACACATTACATCCTCTGATTTTGCGACAGCGTATATCTTCTGGAGCTTCTGATCCACATCATTGCAATAAAGGTGAAGCTCCTTCAGAAGTTCGTTGTATTTTGGTCGGTCCTCGACAGGAACATCCACAGGTTGCATACCGCCAAGATCTTGGAGATAAGAAGTTTTGATGAGGACTGAACGTATGTAGTATAGTGAAGAAACGTATTCACAATTTGCAGTAAATTCACCCTTGACTTGCTTGATCCATTCAGCACTAAGAATTCCACCTGGAAGCGAATCCACTGGCTGCCGTTGTTCTCGGGTAGACATTCTGCAAACTGGGGGGACAATCTCAACGCGTTGACTTTGGAGTTGCTGCCACTAGGAAAGAAGCGGGCGAGCAGCGATTATCGACATTTGTCGAGCAGGTGACCAACATGACTAAGGCAATAGCGTTACAATCGTGATTTCACTCCTGTGTCATGATGGTGGTCATCGACTTGACTCCAAGTCAGAATTGAAAATGGCTTTCCCCTAAGGCCCGCCAGTCGTTATTAATCAGTTGCATCCACGCCCGATTTTCCGCGCATCATAGGGCAATGTCGCAGTTTTGGGACTTGAGCTCATTCCTATTCAAGAATGAATATCAACGCCGACCGTAAAGGGTTGTAAAAGGCCTTTGAAAGACTTACAACTGCTCATCGACACCTCCTTTCTCTGCCGCTTCCATGCCCTGCTAGATAACCCGTGCCACCATTGTTTGCTTTCTGATCTCTAAACAATAAAAAAAGAAATGTTGCATAAAAATTATTCCAAGCGAAAAGAGAACACACATACTTTAAGGTACTCAGTAATTGCATTTTTTACAGGCCAATATTCCAAATAAACATGGCTCATTGAGCGATTTTCAAAACGTGCAACAAGATCATCTCGAATAGCCGATCTTATCAAAAGAAACACAAATGCATGAGCAATGTGTCCCTCGACGTTTTTCTCAAGCACGCCGTCTAGGAAATGATACCTCAAGGTCCACATGTCAGACATTTTGCAGGGATGATGATGAATAAGCATTTACCTCGGAACTTCGTCAGCAACGTAAAATCTGCAAGAGAACAAACATATTTAAGAATAATCCGTAGAATTGAGGGCAAATCATACCTTGAACCTTCCGTCATACATTGGATAATATGTAGCGTAAGATCTGCAAATTGAGTCTCATCCACAAAGTATCGTCCTTTTGGGTCCTGAAAGAGGTCTTTCATGACTTGCTGGAACGCATTGTACAGACATGAAGTAAGATGTAATCCATTGGTCTGATCAACCTTGACCTCGGAATCTGAAAGTCCAAAGATACGCGTCAGATTCGACTCCTTGTTGGGAGGCAATTCGGTGAAAATGGCGATGAAGAGGAAGTGTTTAAGAGCGAGGTCTTGAAGGTATAGCTGCATGACAGGCTGAATATACTCCGCATATTCAGTTAACTTAATGCTGTATAGTTGATCTGCGTCTGGAAAGTTCTATGAGAGGCATAAGAACATGATAAAATCCTGAAAAGACCGCTAACTTACCGAATTACGGATTGCCATAAGGAGTGTTGGGCGGAATGGGTGTTCAGGGCCATTGAACCTTGAAGCATTGCCCGAGATTCGTGAACAAAGAATCGCTTCTCGCAAAGCGGGCGTTGGCGAGGCTCCTGAGAAGAAAAGATCGATGTCATTCATGGCCAGCTCAATAAAACCTATGCATAAACGTTCGTAAATAAAACCGTCAGGTGAGAATAGAAACAATTCGCAAATGCCTACCATTCCACTCCCAAAGGGTAAGAGACTCTGGCAGACATTTCATCGCAAGTTCAGCATAGGCGGCCCCTACATCGATCCAGAACCGACCAGATCTTGATCTGTCAAAAAGGTAATTAGAGAGTGATAAGTGAAAGAAGCGAATATCTTCATCGTCGGTCCCAATTGCTAAGAGAGATTCAAGGTCTAATAAATGTCGTCTAACCTCCCCTACATCCAATTCGAGCAACTTCTCCAAAAAACGAGGCGAATGACGTGACTGAACCGTCATTGAGAAACCGAGCGGGGCTAAGAGAACACCTAAGATACGCAATGTCCCATCGAGATCCGCTGGGTCAATGGCGCTGAAGATCCTATAATACAGGCTATCCAGGTATTCGAAGGGTTTCGTCGTGCCAGAAGAGCTGGTTTGGCTCAACAAAATCACGAGTCGCTTTGCTGGATTATGGCGAGGCGAACTAACAAATTTGTCGACTGTCGCTGCGTAGACAAATTGTCCGGAAGACTTGTAAACGAGTGTGTCGATGTCCTCTTGCGTAGGCCAAGGCGACGGAAGATATGACCTCAATACATGAGTTTCCCGGATGACGTCGAATTGGTCGCTCAGATATTTCTTGATGTCGTTATATGAATCATAGTAGCCGTCAAGCGATAGTCGTGTGGAAATACGATTCAGAACGCCGATGTCAAAGGCTGAGCGGATGTTGTTTTCAGGGCGGCTAGCTATCAATACAGCAAATGGGACAGGGAGATTTTGCAATATCTTGCACAGCAACTGCAGAATTTCAATTTGTTGATCAGAATTGTCACATTCGTCAAGGCCATCTATCACAAACACCCGAGGGAAATGTTCACGATCGAAAGATGGATCTTTGATAGCAGCAATGATTGGAGCAACGACCAATATCTGAGCTTGGTCCCAGAGTGAAGTGGAAAATATGAGTGGGTCTCTTTCGATGGCCTGGGTGATGAAGGGGCGAGTTGCAGGAATGGCAAGGGCGACTCTATAAGCGAGGGTAGGAATGAACCTTTCCGCCGTGTTTCGACCTGCACTCGTCCGGAAGAAAAAGAACGTGGCTAAAAGGACGCCTTGGTCTGCCAGCATTTGGGCAATTGTGCGCATGACGGCGGACTTGCCTACCCCGGCAGGTCCATGTACCCATAAGATTGGATAAGTATACGTGAGCGCTGTGGCCCAGGAGATGATATGATCGAGGATCGCCACGCGTGTTCCAGGGTGACATTTAGGTTGAGCGGATACTTCGCCTGAGTTGTGGTAGGCATTGGCAGCTACGTAACTGCATATTCTGTCGAATACTATGTATATAATAGCAGAAATGAGCCTCAAACTTTGGCGACAAATTCAGCTTCAGACAAACCTGGTCCAAGTCCGTGGTTGTGTATATTGTTGATTACATTGGTGTTTCCTTCCCCGCCGACGGTACTGCCATGAATGGGACCTCCGTACGTATCACCTTGATATGCGTATTCTTGTGGACCATTTGAGGAAGCCATCCAGAGGGAAGAAAGGGCAACAGGGAGGCGTAGAAGAGATTCGGAACAAGGTAAAGCTGCGGCTCTTTACCACCAAAACCACAAGGAGGTTCTGTCACAAATGAGGCTGTGATAGAAATACAAAGTTATCCATTTGTCAAGCTGGCCCGGCGTCGTCCTGAAATTGAGTATCATTCATTCCCGTTTCATTGGTTGATAAAAGTAAAGGACGAACTACAACGCTTCAACGACAACTGGAAGTCTCAAAGCAGAAATTACGAGTCGCGACTGAGCCTGAGCTGGAGCTGTTTAGACTTGCTTGGCTGCACGCTGGTCACCTCAATCCTCTCAACCTTTCCCTCATTATCTTCCCTTAATACCCCTTTCATTTCCCTCTAAAATGTCCAAGAGAGGACCCTCACCACCCCCGGCAGGCGCCATCATCAAAAGAGCGCGAGCAACACCTCCACCCTCAAACCAAATTGCCATCTCTTCAGGAAAAGATGAACGGAGTAAAGGACTCATCCGGACGGTGCAAAGGACGAGTAGTCTCGAGGCGCCTATCATCAGTCTTTCAGACGCGCATTCGGTATGTTTCTGCTCATTTTTAGGAATTGTGTGGAATTTAATCTAATTTAATCTTGTTAGGGCGAAATTCTGAGCTGTAGATTCGACCCAACAGGACAGAATATCGCTGCGTGTTCGACCGATCGAAGCATTTGTACGTCCATTCACTTCCTCATACACAGGGCTATATCGATAAATTTATTCGCGTAGCTCTCTGGCGAACGTATGCCCCAAACACGAACTATGCCCTTCTACAAAGTCACGCAAAAGCGCCCATCATCGACTTACAATGGTCTCTCTCCTCCCCTCTCATCTACAGTGTCTCAGCAGACCATACGCTCACCCTAACAGACGTAACCACCGGCCAACGCGTCAAAAAGATCCGCGCGCATCGCGAAATCATCAACTCTGTCGACCGCACGATGGCCAGCGGGTCGGGGACAGAGCTCGTCGCTACAGGCTCGGACGATGGGACCGTGAAAATTTGGGAGGGCGGAGAGGATGCAGGGAAGATTCCTGTGGCGACGTTTGAGGTTAAATGCCCTGTCACCTCAGTCTGTTGGAGTGCCGATGGGAATAGTGTGTATGTCGGGGCTATCGACAACGAAATCCACGTAAACTACCTACTCTTCTACCTACATGTCTGCTGGATCTCACTCACCATTCTCACCCCAACAGATATACGACCTCCGCAAAGCAGAGCAAGTATCTACCCTAACCGGGTTAACCGACACACCGACTTCCCTCTCCCTCTCTCCAAACGGGAACTTCCTCCTCTCGCCCTCCTTCTCCTCTCAAACAATGATATGGGACGTGCGCCCCTTCTCGCCCTCCCCATCGCGGATACACCGCGTATTGCACGGTGCTCCGGCTGGCTTCGAGAATACGCTCTTACGAGGAGCGTGGAGTAAGGAAGATGATGGGAAGCGCGTCGCGGTAGGCGGGGCGGACAGGACGGTGACGATCTGGGATGTGGATAGTGGGAGGGTTTTGTATAAGGTTTGTTTCTTCATTTTTATGGAGGAGTTGTTGGTCTAACATGGTGCATCGAACAGCTTCCCGGACACAAAGGGACAGTAACCTCCGTCGACTTCCATCCAAAAGAGCCTATCAGTAAGTCTCCCTCCTTCCCTTTTTTTCCAAGCAATTTCCTTATCATTTCCGTCCAGTTCTCACAGGCAGTAAAGACGGGACAATGCTCCTAGGCGAGATCGAAGCAGGGCTCTCTGCATAATCCCCCACTTCTCCTTTGCTTATTATGCTTACATTATTCCCTTGCCTGTACATCTCTCGCAATGACCAAAACGCTATTTCATTTTGCCAAAATCTCTCTATATCGTGATTCTTATATACATCAGAGCAAAAAAAAAAAAAGGAAGAGTGAGGAAAGTGATTAACAATCGTATTATGCGATGGTTGGGATGGATTGGGGTGTTTCGAGTATGGTATACAGTCACCAGAAAAGGTTAGAGGGAAGGAGGGAGGAAAAAGATGCATTGGTGGACACATGGAGGTAAGCAAGATAGACTGTGCAAGAGACAACAACAACTATGGATGAAGATGGAAATGGGTGGTCCGCAGGTCCAAGGGAGTGCAAACTCGCAAGGACATCGATGTCGACATCGAATCGACAGCGGGAAAGAAGGAAAAGCTTAAGCTATATAAGCAAAAGTATCCTTTGAGCCATCCACACGCTCCATGTACTCCTTCTCCAAGAGGGTCTCAATGGCCTGTAAACGAAAAGAGTCAGAGCCGGTTATGAAATAAGATAAGAATACAACACATACCTTCTTGATATCGGGAATCTTGGGTGCGAAACGTTGTGAGATTTGTGAGATGACCTCTTGGATCAACGCCTGGTTCTTCATTGTCTTCCTGGCCTTCATGATACTATAAAATAACAACGTAAACACCTGCCTTAACCAAAGAAAAAACTTGAAAACATACCGGACGATAGTGGCCTGAATGACATATTTACGATCCTCGTCGACAGCTTTGAGGACATCTGCAGATTCTGCCTTGACCTCTGCCTTTATGGGCAAGTTGAGGTTAACACGAATCTTCTTCGACTTGAAGTCTGAAAGAAGAGACGAAAGAGAAAAGAGAATGCACAGTCAGCCTGATTCGTCCAAAACTTCACAAATAAAAATCACATACTAGGGTTCAAATCATACTGATCCGTCTCATCATTAATCAACACCTTGGCCTTCACAAGCACTGCCAGGACCTGCGTCAAAATATCCTTCGAGATCGAAGTAGCAGCGACCAGCTCCTCCAACGACATCGTATCGTTCTGGTTATACTGTAGCAGCACCGCCATTTGATAGGAACTCGTCATCAGGATGTATTTCTGGTTCAGGTAGTTGGTCCGCAGCTCATTCTTCGAGTAATTCCATAGCCATGTTAGTTTCCGCCCAGAGTGTTTGGTTTGGTAGTACTTTTGGAAACGGTCGTAGGTAGGGAGGATCTCGACGGGGATGACGAAGTCGTGTGGGGGTGGGTTAAGAGGCCAGAAGTTAGTACCGAGCACCATGATGCTGAATGTGATGTCCATGTCGTCGTGGTTCTGAGCCATGCGCTCTTTGAAGGAATCAGTGAGATCCTTGCTTAGACTCATGTCTGCAGTGAATCATGGTCAGTAACGAAAAGGAAACTCATGGATATGACAAACGACAAGCGTACCTGTGAACATGCGTTGAAGCTTGTTGGTGTACTCGAAACCGCAGGCCTCCTTCAATTTAGAAATCATGCTAGCCTCACTCTCGTCAGAAGCCGAGACGCCATGAATAAGACGCTTAGACAGCTTGGTGGTGTAGAACGTTTGGAAAACGTCCTTGTCTTCCAAGTACTTGAACAAGACCATCTATAAACCAAAATGCGGTCAGAAACCATAGTCCAACGAGACAAACGATGAAAGGCAAGACATACCACACGGTTAAGCGCTCCCTCAAGGTCATCCTCCTCCGCCATCTTGTTGTTCTTGCGCAGAAGCATATCAGCATGCTTGGCGATAAGCTCAGGCGACTTGGTGGATGAAGTCCCAGTAGCAGCATTGCGGTTAACAAACTCCCTGCACGCCTTGTCCAAACTGGCAGCGAACCCAGCCTCGCCTTTGAAGCTCCTATTGACGATCTCCGAGTTCTTCTGATGCACCTCCAATAGCGCGTCGACATAAGCCTTGGGGTCCAAAGACTCGACGTTGGCACCTCCTTCACCCACCAGCTTGGAGATGGCGGTCAACCCAGCCTGCTTGACGTGGGCCTCGAACCTCTTCCTCAAGGGCTCTAGACCCTCAGGAATGCGTGACAAGAGAGCATACATCCTTTGGAGGTCCTCATCCTGGTCGAAATCGAGCAGGTTCTGGAAGCTCTCCCACATGAGCTCGCCGTGCTCCCTGATAAGCACATTCTCGCACTTGCTGATGAGCTCCTTCCGCGTCTTCGTGTGTAGGTACCGTTCAACGCGGTTCTCCTCTTCTCGGAGACGCTCCTCGGCCTTCTTGAGGTAGTCAGGGACCGAGTTCTCAGCAAGGAAGGTTTCTGATTCTTTCTTGTAGTAAGACTCGGTGGCGGCGATGAAGGCGGTCTCGAATTGCTCTTTGTAAACATCCAAGCATTCCTTATTGGGATCGGCGATATCAAGACCTAATGAGACGAACGAGTCGACGACCTTCTTGACGAGACCCTGATCGATCGATTCTCCGT
This sequence comes from Gymnopilus junonius, assembly GCA_015501075.1. NCBI lineage: Eukaryota > Fungi > Basidiomycota > Agaricomycetes > Agaricales > Galerinaceae > Gymnopilus > Gymnopilus junonius. The sequence goes on along the minus strand of JADNYJ010000001.1, from coordinate 1,580,813 downwards.
TCCTTTGTTGGGCGATGAGCCGGAGGGTGGCGGCGGACAACTTGGAGTTGTCTCGCTGAATCACCATAAAGAAGTGTTCCTTCCATTGAGACAACGCCAGCTGCAGCACGCGATCTAGATGTCAAACAGCGATAGGATCGGAGACTATGCCACTCACGGTGTAGACTTGGAAAACTCCTTTCTTGCCCTCGTCTCGCTCTCGTTTCACCCAGTAACGGTTGAGATACGTGAATAAACGGTTGAGGTAGTTGGCGCCTGTGGTATAACGATCCCATTCTGTGGCATAATAGCGCAGCAGATCTACGTCTGAAAGAGTGGATGCTTTCTGAAACGAGGTCAAGATGTAAGTTCACGTAAGGAAGTATGAAAGAGATCGATACGGACTTGCAGCATGGGTTTAAAGTGTAAAATGAAATATTCACTGAGTTTATTGTATAAATCCGAGCCCACAAGATTAGCGCCAGCTACAGAGAACGAGAGGTTAGATGGCGGGGCACCGGCGATGAACAGAGGCCTTACATACATCGATTACCATCTAATCGGCCGTGCATTTTGGTGGAAGTACAATAGTTGTAGACGGTTGTGTAAAGACCGGTGTAGCCAGTGAAGGATAAACCCTTCTCGAGGTTGTTCATAATGTGGTCGACACCATTATTAAGGAATGCCCATGTCTCGTCGAGATCGGCGGTCTTCTGGGGCATTTTGGAGAAGTCATTGTCGGTGGTTGGAGGAGGAGCCATGACTGCAGAACAAAGGAGGAAAGCAAAACTTGCGGAGTACGTGACTCTTAATAACGGACCCGCCACGCCTGTCCCACGCACCGCGCCCTCATTGCGACTACCAACAGTCACCATGACATGCACTGCTCTTTGACAATTTGATATCATTGTGAGTCTTCATAGCTTTTGAGGCTATTGAGGTTTCTTATGTTCTACTTTAGCCTCTTGATCGACATCCATCACGCGTCATCTTGCCACAATCTTCTGACTATCGCTCAGGACTCTTATTATGATCCAAACTCGGAATACACCACTGTTCGCCATGAACAGCCAGTGTCATAATCACCTGCCCAGTATAAAGCATGGCTGTCGATAACAACTGCGGCTTTTCAGTCACCCAGAGATCCAGCACCCTCCGAATTTCCGGAATGTCTTCTCAACCGGTTTGCGTGTCGGTGGAAACTATGACCAAAACCTACCGGGCTGAATTCATCGCACGAGTCAAGCAAAGTTACAGCACGATACGTGAATAACACCCTCTCTGTCATCTATACCCTGTTCTTATTGACTTCCCTTTGAGATATTCCCGCTATGAAACGTGTCGAAGTCCCGATGGAGATTCGGCCGATTTACAACGAACTCTTGGAGGAGCTTCATATGGGATGTAATGCAGCAGACGAGGAGCTTCAGGCGATATTTGCCACCGTAAGGGAAGAGGGCACCATGAAGAAACTGGTTGTTATCGTGAGTCAACAATCTACATCCGAGTTGACTTGACATTGTATGTATCGTTTCAGATATGCACTGTCCAAGCCCAATGGTCAATGTTATCAAGCCGCTCCAACCCGCAGTACATTCTTGCTTTCAGCATGTTGAAATTTTTATCGGAAAAGTTCCAGCAAATCTTGAACCCTTTCACGACCGCCCATGGACAGGGAATTCAGCCACCTGTAGCCCTACAACAGGAAGATTAATAGCTCCAGCAGTCGCAGCCGAATACCACGGACGATCTCGCCTTTGTAATGAGTGGACCTTTGTTGAACTTTTCGAGCCAAGTCAGGATGTTGGAGAAAACAAGGACACACGAGTCGATCGGAAGGTGAATAATCATGGTGTTTCGAAGTGTGAAATTTAATTTTAAATAATAATAATAAATTTACCAGTGTTTCAAGGCTCGGAGGTTTATTGTATTTCGCCCGACAAACATTCCCACAGAAAGCCTGATGGAGACAGAGTGTGCAGAGGCGTGTAGTGCGTGTGTTGTGTGTGCATGTCAGTGTATGCCACCGGCTGAATAATTGAATTGATATGCGTCGGAGTTGGAGCCAACTTCCCTCCGCCCCACCGGCCCCTATTTCCCAAATTACTCGCTCTAATTGGGAAACATTGCCAAATGCGGTAATTTATGGCATGGAGACCAACCGCAAGGAATCGATCGTCGATGGAGATGATGGGGATACAACGACCCCTACGCGTATATAAGAGCTCCCATAAATGCTCTCAAACTAATCAATCCCCCCAAGAAGCCCCAGATCTTGGGCGGTCGTACTTTCCGCGACTTCACAAGATGTCTACCCAGCAGCCCCAGCAGCCTCAATCCCAGTCACAACCACAGTCTCGTTCACAGTCTCTCTCTCAGTCCCGTCCGCAATCCCGTCCACAATCCCAGCAGTCTCAGAAATCTCATGAAGCGCAGCAGCCTCAGCGATCCCAGGCGTGGGTTCCGAGCACTCTGCATCCTAATATGTGGATTCAGCCAGCATTACGCCCACAACTACCAAAGCAGACGCCTGTTGACGATCCGGGCGTCTTCCATACCAATTGGCTCTTGCTTCTCAAAGCCCATTACGAGAAGACTGGTGAATACATCTCCGATATCCCACGATCTTGAAGCAGTCCGCGTCTTACTGACGTTGCTTTTTGCGCTTTCCTTCCTTAAAGCCATTCCTGCTATGCCTCTTATCGATGTTCCCCTACCGGAACGGCAAGAATTCTCTAAAGTATTACAACAGCTCGCCCCACGATGTGCTAAGATGGAAAACAAATTTCCAATGATAGCCAGCATCCTTCAAGATGAAGACGACATCAGGAGGTACATACTCATCGTAAGTCCACTTATTTTGAATACCAATAGAACGAATCATAACTCGATCACCACCTTGTTGATTTTTTAGACGTGCGTCGTCAAAAAACAAGCCGCATTGGTGTTCTCCGTATCCCATCTGCCAAAGTACATCGTCCCTCTAGCCATGCTGAAAACAATGGCGGCCGAATTCCAGGTGTTCATGTGCACTGTAGACCATCCATTCGCAGCGAAAAGTGATCCAGAGCTCAAAGCGCGACATGCCGATGCGGAACTGCCAGAGCTAGAGGAGCGGCCGGCTCAACAGCAGGAGATCAGTGAGATCGAAGAGCAGCTCGAGATCCTCAATCTCCGGGACCAGCAAGCGAATCAGCTTCGTGACCTCCAGATGCAGCACCAAACGAGGCTCAGGCAGGAGATTGAGCGACATCGCCAACAAGAGAATCTGCTTCAGCAGCAGTACGAACAGCAGCTTCAACGATTGCGATTAGAGCAACTCCGGGAACAGGAGCAACAGCAACAGCACATGGGCATCAACCCGCAACTGTTATTTCAACCCCAGCAGCAGCAGCAGGTGGGGAACCAACCACCACCACTACAACTGCAACAACCGCAGCCGATTCTGCTACCCCAGCTGCTTCAGCCTCAGCAATTGCTTCACCAGTTCGAACAAATGACACGGGCGCAGAACCAACAGCCGCAACATCCGCTTCAGCTTCTGCAACAGCCGATTCTACACTTACAGGCACCGCCGCCACCTCAACAATTGCAACAGCCGGTTCTGCTTTTGCACCAGCCTGTCCAGCAGTTCCAGACGCCGTTACCCCAACACCTTCCGCACCAGCCTGTTCAACAGCTCCATGCGCCGCTGCCCCAACACATTCCGATCGAGCCCGAAATGCTACTCATTACCCCCGAGATGGAGCACCAGCTACAGCTACACCCTCAGCGTCAGCCAATGAGTCCACAGGAGCGTCAACTATTCATGCAATACCACGCCCAGCAGCAGCAGCTTCAACGACAACACCAACACGAGCAGCGTCAGCAAGAACAACTTTGGCTACAACAACAGCAGCGCCTTCGGCTTCAGCACGAGCAACAGCAGCGTCAGGCTGGTCTGCAACAAAGGGTTAAGCAGGAGGAGCAGCCGCAACAACAACACCAGCAACAGAAGGAGAACCAACGAGAGCCCCAACAGGAGCAACCCCAACAGCAGCAGGAACCTCAGCAGGAGCCCCAACAAGAGTCCCAACAGCAGCCCCAGCAGACTACCAGGGAGGGCAACAGCAGCAGCGTATTAAGCAGGAGGAGGAACAGCAGCTGCTGCCTATTAAACAGGAGCAGCAGGAGCCACGGATCAAGCAGGAGGAGTAACACGGACAGGAGCAGGAGATGGACTACGAAAGCAAATGCGTGGCATTTTTTTCAGTTGTCTGTGCAGTGTGGTCACTGATTCACTGATGAGAAGCTCCGCTGCGGGCCTGCGGCGGCAACATTATTTTGTTCTTCATGTACATGTTGTATTTACAGCTCCTGGAATTTACGAAGTGGGGTCACTACTATCCTCCAATGTTATTCACACTATCTTAAATACATCGTCGTCCGATGTTGTCCTGCTTATATCGAACATAGACCCCGTTGACTGCATGGACTTTCACTGCTCCCTTTCCACCCGAGGAGCAGCCGAAGATTGTGTCAACTGAAGCATGATATGCAATTGCCCAAGCAAGAAGCGCACACCTACTAGGTCAAGAAGTTAGGAATCTTACCGTAATTCGCTCGTGAGCTTTGCCAAATCTTCGTGAATTCAGGATAAGGTGTGCTAACTTGACTTGCTGCCCAATTCCCGGGACGATGCCGGATGAGGAGAGCCCAAAAACTGGCGGATGGCTGAACAGTATGGTCTACGAAGGACAGGCTGCCATGAGTGTCTGATAAGGCGGCGAAATGAGTTTATTTACCGTCTGAAAGTCGATGAGCATGTTGTCTTGGGTGAAGTGGCGCCTCTCCCCGTTACTTGGGCACCTAGCCCCAGCAGCCTTTCTCGAGCTTGAACAGTAACGAGGGTGAACATTACTTTCCGCAAGACTCGTCGATGAACCAAGCTATCGCTGACCTGGTAAATATCATAAATCCGAAGAATAATATTGCAAAGGATTGCACCGTCGGTGTTCCAGAGGACTCACATCACGGTGATAGATGCGTGATACTACACGCTTCACTTTCGTACCCACCACGTCTGTACTGGTAGCCAAAGGGCCTCTTCGACGGGGTGCAGCAAAAGACTGATAGCGTCTGGATATAAACAATTGTTGCGATTAGATCATCAGGATTCATCGCTAACGAGAAGCTTTGCCGCTGAGTATAGAGCATGATTAAAAGGATATCAGAGGACCTGCAGCACTTAGGGACGTATCACGGTGCTACTTGATTCTTGCGTAATGATGCATGACCGTCAATAGTAAAGGGGGTAAGAATCTGGATTTGGAAAGAGTTTTGGTCACAAATCCACGACACTAAATTGGTAGGAATTCAACGTTCAGTACGGTGAGAGTCAAGACTCAAGACACTGCCTGTGTGAACAATCTTATTATGTAAGCAGTATAGGAATGGAAAGGCGGCCCGGAGCTCTTGGCCAATGACAAAACTCTCCCAAGTACTACCAGTTACCAGTACCATCATAATGCATCATTGCTCAAACGTTCCTGTGGCCTCAAGGCTTGCCATGACAGATTCTTTTCTCTGATTGGATTCTATTCAAGTACAAGTTCTGGTTATCTCAGGCTGTTTCAGTGGCTGGAGTGTAGTTCATGATCATCCTCAGCCCCAACCCGGAGGTCTTGAAGGAAGCAATGCCCTTCTTTACCCATCGCTTTCGTTTACTAGCATCCGGGAATACAATTGCTGTGTATGTAGTGTTGGCGGGAATGCTACCATGCCCAGTGCCAATATTATCCTAGGTCAGGTGCGCTCCTGCAGGCTGCGATGTGCACGATAAGTAATCGGATATGAACAGCCTTCTTTGCCTCGTTTCTCTCATAAAGCACATATAAACCTACTTGCAAGAACATTGCAAACGTCCCCCTGATTGACATTCAACTTGGTGTCTCAAATGTTCCGCAATAGCGATGTGCACATCTCTGGAGGTTCGTTCACAAGCGTGGTTGGAGACTTGGTATCGTACAATACCTTCGGTCAGAAAAACGGTGCGTTTTGTAGTATCCACGGGCGCCTATCTTCTGCTTGATAATTTTCAATGACAAATACTAATGGATGCGAACTAGGTAACTTTGCGAATGCCAGGTTTTCTGATGTCTGTTGCTCACAAGCCATTTCTTCTGGATAGGGTTTGATGTTCTCTGTGAACATGTCGCTGCGAATGCATCTTTCAAGTCAAAAGAAGTATCGGACCAACCCAAATGCCACGAAGGAACTCGCATTGCCATCCTTGAACATCTCGTCTCCTGGGCCGAAGCGCTCACTTACACTTATCCAATTACCTGGCTTCATGGGCCTGCTGGATCAGGCAAATCCACCATTCTACGCACTGTCGCAAAAATTCTTTTTGACCGAGGACTGCTTCTTGCCAGTTTCTTTTTCTTCCGATCAAGTGCCGGTCGAAACTGCGGAGAAGTTTATCCCTAGTCTCGCCTACCAGCTAGCGCTCTCCATTCCTGATACCCGTCCGCTCATCGTCGAAGCAATTGAGAGAGATCCTCTCTTGTTTTCTGCGTCACTTTGGGATCAGGCTCAAGCCTTAATCATCAATCCGATTCATGCCGTCCACATCACGTCATGTATCGTCGCGAGCTCATATCCGCGAATATTTGTCATAGATGGCCTGGATGAGTGCAGTGACCCATATAAGCAACAAGAAATCATGCAGGTCTTGCTCCGCGTCTTGCAGCATCTCCCAATCCCGTTTGCTGTCCTGATTGCAAGTCGTCCCGAATATAATATTCAAGACGCATTCAACCGAGGCGACTTGAACAATAGTTCGGCGCGCCTCTCTCTTGACAACGAGTACAAAGCTAACGAAGACATCAAGAAATATCTGATTGCCAGGTTTCGCACAATCCGGAGAACCCATCCTCTAAAACGTTATCTCCCGTCGCCTTGGCCTCCAAATGGCGTCCTTGAGGCACTTATGTTCAAGGCATCTGGGCAATTTATCTATGCATCGACCGTTGACAAGTTTATAAGCTCACCTCGACACAGACCTGAAGAGCGACTTGACATTGTGATGAATGCTTCAGGAGAGCCCTTCGAGCAGTTAGATCTTCTATATTCTGCCATTCTCTCAGTCATAGATTCTGCCGATTTGCAGAGGACGCTACACATTCTTGCCCTTTTGTTCTTGCTTCCTTCTTGGTTACTTCTTTTCAAGCCCTCAAACTCTCCAAAGTTTCTAGAAAAACTTCTTGGCCTACAGGCAGGCGATGTCCGGCGCCTGCTCTTTGGTCTTGAATCTCTCCTTACAGTGGATAGAGGCGATGAATCCTCGATCCGTATTTTTCATACCTCACTTTCTGATTATCTCTTCGACAAATCAAGAGCTCGCCGATTCTGGATCGACACAGGGGAAGTCTGTGCCGAAGTTGCTGAGAGATTGCTTCCACATTCCCTCGAGTTGTGGGCCGAGCCCCGTAAGTATATCCTTGCTAATCCTTAACCTCTTATTGATAGTCGTTCTAATGAAAGGATTTATGGGATGGTTGCACATTTCATTATTTATTTTTTCCATCAAGCGAAACCGACGTCCATTCTACACGAAGCCATCATGAAAGACGATTTTATACGTCCTAAGTTGACTGTTCCTCAGCTGGAAACTTCGTCTAGAATTGAATATTTTCCGGCGCTTCTTGTTGCCATTCGAAACTCAGTAAGTTAGTGTTCTTCTCTGTTCGATTTTATCTCAAGGTTGACGTAGAACTTCCCGGATATATGCTGCCTGTATGGGTCGAAGTCGGTTAGATATTTGCAATATATACGGCCGTATATCCAACTTTATTTCGACGATCCAATTCTCAAGGCGAGCTTCATCATGCTCGTATTCATTGGACCTATTGGTAGCGAAAGCAAGCAATGCATACAAAAATTGGGTGTTTCGGAATCCATGTTAGAAATAGACGAAGACGAGAGGCATGGATTTTTTCTTACAAAAGAGCGAAGCAGAAATTTCAAAACGGTGATACGAGATGCCTTTTTGAACTCAGCGGACCCGTTCTTCATCAACGAAAATGAATATGCGGATGTCGCACTACAGCTTATGATGTGCATGACAGAAGGCTCGGAGTAGGCTTTTCATTGTCGAAGGCTCTGAGACCCGTGCTAATGCTTCATTGCAGCTTTTACATCACTGACACAATCCCGGAGTATGTCCCCGTTTCTTGAAGATTCATATGCACGCTAATAGGCTACTGTTGTTAACTTGCAGGCCAAGCGAGGTTGAGAACAGTATTACATTTATTTTACCCTCCCTTTTGTCGCAATCAGCGACCCGAGTAGACCTAGTTCAGTATATGGAACAGAATCCACTGAGTGACGTCTATATGAAATACACCGATATTATTGATGCAGTTGCGCGTTACCGAAGGGTAGGTCACCTAACACATTTCCATACGAACATCTTTCAACACTTCTTATTCTTTTTCGACCTAGAGAGCGGCCAATATGACATGGTCGGCACGACTACAATTTTTCCTACGAGGATCAGTACCAAATCCTGAAGGAAGGACGGAAATGAAGCAAGTCAAGGAGTCGACTTACCACAATTCCTAACCTGGTCTATGATCCAATTCGAGATTGGAATGCGTATTAGTCGGACGTTGAAATGCAATGGCTTGCCTTTCATTGTACACACCTTATGTATAGACTGCAATCATTGACTAGGACAGCTTACAGGACATCGCGAAGAAATTTCCTTCACCAACAACCGACAGGTGATCTGTCTATTGTGTCTGCAGTTAGAGTCATCCATCAGCTTGCGAAACTATATTATCGATATGAACAATGTCCAAAGTATTTGATTTAAACTGACTTAACATTCGATAACGACGATACTTAGAAAGCGAAAAACGGGATAAATGAAGTAAAGGGACAGAAGACATGAGAGCTTGAAGATAACAAAAATGTGGAATATATATACAATGGTGATGGTGTTCCAGAAAGCGAAAACATAGTTGAGACTCGGAGGCTGGGTGGCCGGTGGAGGATACGTATATGGCATGTGCGAATAACAAACAAGACATGAACTCTCAAGATTTCACAGTCCAGAAACTCGGAGTGACGACCGACAACCCGTCGAGGTACCAATATGTAACGGGCTTGCTTTTGCTTTTTCCCTTTTTCTTCTTCTTGACAGGCTCTCCTTCGCGGGCAATTTGGACCCAAGTACCTCCTAGCCCCATCCCCACAGACAAAAGTGCGACAGTTTCACTCTTAGCTTCCATGAGAAGCGTTACATCATCTTTGAATGGGTCGTGGGCCTTCGGTGCAGGTTCAGCAGCGTTGGGATCGGCCACGGCACCACGAGAGGTATTGAGAATCTTGGGATTGGAAAATGCAAGGATGTCGCCGCCGTCCCAGTTAACTGGCATGGGCTCAAGGACGACCTTGAAAAAATGGCAATCGAGGTCGAGCTCGACGGCTGCCGCATCCGGCTCACAGACACCTTCAGGCTGGGGAGGCGGCTTTGGAGGGTTTTGTGGAAGAGGCATGATAGCTTTGATGCGCCGCATGGACTGCTCGACGATTCCAGTGGTATGGGTCAGAGGAAGGGCAGTGGGACCTAACAACGATAGAAGGTTATCCTCTTTGACAACTTCCCAAGGAGATGGCTCTGGGATGCTTTCAGGTATGACAGAAACTCCCCATCCATCACCGTCTGCCGTTGAACTAGCCCAAGTCGAATCAGCGGAAGAGCCCCAAGATGGCTGGCTTCCCCATGCTGAAGTTTGCTCAACTGGTTCGTCCTCTTTGACTTCTTCGACCATGGATTTCATGGATTCTGCAGGTATATCTTTGTCTTCGAGAGAAAGGACGGTATATCCTTCGGCCTTCCAACCCCAGCAAGCGCTGCTTGCGCGACTGAAAATATCCGGAAAAGCCTTGGCTAAGGCGGATGTGTTGGGCAACTCTTTTTTCGCTACCTCGATGACTTCTAGAGACCGACGGAGAGAACGTTCGCTCTCAGGCAGCACTTTGCTGCGTAATATAAATCTGACAAAGAAATCCATAATGCGACCAATGCAATCAAGATTGGCGTCAGACCTGAAAAGGCCGATAAGTAAAAAAACTCAGAAGATATAAGAAAAGGAGGTGTACCATATAAAACCTTCAAAACGGGCATGTGAAGACAAGAAGATTTTGATTGACTTCTCGGGATTGTTGAAGAACGAAATAAGCTTTTCCTCATTTGAAGAGAGCTGGAGTTTGGCTGGAATTTCACGGTCCATGATGATACCAGCCATTGAATCCTCCTGTACGTTAGGTTCAACGCTTGCGCCCTCCTGCTCTTCTTCATCGTCCATTCCATCGTCAGACAATTCCTCCTCAGCCTTCTTTGATTTCTTCTCTCCCGGTACTGGACCACTGGTTGGAACACCGATGTATCGTAGGAACTGAAAAAAAGAACATGAATGATCGCGGCACACACGTAAGCATGAATAGACGGACACACCTTGTCGAAGATGTATCTGGGACCAGTCTCTGAAGCATAATTAAGTGGCCACTTTCGGCCACTTGTAAAATCGATAGCAGCAGCTTGGATCCTCTCAAACCGGGAAGAAAGTCTGTAAGAAAGATGGATAAATTACCAAACGCGAAAGCTGCGAGACACGCGCAGACTCACGGATTGAAACCGGTCGAAAATCGAGCAACCTCTGCTTCTTCCCATTCCTCATACCAAGGTATATTTTTCGATCCAGCACCACCTTTCTTACGTGCCTTGTTCTCTTCAGCCTTGCGTTTCCTCTTCGTATTGGTCTTGCATACATCAGTGGTATGTGGATGCAGTAGAGGAATCGTAGGGATACCCAAGGTGTCAACCTCAGCGTCATCTGGACCTGGCTCCATAGCGATTCCTCGTTCTTTGAAGTCCTTGAAAGGCATAATGGTTACTTCCGGGGGTGGCAGAGGAAAAGGAGGGAACCGTAGGAATGGCCCATCTACAGGGTTGATTGAATTAACTGCCGTTGCCGGTGTGACTGGATCTAGAACGGGTTGGGGAAGAAGGGTCTCTACGCCTGCCGACATTGTGGTTCGTTACAGAGGGGAAAGGAACCGCAGCAGGTATTTGAGGCCCTCCTTATCCGGGCGTCTATCGTGGTATTCATCGGAATCTATCAAGATTCAAACTACGTCCGTTAAACTTTGATTACCACGCATCGCAGTCAAAGTCCGACTAACGGCACACACTCAAGACGCTCGTCGCAAAAGAAAAATATATCATGAAACATATGATAAATGGAAAAGGAGCAAACACAGGACTAAAGCAGTGATAAAATCCAGAAAGATTACAAAAAAGCATAAAAAAGAATGGAAAGCAATCAGCAGAGAAAGGAAACCAAAGAAAACGAGGGGAATAGTAATAAACAAGAAAAAACGACAAAGAGAGCGTTATTCGGCGAAAGGCAAAAAAGGCTAACATAAGTCCAAACGGAGAAAGAACAAGAACGTAAGTGGGTGACAGTGAGCGAACAGTGAGATACCGAGGAAAAAGAAAGAAAAATGTAAAACGTCAAAGGAATGAAAAAGCAACACATCTACATCACAACAGGCACCATAAACCCAGCACCAGCCTGCATAGACCCTTCGTAATCGTGCTCGCAAGGACTTTCCTCTTATCCTCCAAACCTTCAAAGCCTTCAACAGCTGGATGATCTTATCCCTCTTCCCTTGTCGCACGTCATTGATGCTCACGCTTCCCATCTTCACTTCATTATCCAACAAGAAATCGAAGAGCCTAAACAGCCCATCGAGCTTATCGTCGTTTGCATCGACTGGGAAAGCCGAGTCGGGTACAGGAGGGGAAGACGGTCGGCCTTTGATGGATTCAGCGAGGCGGAGGAGGGCAAGGCCACCGCACAGTGAGCCATTCGGGTCGGTGATTTGAAGTTGCTCAGGTAGGTGCGAGTTGGCCCAGTCAATGAGAGCATCGTCAACAACGTTGTTGCTCTGATAAAATAAATTAAGGATTTCGAACATATGACGTAATCAACTAAAAACACTAACTGTCGTCCTCTGCGAAGTCGACCGCCTCATCTCCCTTGACGGCCTCGGAGGAGCTGTAGTCCTCCTGGGCGAGGGTACCTGTTGGCTCCCAGCGTCGCTTGCAAGATCATCACTGAAGAATGTATCCACCCGAGCACGTTCACGATCATCCTTTAATTCACCGCTCCCAGCCCCAGGCAAGCCCATCAGTACACGTGCGTCCCGACTTGAGAGCACCTCAGGGTGATCTCGCCGGAGAGCTTTCTGGGTTGCATCACGAGCGGAGGGAGAAGGGGGCCGAGGAGCGGGGTTCATAGCTTGAGCGACGACCAAAGGAATGGTCGGGATATTGCAAGAAGATATTACAGGTTCTGGCGTACAAATCAGTAAAGATCGATCGAAATAAATGAAGAAGGATCGAAGCATACTAGAGTAATCTCTTCCGATGGTAGCTTTCATGATAGCCTTCATCCAATCCCGAACAACGGTCTTCTCCTCCGAACTGAAAAAGTACGTCTTGTCATGATCGTGGTCGATCCGGAAGCCATATCGGCCAGGATCAATGTTCTCATCCACAGTGACTTTGTAGCCAATGATGTGGATGTAACCCTTGATCTTCGTTTCCTGAATCAAAGACAATCATTATGAGCATCACAGAAATCTCAGAAAATCAAGGAAAGAGAAAGGCTCACGTTCTTGTTGTTACTTCTCAGGCAATACATATGCGGTCCCTTGAGGACGAAATACCTCAACTTCCATGTATTATACCTGTCCCCCTTCTTCCGCATCCACCCCGTATGATCAGGTTCCCCAATCTGCTCTAGTATACTCTGTCCCTGCTTGATAGGTCCAGAAACACCATCAACAGTTTCCTCCTTCGCAGTCGCGTTACTCTTCTCCTTCTCCTTCTCGCTCTTATGGCCGTTGGTTCCAGCAAGATGAGGGGCAGAGACGGTACGCTGCGAAGCGTGTTGCCGTTCTTCTGAGAATCCTTGTCTTTCTCTTTCTCCTTCGATTCAAAGCTGGGGGATGAGTCGATGCTTGGAACGATGCTTGGGACGGTAAAGAAGTCTTTGGATGACGGCGATTGGGATTTACCAGGTGTTGTAGGTCGTTGACTTTGAGAAGAGGATTTACGTATACTGCTACCATGCAGCCTTGGGAGACTAAACTTGCTCGTTCGCTCACCAACAGTTGAGTCGTCGGCGGCACTGCTTAACCTAATATCAAGCATTAAATCTCTTCCTTCCTGTAAATGAATAAATCTCATCATACCTAGGAACCGGCTTCCTGCCCTTCAAAGTCCCAGCAAAGGTATTCCCAAAGATACTTAGCCGGTCACTGTGTTTAGCTCCAGCATCCACACTCTTCTTGTTTCCGCGCGTGTCGACTGCCAATGCTGCTGGTCGAATCCTGATCCTTGCTATCCTTGCTATCCTTACGCTTGTCTTTCTCCTTGCTTTCCTTGTCCTCATTCTCCTTGGAGCTCTCTTTATCTTTGAATTCCTTATCTGGAGTCTCACGCGCGGTGGGAGAAGGTATCGGAGACTGCTGTCGTACAGACTGGAGCGCAGAAAGAGCCGAATCTTGCGAGCGGCCAAATAATTTCCGGCGGATGCTCATGGTAGGGACAATCTCACCCTACAATAAATTCGACATCAACACAAGATTTACGCTGGAATAAAATAAAAATAAGGCTGACCTCACTCATATGTCCGCGATCTTGTTCCTCCTCCTGATCAACAGGCGCATGTGAAAGGGACAACCTCTTGGCAGCCGTCTCCTTCAACGCACCATCACTAGGCGAGAAACTCAACTGCGTCCAACCAGGCGACGATGGATGCGAATGGGGCTGAGCAGCCGTCAAACCAATACCCAATCCTACACCCACGGCGGTCACCACCATTCCGGGTCCACACATGGTTCTGTTCTGGTTCTGACTACGGTTTTGACTACGATCGGGGCTCGGGCTCTCCTGGACAGCTTCAAACTGCGAAGCTGCGAACCCATTGCCGTTGAACGCCATCGGGCTCCCCAGCGAGCTGTGTATGCTCTGCGAGTAGCCGTGGGTCTGGTCGGGACGTATTGACCCAGGGAAGGAGTGGTGGCTCTGACTCTGACTTTGAGATCTGGAGTGAGCATTGGAATACTGCAGATGGATAGGCGAGGGGTGTTCTGAGGATGTTTGATGGTCAGAGTATTCGATGGAAGGCGGACGACGGAGTTCGGTGATGGCGTTAGCTATGCGCATGCGCTTGCCAAACGCCATGATGCCGATTTCTGTTTTGAGAAGGTTGACGTCGAGCTCGAGTAGGACATCGCCGGTGATTTCTTGTTCTATTATAAACGATATGAATCAGTAAGATAATCTACAAACAAATATACCACGAACTTACCAGTAAACTTATCACAGACCTCCTGGTCAAATCCTCGGCTCTTCAACCACTCAACGACGTCCTCAAACGGTCCATTCAGTCGGATGCGTCTTTTTCAGATCACGAGGGGACGAGGACGTGCTCTGTTGAAGAGAAGCAGGAGGAGCAGGCATCGTCAAAGCCGGCGCCGAAGAGGAAGAAACAATACTATTATGCTTGGAATTCACCGCATTTCCGTTGCTCTGATTGAAGTGCGATGATGGAGAAGGTGACGGCGTGCCATTTTGCACTTGCACTGGAACAACGACCTCCTTGGCCGGAGAACCGTTAGGCTTTGGTTCTGATACCGACAATGCTACTGGCGGAACGATCACAGGAGGGTCAGGAATAGTGGGAGGAGGAGAGGTGGGCGTGGATAAGAGTTCCTGGGGGGAGTTACAGGGCTCTCGACGTACTGAGATTCTTCAGGCGTTGGATCGACGGCAGGTTGTGGTAGTGGCGGTGAGAACACAGGGAAGGAAAGTTTAGTGGCTGTTGCAGTCGGAAGATCCGACTCGTCTCTAGGTGGGGCGAAGACATGACTGCTCTCAGATATCGAGCCCTGTGTCTCTGTCTCCGTTGCAGACGACTCCTTGGTGTGTTCAGAAGGTTCGGGTATAGCTTCCGTATCCGTTTCTTCCTCATTCTCATCCTCCTCCATGATATTCGGATGGATCCTTTGGAATTTACTCGACCGCGTGAAATCGCCCTCATCTTCACTCTCATCGCTCATCTCGACCTCGATAGGCGGAGCAACGGCTCTCCGCCCATTGCTCGAATCACCGGCAAGTAGAGCCTCGAGCTTCTCAGCCTCTTCAACTGCCTTGCGCGCTTTATCCGCCAGCTTTCTTCTTGCATTCTTATGCCACTGTTCGCCATTGGATCCATCAAAGTCTCCATCTACATCACTTATGTCAAGGTCGGTGTCGTCAGTCTCGGTGTCCGCACCATCGCGCGAGCTAGCGAAGCTGAAGCTCCTTGACCCGTCTCCGTCCTCTCCGGCACCTGCTCCCCGGCCGAGCTGCTCAATGGCCTTTTGGACGTCAGTCATGGTGGCTTTCATCACTTCGCCATCAGGCATGGAGTCGAGGTGCAATGATGAGCTGTCATTATTGCCAAAGTCGCTCTCATAGCCATCACCATTAAGGAAGGTTGCAGAGGGAGGCTGCTTGGGGACGGGGGAAACGATAGGCGGTGTACTTGAAGGTTCTGACTCTTCTGGAGGGGATGCAGCGCCGACTTGGTAGGGGCAGGGTCATCGTCCGGGGTAACAGTTGATGAAGAGGAAGGCGCTTGATCGACCTGAGGAGCGGAGGGCTGCGCCGGGGTAGTATAGCTCACAGGGAAAAGACCCGATTTCCCAGCCAGATTACGACCCTAAGAGAGAAAGAGTCTTAGATATGAGTCGCCTAATGATTTAGATGAACGGACGAACCTGCCACCAGCCATCTTGGTAGAGATCGTCCTTCTCCAGAACCTCGACTCGCTCGCCGGCATGGAACTCGACCTCGTCTTCATTCTCGGGGAGGAAATCGTGCAGAGCGTAACGTATTCAGGCATAATTAATTAGAAAGAGAGACAAAGAATGTGGTATATTCCGCCAACGGTTAGAGTTGAGCGGATGAGTGGCTGGTGAGATGAGAAAAAAAAAGAGAAGGCCTGCGGTCAAGAGAGATTACGTCCACTTGTTCCTGCGTATCGTGTGGAAATTGGTCGGGGCTGTCGGTAGAAATAGAACTCTTGCCGTCCGAATGGGATCAGGAATACTGAGTAAGAGCTTATTTATGTAGAGTCGTCCCGGCGTCGTCACACTCTGTCGTAATGTATGATCCACAGATTATATTCCGGCTCTTCGACGCCTGTTCCAGTGGAGGAAGAGCTGGGCTCGCCGACGGCGACGACGAGGAAGTGGGGGAAGGAATCAAAAGTCGTCTTACACCTTTCTTTGTCTTGAAATCACACACGCCAAGTGCCGTGACCATCCCACGTGGAACACTTTCAACCTGTGTCTGTATTTGTTTCTGTCCTTTCCATACTCGTTCTCTATGAAGGACTATGGCCATAAAATCCCTACAGACATTTACTCATCAAGGCAACGATCTCCCCTCATTGATCGCATTCGCGACCTGGCTCGTATTCGGCCGGTTAAACGCATATCTGCATCACCCAAATTAGGCCACCACCGTCATGGGGAAAAATAGCAAAAATAATCCTCACCTCTCATAACTATCCAAGTATAGCTGGTCAGTGCTGCACGTCGCCTTGAACGCAGGATGCGCGAATAGGCGACTCAGCCAGGCATTAAAGCGCTCCCCTTGCGGGAGCTTGAATCCTCGATAACGGCCCAACACCACCTTCGCTCTATACAGCCCTAAAAATTTAACGCTCGCATCAATTCCCTACGTCATTAATTAGGACGACGAATCTTTGCTCACAAGGCCCAGCCATGACGTCTGCCCATCCCAGCTCATTGTCCCAGGCACCCACACGCCGAGCCCCTTCCTCAACAATTTAAGCTCTCCTTCGCCTGACGCGCCAGACCCCCCTGCAGGTCCTAATATCTCCCTTTCTGCCCTCTCCAGGAGCGCGACTAGACCTTCAATACTCGCATGGAACTCTTTCCCTGCTTCGATCTGCTTCTCTTCTGTCTGTGCTGTAAATAGCGATAGAAAGATGGGACGAGACTGCGATTGATGTGATCTGCTTGGAGTCGCGCCAGGCCCCGAGCATCTATCCACGCATAAGTCATGCCACAAATGCTGTTGATGAATACTTACACGGGTTGGTATGGGAGGTAAAATACCGCGTTTTGTCGTTCATAACTGCAAGGCTGCACAAGAAATGAATATATCGCTATTAGTGCGACTGGTCATTCAAACACTCACTCTTCCAAGAAATCCAAAATGACCGTACTTTCATTGAGAGATCTCGGTGGGTTGTACCGATTGAATCGTAAACCAGGTACAAGGCCCTTTGGAGATACCTCCAGCAATTCTTTAGGTTTCTTGTATGGGTCAACTTCGTCTATCCAAAATTCAAGCTGTCGAATATCCGTCTCAAAGAAGATGACTTACAATACTACAAAACAATCATGGACTCAGAATAAGCTACCAATCCTTGCCCAGAGAATGTAAAAATCAACCCACCTTGTACGGTATCCCCAGAATCTCAAACGCAACCCAAACTCGCTGAACAAAAGGACAGAAACAACTCCAAAAAGCGTGATATCCTCCTCCTTCTCGTGCGCTTTCACCGTGACCAGCGCGTCACCTGTGCATTCCGTGTGGTAGGATTTACCGCCATCCGTTTTTCTAGAGTCGGTAGACATGAGTGGCGTTTGTAAACTGTATTGGAGGCGCGTAAAGCGAGTGTGCGCTGTAAAAGAGCCAGAAGGCCCCTGATTGGCGACGAGACGCGCGGGGAAGGATGACATCATGATCATATGACTAGCTTTTGATCCGGGTTGAAGGGCCGGGCTAGGGTTGCGTAAAAAACTCCCGGGGGGGTTACTTACTGGTAAGTTACCCCCTCCCCGTCCCGCCTAGGTAACTTACCAGGTAAATTACTGGTAGTTACATGTCACGTGCATTAAATATTTAATATATTATTTTTTTCGCCGCCTGCGGCACTTGACGACTCCGCAGGCTTCTCGCAACCATTGATTACGCACTACTATACATCACCCCTTTCGATACGCTAATCAAACGACATCGAGAAGTTGTTGTCATCAAGATTAGCACTAGGAGCATCACCTGGTGCCAACACTGGCTTTGATTTCAACTTATTATGACCTTCGCTCTTCGGTTTCTCCATCAACAAGGAAAGTTGCTAACATGCTAGATTGGAGGTTGACCGGGGAGGACCTGTTGGTTTCCGCGCCGAGGGACTGAGCTGTTGGATGGCTTTCGGCCTTTTCATCAAGCCAGGAGTCGTCTTCATCATCCAGGACCTTTGGTGAGTCACTTGTGTCTGTTGTCCAGAATATTTTTGATTTGACGTCATAAAACTTTACAGTTGGCCTGGGTTTGGAATGCTTGCGCGCCTTCGGAGAACAAGGTATAGTGGATGCTTTGAATGCTGATGACAGAGATATGCTCACCTTTTTCTCAGTTGCATAGTGTTGACGAACTATAGTTTTAGCAGCCATCTGTCCAACAGACAAATTGGCATGGAGTGCCAGCATCATCCAGGTGAATATAGATACTGTGCGTTCCTCAGCCATGGAATTCACTCGAACTGAAAATACTTTGACAGCCAGAATCTTGAATTCTGTTTCAAGTCAGCAATGATCTTATGGAGGATTTGTGTCCTCACCGGAAGAATCTCAGCAAACGTGTTACATTTAAATGTTTGCCACCAGGCAATGATGCCAAAGTCTTCATCGACGGAGTATTGAAAGGGAATTGTTGTCGGGCATATCTCTTCATTTCATCGAGCAGCTTTTTTTTGAAATCGCTGGCACGGCCTTTCCATTTGGTAAGCTTTTCATTGTCTCCAAATAGTATTTCCTTCTGAGATGCAGTGACAAGGAACTGCGCGACCTTTTTGAATGTCAGAACATGCAAAATTCCTTCAAAGTCCGGAGACGAGATCTTCATCTCTTCGGAAAAGGTCAGACTTCAGATACACTAAAAATGATGTTCAGTTATGCCTATTAAGTAGTGTCTTCAGTGGATAGATGTACTGGGGTTCAAGTAGGCTCTGGCTAGGTAAAGATCTGCGGCAGTCGCCAGATTTCCGTCTTCGAAAATTTGACTGTGTCGGGCATTCAAAATACCAAGAATCTGATGCCGGACGTCTGTAGGAAAGTCTAACTTTGAGTCCACCAGGACCTCTTTCATAGCCCATAACATTGCATGCCAGAAAATATAAACATCCCCAGGATTCATTTCGTCGGCTTCCAGGCAGGTCAGTGCTTTAAGTGCAGGTGAACCCACTTTGATAAGCTGCAACAGGGTTTTTTTGAATTGAAAGCTTTCAAGAGACGTCTCAATGAAATATGTTTCGAGATCCTGACAAGATCATTTCAGGTGATGTCTAGGCAACACCAAAGAAAGACGCACCTCCAAATCAAAAATGCCTTGCTCGACTATCTTCTGTAGGGCAGGAATGTTGATTTGCACTGACCACGCAGAAAGAATAATGGTTCCGAAACGAGTTTTGCCAATCGCATCAAGCCCTTTTGTGATACCACAGATTAAATGCACGATTCTGAGTTCTGTGGCACCAGGGTGAGATTTGTGGAATTTTTTGACAACGCCGCGGACTGTTGTGATTGTCGGTTTAAAGTGAGCGAGTTTGACTATATCCTTCAAGGTGTTACTGATGAAGTGAACAATGTCAGGAAGATTAAAAATCATCAGAATCTCCTTTGTGACTAGTTCCCTGCAAAGTCAAGTGTTCCCAGTGCTATCGCAGACAATAGCTGATATACATGAGCGGCCAATTTTGTCAATAATCTAAGTCCATCTATCTTATCAGCGAGTGGATCCAGTGTGAGACTGATGTGACGTACATTGAGCAAAAACGTTTTGATCCACTTGCCAGTGTGGGATTCAGACGTTGCTTCTCGCACCTCCATCAGATAAACCTTTCTTTTCCTCTCTTTTGTTCCCATCGTTGACATATGAACCATCCAGAATGCATCTCTACCCCATGTCGTTCCACCATCACAGGAGACAGTGATGTTCTCCTGTGTCTGCAGGTAAGCTGTCTGCAGCTCAAGGATGCTTTCTGCTTCGCTGACGATTTGTTCTTCTTCTAGCTTTGCTCGACTGGCCAGGACAAAGAGGGATCTGCCATTATGAGTAATTCCTTCCAGATATCAAGGTCAGTGATGTACGTAGGAAGGCCAGCGACACAGAAGAATTTGACAATGGTGAGATCTAGCTTGTTGTGGTGTTCGCGTGTCCCAAGCTTCTTTGCATCTTGAAAGAATGGATGCCCCAAGTTTGAGTTCTGCTTTTTGACAACCACCACTTTGCCGAGGTCCTCCGATGCTGTTCCTCCACTATCACCTGCCGGCTTTTGCTCACTGCATTCGGGATCGGTGGCTGACAATTTCTGTGATGGTGCTTTCTTTGCAAGGCGAGCCTTTACGCACATGCATAGGTCATGTTACGACGTTGACGACAGAACCTAATCAGATAAGATAAGGTCTGGCGTAGTAGTCGTAGAAGTCGTTCGATGAAGTCCGCTAAGGTATTGTCTTCGACGGAAGAATGCCTTAGTGGTTCAAGTTTGTCTTGGTTGTTACAAGAGATGTATATTCTCAAGAACAAGCTAATGTACATCGTAGTCTAGCTACTGTTTATATAGTTATTTGTGGTTGATAATAATATAATGAAACTATAACGAAACAAGGGGGATCGGAAGGGGATGATCATCATAGGGCACTGCGGAAGGGATGATGATCAGAAAGGGAAGATTGTCCTCATACAAGTAAGAAAGTGAATGATCATCTTGCGAGCAAAGATGATCATGAAGAAACTATAAATAGTAATTGTTCGATAAATGATAAGAAAAAGGAAAAAGGGGCGCGCGATAAGATAACAGGAAAGAGAATCGTAACATTACCCCCCTACTAAGAATTGAAGCCCCTGGCTTCAATAATGGGGCTCACTGCTCATATTGTTCTCCGCCTCTTCTCCGTGCCAGCCATCGTATGCTGCGTCTTGCCAGTCGTTCGGTGCTGTCGATGTCGTCGACGTGCGCCAATTGCTCTTCCGTGAATTCGTAGGCATAGCCTACGAATTCCCCGTCACTTCGTCGGATCGGTCGTCGACTACAGTCGATCGAGTTATGGCCAGGACGATACTGGCGGCAGTGGCAGCAGCGGTAGCTACGGCAGTCTGCCTGCCAGTGGTTCGCGCTGCTGCAAACAAAGCAGCGCCGTCGTGGACTCGGTCGGGGGTTCGTCGGGGTTCGGGCCGGTCGGAAAGGAGTCTGGGGTTGGGTTGGTAAAGAAGAGGGTTCGGGGTAGGCAGGAGGGTGGTCATGGGCGGCGTTCTGGGCAGAGGTCGTCTGCATGGTGGCGAGGGGGTGTCTTCTGGTGGTGATGGGCAGTGTGGTTGGGGTGGTGCATGGGAGCGTGCCGGAAGGGGTCCTGAGGAACGGTTGTCGACGGAGACGGTGTTGACAAATCGTTCGTCGCGAGGAGGAGCAGGCGGATAGGTCTGTGGGGCAACGTTATAAAGAGAGGGGGAGTGGAAAGGTTCGTCCTCGGACCTAATGGCAGATGTAGAAGTGGGAGGGCATTCTCCTCGTCGTCTGCTGCTAACGAGGAGAGGATTAATGACCCTTTTGAGTCGGAAGCGCATGAGAGTCTCGAACAATTGCAACGACTTTGTTCGAGATGCTTTGACTATTTCGCGGTGGCATGTGGTACAATCCGTTTCGTGTTTGAACTGGCAGAGGGTGTCTCTGAGGAAGGGATCGTTTTGAAGGACTTCAAGGGTGGTGGACTAACAACGGGGTGTTGAAGGAACTGTTCTAGTTCCTTATGGGTAAGCTGTTGAAAATCGACAAAGTCAAGTAAGTTGAGGAAGTCCTCAACAGAACGGAGTGGGGCGTGTACCGTAGGGATAGGAGGTGGGTATCTAGTGTAAGGAGCGTCGTTCGGTCGGGCGAGTTGGAGGAGGAGTCCGTCTGAGAAAGGCGGACTTCAGTTCTAGAATGAGAGGATGAGGGGACTGGGGTTGGTTCGGGCGAGGGTGCATTCGCTTGGGCCAGGCGAGTGCGTATTGCAGAAGGAGGAGTTGGGAGCAGAGGCGGCGGCGAGTTCGAGTAGAAAAGCGAGGCATGTTTGTAGGGATAATGAAGGGACTTAAGGAATACAAGGGGGTTGGTTTGCTTTTTAATAAGTATTCCAAGTATTCCTCAAGGACAGTCCTGCAGTTTCTTGATCAGGCGCCTTGAGGCCTTCTCCTTGGTAGGAGTGATCGTTTCAGCTTCCCATCTGTCGTTCTCTCGATCGATCATTTCTGGTGGTCACGATGGCATTCCATTCTTGCTCCGCTTTTCAGGTTATATTTGGGTATCGGTGCAGGGGGTTCTTGTGCGAACTTCCATTCCCAATAAGTGATCCTCATCTGTTCGGGTGTGGGTGGCGTTTCGGGAAGGTAAGGGTGTCGACGGTAAAATGTATCGTTTTGGTGAGAGAGGGGCGCGGTGTTCGAGTTTATTGTAAAGAGGTCGGCCATGAACGTGTTGTCATAGTAGAGGGGGACGCGGTGTTCGGGTTCATGATTGGTAGGGTGGTAAGTGATGAAGTTGCTTGTAAACTTCAAGTTTTTTGACGCGTTGGCAAGGTTTGACCCGGGTTCCCACGATGCTTCGGATATCGGATAGCCGAGCCACTTGACGTGGTTATTGATAGTGTCCGTTTCTGTACTTTTCGATGGTTTCAGAATTGTTTCGACCTCGTATTCTGGTTCTCCATCAATCGTTTCAGGGGGTGGTAGAGTGAAGTTCCGGCCGTGAACCTGTGTTTCCGTGTAAGGCATCAGCAACGTTGCATGGAAGATGTCATGAATCCTCCATGTCTTTGGCAACTGTAGTTGATAGTGAGAGGTCCTAAGACGATTTGATCTTGAACGGTCCTTCCCTTCTAGGTGCCAGCTTCTTGTTGTACCGTGTCTTGAGATTTCTCGAATCAAGCCATACCTTTTGTCCTTCTTTGAATGGTACAAAGTTAGACTTTCGTCGATCAGCCATTCTTGCTCTTGCCAGTTCGTGCGTGGCAAGGGCTTCTTTTCTGTCCGAGATGAGGTTTTTCAGTTTTTCTTCTACGGAGGGAAACTTCGTATTTTCGAATGTGGTGGGAATAGCCACTGGGTTGGTTCCGAACATGAGTTCAAACGGGGTTCTTTGCCTGTCCGCATGTCTTCGATCTTATGGACGAATTCCAGGGTGCCAACGTGTTGTTTCCAGGTGGTCGGGTTCGACGAGCAATAGATAGCAAGATACGCTTCTATCTCCTGATTGAATCGTTCCGTGGTACCATCTGACTGAGGGTGATACGCCGTTGACAGTTTTGACTTGATTCCAAGAAGTTTGAGCAGTTCTTGGAAGGCTTTTGCTGCGAATTGGGGTCCTCTATCGGAAATGATGCTGTCCGGTAGGCCAAATCGCTTGAAAAGGTTGTCCTGAAGGAGTAATGCCGCTCCTTCTTGCGAAAGAGTTTTCGAGCAAGGCATGATAATTACCCCCTTTGTAAGTCCGTGATCGACCACGATCAATAATGAGTCATATCCGTCAATGTTAGGGAGGTCCGTGATCATATCCATGGAGCATTGTGCGAATGGTCTCATGGATTTGGCTCCTTCAATCGGGTGCAAGGAGGGATTCGCCGGGTTTCGGTTGATCTTGAACTGTTGGCATTGTCCGCATCCTTTAACATAATTTTTGACGAATGTCGCATTCCGGGCCACCAGTACAGTTGTCGTACAGCATTGTACGTTTCCAGTTCTCCGGGGTGTCCTGCGGTGACCGAGTCGTGGTACATCGCGACGATTTTCCTGCGTAGTTCTGGTCATCGGGAATATAGTTCTTTTTCTTGTAAAAGATCAATTCCCGATGCCTTCCATTTGCATTGTCTCCCAGTCGTCTAAGTCTTTGGCGAGACTTCGAGGTCCTTCTTGGGTTAGGAGTTTTAATGCGTCACTACGTCTTTGTCCTGTTTCCTTGATTGGGCGATTTCTATTTGCAGATCGGCGTCAATCAAATTTATAAATAGATTCTCCGGAAGGAGAATCTTGTCTTCGTTGTCATGATCCTCATCGGGGATCATGTCCGGTCTTCGTGAGAGGGCGTCCGATTGTACCATTTTGCTTCCGGGGAGGTGGACCAGTTGGATGTCGTATTCCGAAAGGAATAGAGACCATCTTGCTTGGCGTCTATTCAATTTCTGAGTACTTCTAAGTACGTCAATTCTTGTGATCGGAATAGATGATCGTCGTAAATGTCGATCCTTGAATGTAGTGTCGCCATTCTTTGAGGGATCGGATCATCGCCAATAGTTCTCTGTCATAAATCTCGTAATTTCTCTCGGTGGGAGAGAACGTCTTAGAGATGAATGCCACCGGGTGTCGGTCTCCGTTGCTGTCGAGTTGTGTTAAAACTGCTCCAGATGCGTATTTGATGCATCGCATTCATCTGGAATTGTTTAGCAGTGTCCGGCATGGTCAATACGGGTTCTTCCGTGAATTTTCGTTTCAGTAGTTCGAATGATTTCTTGGCATCTTCATTCCATTCGAAGCTACGGTCCTTTTTTAATAGCTCATTAAGCGCGCGAGCTATTTCCGAGTATTTCCGAATAAATCTTCTGTAAAAGTTTCCGAATCCTAAGAAGGATCGGACCTGTTTTACGTTCTTCGGTTCTGGCCAGTCAGCATACCGCTGAGTTTGGAAGGGTCCATCGATATCTTTCCTTCTTGGATGATCATTCCAAGATAGTCGATTTTGTCTGGCGAAGCGCATTTTTCCGGTTTCAAATACAAGTCGTTGTCTGGAGTATTTGAAGTACTTCCTTTGTTATCTGTTCCAGTTTCTTCTTATCTTTATGGAAGATAAGAATATCATCCATGTAGATAATGACAAGCCTTGATGGACGACGTCTTTGAACATCGAGTCCATCATTGACTGGAAGTTGCCGGGGAATTGCACATGCCGAAAAACATGACCGTCGGTTCGAAGAGTCCTTTGTTGTCTTGAACGCCGCTTTCCATTGGTCGCCGTCCTTGATCCGAATGTTGTTGTAACCCCATCGGACGTCAAGTTTAGTGAAATACTTGGCTCCTTTGAGTTTATCCATTAGTTCAGGGATCAGAGGGAGGGGATAGGCATTCTTGACAGTCCATTCATTCAGGTACCGGTAGTCTTGGCAGGGTCGAAGCTTTCCATCCTTCTTAGATATGAAAAAGAAGGGGGAAGCCATGGCGATTTAGACGGTCGATGTATCCTTTCTTCAGGTTTTCTTCCAGGAATTTGTCCAATTCGGTATCCTCTGAGGGCGTCAGGGATACGTCTTGAAAACCTTGGGTTGAAAACCTTCTTTGAGTTCGATCTTATGATCCCAAGATCGAGACTCAGGGAATCGGTTGGCGGTGTCCTTATCGAAGATGTCCAAGTATTCGTGGTATTCCGGTGGGATCATTTCCTTGAGCGGTTTTCTTCCTTCTTCACGTCATGCTTCTGAGCGAAGATTTGTGAGGAAGTTAGTTTCGCGTTGATCCAATTTCGTTGTCGTCCTCAGGGATGTTCCAGATCTCCTTCGTTTCCGGAAGGGGTTCGTTACCTAAAAAGGAAATGATTAAATCCGAAGAGTCGTCCAATTGATTGACTTGTTGGATTTCCTCATCGGTACTTCTTCTATTTGGGAAGTAGTACTAATCTCCCTGTTGAGTTTGACTGTCCGTTTTTCCAGTTGATGTCCGGGTTGTTTTCTTCGAACCAGGGAAAGCCAGAATGATCTTCTGCTTTCCAGGCCAGTGACCAGTAATCGTTCCATTCGGGGTTGTCCATCGATGTCGAGTTTTAGATCGACGTAGCGTTTGATGGTTCCCTTTTTGTTCGGGGTTCCGTCTACGTTGTAAACTCGGATTTCATTTTCCAGTGCCTTTGTTACCAGGTTGTGTTTCTTCATGAAGTTCTGGTCGATGAACTTCCCTTTTGCTCCAGTGTCTCCTAGAGCGGATCCAACGATTTTCGTTCTGTTCTCGGTCTCGAATGAAAAGGGCAATTGGAGCGATTTATTTTCAATTCGAGCCGAGACTACAGAATAAATATCTAGAGAAGGAGTTGCATACGTTGGTTTCATGCATCTCCTTATTGAAAACCCTCTTGGTCTCCCATCTCGTACACTTCTTCACGTTCTTCTTCGGTAAGGTCCTGCATGAGGGACCTTATGTGCGCATGGAGCGCTTTCCCTTTGAGGGGGTTCTTCTTCGGCGGAGGGTTCCTCCTGTTCTTGCCCTTCTCGGGGCAGTCTCTCGAGACATGCCCGGGCTTCTTGCATCGGAAGCAAAGCCCTTTCCTCATGAGCTCGCTTCGTTCTTCCTGGGTCATGGCTAGACATCGATCTTGTCTACGTCCATGGCGTTCGGGTCTCGGTGGTTCATTCGGGATGCCGGCGCATGGTAGTGCGGGGCAGGGTTTCCTCTGGCTATGTTAGCCCACCAGGTCTTTCATTCATTCGGCCCTGGGTGGTGGTTTTTCCCAAAAGGCGCGCTAAATTCGTTCGATGGGTGTCGTACTCGACTGCCTTTCGCTGCCAGGCAGCGAGTGTGGTTGGGAGGATGTCGAGTCCCATAATCTTTTCTTGAAGCCAGTTGTTCAAGGCGTTCATGTAGTAGTCGATCAAGACGCTCTCATTCCCAGTAGTGGGAATCTTGGCGGTCTTCACAAGTTCATTGAACTTGGTGTTCAGTTCTGCAGCTGAAGCTTTTCCTTGCTTCAGGTTTCGGAGTTCGAAGAACACTTGGTCCTTCGTCTCAGTCGGTTTGAAGGCTTATTAAAAGCCTTTTCGAATTCTAGGGCAGAGCCGTAGTTCTTGGTGATTGTTCTGGTTGGTACGCCTGCGGCGTTTTTGTCCTCTGTGGTGTGGTCTTCTCTGAAGGCCTTCTTCCAGGCTTCTGCTTCTCCTCCTTTGAGAAGTCCAAGGGTAAATACGATTTTTTTGACGTCGGTATTGTAGATGTCGCCATTTAAGTCGAAGTAATCACCCACATCTTGGATGAAGGTCTTGACCTTGGAACGGTCTCTGGAAAAGGGGGCAGGAATGATTCCTATTCCTTTTCCAGTAGGGGAGGTGGGGGCGGCAGGGGAGCGTCAGAGGATTCTCTGGGCATTTCTGGTTCATTTGTTGGGTAAAAGACGGGTTGGGATCTAAGTAGGGTGCTAGCAAAGATTCAAAGTCAGGTCTTAATACACCGGGTTCTTGGAGGTTAGATCCAAGAAAAGTCGATCGGGTTAGAGGAGGTTCTTCTCCTTCTGGTGGTGTTTCAAATTCGTCGGACGCGCCTGCGTCAGAGGTTCGGTCGGTGTTCAGGTCAGAGAATTCTTCGTCACTAAAACTAGCGGCAAATCGTCCTCTTCTTCGAGCCGTAATGTCGTGGATAACGCTTGCTAGGCAGAAGCGTTGAATGAGGTGGCAGCTTGTTCTTTTGTTACGACGTTGACGACAGAACCTAATCAGATAAGATAAGGTCTGGCGTAGTAGTCGTAGAAGTCGTTCGATGAAGTCCGCTAAGGTATTGTCTTCGACGGAAGAATGCCTTAGTGGTTCAAGTTCGTCTTGGTGTTACAAGAGATGTATATTCTCAAGAACAAGCTAATGTACATCTAGTCTAGCTACTGTTTATATAGTTATTTGTGGTTGATAATAATATAATGAAACTATAATGAAACAAGGGGGATCGGAAGGGATGATCATCATAGGGCACTGCAGAAGGGATGATGATCAGAAAGGGAAGATTGTCCTCATACAAGTAAGAAAGTGAATGATCATCTTGCGAGCGAAGATGATCATGAAGAAACTATAAATAGTAATTGTTCGATAAATGATAAGAAAAAGGAAATAAGGGGCGCGCGATAAGATAACAGGAAAGAGAATCGTAACAGGTCATCAGGTAATTGATGGCAATTCCTTGCATGACCAAATGCGCATTTATGATTTCGATTAACGTAGGACTTGTGACAACCTTTGCAGCGATGCAAACATTTGTAGGGCACAGAGGGGTGATAACATGGCTGGAGAATCTCGTCCATTAGTGAGTCTGGTTTTGCTCCTACAGCATCGGCACTTCGTTTGACTTTGATATCGATTAGTGCTGCTTCGTATTCCAGATCCCGCTTGCCAGATTCTTCCAACTCACTACCACCATCACCAACATCATCGCCATCCTCATCACCATTGTCTTCATCTTCACCCCAGTCAAAATCTTCCTCTCTATCATTCACACTTCCCACATTGAGATCACCTTTTGGAAGCGGCTTTTCTGGGACTGAAAAAAAGTGGTCCATTGTTTGAGGTTTGTCTGCTCTGCCCTTGGCCTTTGTCTGCTTCCTGCATGAGGTAGACTGCTTTTTGACTTTCTGCTTTTTCAGGTCTACAGGCTTCGAAGCCGACTGAGCCACACCTAGGCTTGGACGTGCTCTTTCACTGCTAGTTGCAAACTCGAAGGGTCCCTAAGCGAAAAGTAAGTAACTGGCTCTCTATGCAAGTGGGAAGAGACTGACCATTTTCTGGAATAGCATGATGGCGTTCACCAGAGCATCTATGCGTGCATGAAGGCATGGAGCGCTGTTTTGAAGAAGTGGTACTGAGGGCATGAAATAGTGGGTGAGAGCATTGACAGACAGGATGGAACATGAGATCATGTCCGTCTGTTGTGTAATAGGCAAGCACTCCATGGAGAATGGTTCTTCGAAGGAGAACCCAAGCCACCAGTTTATAATAGCCACAAATTCGGCTGGTGGGGGGTAACCCAGTGGATCCCCATAGTAAAAGGTATGCTGTGCGACGTCGATAACAAATGTGCACCAGTGGTTGCTGACAACATTAAATTGATCATCAGGCAGCAAAACGACCCCTCCATTGATACATATTCCGACAACTGCTCCCACTGCCATAGCTGCACCCGATTTCATCTTCTTGTCCAACTCTTGAATAAAGTGTGTCTCGTCATGGTACTTTTCTTTTGAATGGCAGTAGAGGCTGACAAGTTTTTGTGCAAAGCTTGTCTTCTCCACAGATTCGGGCTTGTGAGCAGATCCAAGCTGACTATTGAGGATGGCTGCTAGAATATCCATCTGGGGGGTCCTTAGCCAGTCTTCTGAACAAAATAGAGCAAGGTCATCAACATCAGCAGCCATTGTTCTTGGCAATTTTGCTTTCCAGGGGAGTTGGGTGAGTAGACCAAGTGTTCCTTGAGACTTCTTCTGCTGTAACCAGGTGATTGCAGCATGCCACTGAATTTTTGCTTCCAAAATATAGTTTGCCTCAAGCCAGTATTCAACAATCCACAATGGCAGGCATATATCCATGTTTCCGTGGGGGTAAACGAGGGATTGGATTGTCTGATTGGCTTCCAATGCAATGCCCCTTTGTTCGCGTATTTCTAGAGTTTCTTCACCTGTTGGCATGGCCAGAGATTGTAAAAATGCGACCCGTTGTTCGTCTTGGATGAGGCTGGCTGTTTCCGAGAAGAGCATGTCATCAGTGAGATCAAGTAGCTTCGGGGCATTCTTGTCAGAAGGGACTGGGAAAGTAGACAAGTCCACCACATTGAGACTATCTTCTGGTATCAAAATCTCAGATATACTGAGAGGTATGGCTGCTATGCGGGTCATTGGGGCGAGATAAATGTCGAGGCAAATGTCGAGAAAATTGATGATTTCTGCCAGTCCGGCTACTACTGTGAATGATGTAGTGAGGACTGGTCTGCTAGCTACTCGAGTACATAGCACATTCCTGACAGCTGACCAGCTTCTAAAGTGGTATAGGAGATACTACATGTTCTTGGCTAGAATTATACAGCCCAAGGTGGCTGTTAGAACCTCCTTGCTCCTCGGTCCCCCAACTGACCTATCACGTGATACAGGTAACTTACCACCTGCAAACCCTGCCCTATCACACTGCTGGCAGGGGACTTTTTTAGCTACAGTAAAATATTAGTAAAATAATAGCTTGCTTGTTTTAGTTTTAGACAAATTTACCTGCCAAGTAAAAGAAAAATATGACCCATGGTGAAAGATTCACTACGTTTTACCTGTTACAAAAATTTTACAGCAAGTTAATTGTTTTGTTTCTATGGTATTTCAGCTTGAATACAATTACACCTAAAGATAACAATTATCAGAAATCTAAACATCGAGAAAATACTCCGAAAACAATAAGTTTTCCCTATTGGGAAATACATTGTACCGATATAAGTTTTTTTGTCGGTAAAATAATTCAATTCGCACTAATTAATTAATTTTACCGTCAAAAAAACTTATATCTGTACAATTTGTATTACAATGCATTTCCCAATAGGGAAAACTTATTGTTTTCGGAGTATTTTCTCGATGTTTAGATTTCTGATAATTGTTATCTTTAGGTGTAATTGTATTCAAGCTGAAATACCATAGAAACAAAACAATTAACTTGCTGTAAAATTTTTGTAACAGGTAAAACGTAGTGAATCTTTCACCATGGGTCATATTTTTCTTTTACTTGGCAGGTAAATTCGTCTAAAACTAAAACAAGCAAGCTATTATTTTACTAATATTTTACCGTAGCTAAAAAAGTCCCCTGCCAGCAGTGTCAAGGAGGTAACTTACCAGTAAATTACTGGTAAATTACCGGTAAATTACCGGGCCGGTAAAAAACAAATAGTTTTTTACGCAACCCTATTGAAGGCAAGGGTTCGATTCCACGCCTGGTCATCAATGCATCACCCAAGCCATCACCTTCGTTAATTGCCTTGTCCTCTGTTCCAGAACGCAAAGCATGACAACAAATGGTCAGCGCTCAACCTTGGATTAGAACCACTTAGGGAACTGTTGAGCAGAGAACAACTTGAAGACATTGGATTGTCCACTTCAAGCTCGAGCAGATAGCTATGTTCGCAGCAAAGAAAACATCCTAAGTTCTAGGGACTTCTTGACAGTGTAGAGTACAGATGATATGGGTATGAAAGCGCAGGCCAAAACAAGCAACAGCTGAAAGGAATGAAGATACAAAGAAAAAATAGGATTACCGAACGATATCCTTGTACATAGAATCATCAACTTCACCTTCTTCCTCAAATCTATCAGCTAATTTCTTTGACGCTAGGATATGTTTGATATAGCTTTCCTAAACACAGCACCTCCAGAGTCAACGCACCACATGGTCATCGAGGTCGGTTGGAGGCGATTCCATACCATCTTCCAAATTGGTAAATCTCCTGTGGCGGCATCCACCTCGTTTTGAGTTAGGAGTGTACGGATCTGACCGACATAGTCGAATACAACCGAGGCGAGCATTGTCCGCATGGGGTGGTGCAGTGGCTGAATGTCCAACAGCTCAGTAATTTTCCTCAGCGCCAGAATGCATTCCTCCCGTATAGATTGCTGGGAAGGCTGAATGAAATTCTAAACGTAGTCAATCATACAATTAATGGGCTCAAAGAGCACCTCGAGAATCTGCACTTCTGTAACGCATTTCTTGATTTTTTTGACTTCATCCGCGACGTTATTGAGTCTTGTTAATCCATCCTCTAAGATGGTCATGGCCTCCAGGCGAAGGTGCTCAACGTCTTGGCGGTTCCCGTAAACCGTTCGGCTTGAAAATAAGGCTTCAACACGAACATGGCCCCGGTCTCAATCCGGTCCTTGCCATATGCACATAAGTGACACTTCGCGGGCACAGCTTCAGCAATTCCTGGATAGATTGAGATATACACTGGGCGTAAGGATAGGTAAAACTTAGATCTACAAGTTCACCTGATCGCTCATGCTCTTTGAGTACGATGAGAACATCGACATCGGAGTCTTCCATTGCACGATTTCTAGCTACAGAGCCTAATACTCCGGCCCACAGTATATCACGTTTGTATTCATCGTCTTCCCAGACTGGAGCCAAGCATTTTGTACGCGGTCAAATGTCGGAATAGACATAGTGGAATGCTTACGGTGCCCTTTCACATAAGAGCAATAGTAATTGGTGCCAGGGCGAGTGCTGAGTCGCCGGATGGTGCACCAACCGGAGCGTGTTTGCATAGACAGAGTGCGGAAGCAGCAATAAATTAATAAAGTTTGACAGTCTTAAGGCGCGCTGGGAAGGATGTCATCATCATCGTGCTCGCCATTTGATCCGGATTAAGGTCAAGAGTTCGATTCCCCATCTGGGTGACGACTTTCCCAACTTACCTTGTCCTCTTGTCCAGAATGCATAATATGACAACTATATGGACAACACTCGGCCTTGGATCTGAATCACTCAAGAAGCGGCGTGAGCAGAGGTAATAGGATTGTCCACGTCAGCAGATAGCTACACAGCAAAGAAAAAGAGTCCTTCTAGAGAGTTCAGAGCAAAAAATAAAATGAGGGGCTAGGTATACAAAGGATGACTGCTTCTTGATAGTAGAGTACAGATGATATGGGACATGACAGAACAGAACAGAATATAGAGCCGCTGAAAGGAATGGAGGTATATCTCAGTGAACACGAACGCTGCGGCCGCAAGGCCAACGTTGACGTGAAACGAAGACTATAGATAAATCAACAATAAATCACTGTAACAGCGATCCAGGTTCAGCATCACTATGGTACTTAGAAGACAGCAAAGAGCAGACGCACCCGGTTAAGGATAGAAGATATATCCCTCTTATCCGACCGCCCGCCGCTTGTAGAGCTACCCGGAGAGTCTGTAAGATACCGACGACGCATGCCTTGTCGATATCGCAGGATCTGCTCTTCGATTTCGTCCTCGTTCAACATATTTCGTATGTGGTACCACCTTCGCAGGACCTTGTCCGCCCCTGGCCGTTTCTCGAATTCGGGTATCCGCATGTAAGTTATTAGTTCGTCGAGGAACTCTACGTCGTAGTATTTCTGAGGGAAGCCATACAGTCAACGAACATGAACAAGAAAAAAGGGACAGGGAAAAGCCGCGCGGGCGCACCTGGCACAGCTCCTTCGAAAATACGTTCGCAAGGGTATAAATATCCAATTTGTAAGGGTCGTACGGCTTTCCCTTGAACAACTCGGGCACATTATCGTCGTTGCCCCCAATATCCATCACAAGCGGTGCTTTTTTGGGAGGAATGTGATAACAGTTCCCAAACCCAACAAAGTAGTATCGCACAGGTAAATTCTTCCTGTCTAAAGGTGCGACCCTTGTCATGCCGTCCGGCTCGCAAAAGTGTGAGACGAAATGCCATCCTGTTGGGATGATGGCTTTGGCGTCCATCATGATATGCTCGGCGGTGAGATTGCTAATGTAGACGCGTCATTAGAATACGAAGCAATTGTGACGAAGAATTCACATACTGATGAGCAACGTTATTTTCGTGGAGAAACGTCAGTCCCTGTAAGCTGAAAGTGAATATGCAGAGCAGGGGCAAACTAGGTTTAATGAACACACCTCCAAAACCTGAGAAACAAAGTCCACCACATCTGACACCAAATGGAACTCTGGATCATCAAAGCGTCGAAGGACAGGCATGACCATATATTGAATGTGAGGCAAAAAGTTGTCTGCAAACGTATCATAGAACGGGACGACATGGTTCCGCGAATCTTCAGTCATCTTGCGCGAAGAAAAGTACTCCGTGATTTGGATCTGCTTCGCTTTTCTCGGATCCTGGATCATCTTGATGCAAACGACCAGCCCGTCCTGCCTCCGGATTCCATCCAACACCTGAGGGAGCTATGATACCCATCAGCTCCGAAAAGTACGAAACGAAAAGAATGGACACACGATCTGCATGATGTGATCCTCCCCACTATGGTAATGCCTCCCGTTCCCAAAACTCGTTGGGGTCCAATTGGGTGAATAACGTGGTCGGAGCTGGTACCCTCTCTGCAGCAGATACGTATAGCGATCGCGCCATAGTTTTTCGGAGGGGCTGAGCATGGGTGGATAGTACAAGGCAGGCTGGCCGAAAGACTTGAGTTTCTTCCTGGCAGGTGAATCTTGATACTGTCCTGGGGGATCGAAGTCTGGCGAGCGAGGACGGCGGATAGCGTGCCCACGCGAGTCGACATCTGACCACACGACGGGGCGCAGGATGGTTCTTACAGCTAGACTCATCGCTGGCTGGAATGAGGGCGGTGATGGCAGTATCTAGCAGAGATGAGAGAAAAGAAAGCAGGCAAGGCAACAGGGCATCTATAGACTGTTCTGGGAAATAGATAGGCAGTAGAATTCTCGTCAAGCTTCCTATCTCACGACCTCATGGCAGTGCAGCATGGAAGGATTGTGGATGCATAGACCAGGTACACGGAGATGTATACAAAAAAAACCCTTTTCCGTGTCTTCCCACGTGTATCGGCCGGTTGTAGGTCCATGTTTGTCTCCCCCTTTGGCTGCACCCCGTCCACGGACTTTGTTGGACACGCCCTTTTATATCAACTAGGCACCGTTACTCTGGTGCAACATCCATCTTCCTGGGTTCCCGGGGTATTTGTGTCAGACCAGCAATTCAATTCTCGGCATGGCAGTCTTCAAGGATCTTCCGAATCAGTGATTGTTGTGTACAAAGGTGTGTGATATTCGATGATCTATGTATGTATGCAACGACCCAAATATGACACGTCGCCTTGGCCTCATCTCGGCCTTTTCCCTTCATCTATGTAATAAGGCAAAGCGGCCGAGAGAAGTCCTTCATAAAGTAAAAGTGCCGGACATTTCATGGCGCCAGAAAGGACAACAATAGACCCTTGACCCCTCTTGTCCCTTCGATAAAGAAAGAATTTAGGTTCCTACTCTGCTTATCCCCGTCCAACCCCATGTAGACAGAACGGCAGATCAGCTGCCACAACTGAAATAGACCGTCGATTATTTTAAATCCGATAATCTAGACTGCGCAAAAAAAAAAATAGCGCCCATCCCCTCCCTGATGTGACTCAGCTCCATTTCTCCCATGGACCATCACTTTCACATTCTCTTCACTTCATAATTCTTTGATTAGAATCTATCAAACCCCCGGAACTTAAAACATCGATCTTCCAACCTTCACAGGCCTCACTACTCCCACATCCCCCAATGTTTTCACGAGGTCCAACAACATCTGATCACATCCTTTCCTTGACACAAGCTGAATCGAAACCGGAATGGGCTCCCACGTCCTGCTCAAATGGCTAAAATATTCAACCTGGCCAATCGGGATAGTCACTTCAGGTAACTCGCCCATGGAAGCCAAAAAGTTGAAGAAATCGGACACTTTGGATACTTTGTCCGCGGTAGGCAACGAGAGGAGGAATGGCATGGCTCCAGAAATGTGATTGAGCTCTTCAAGGCGATAGGATGGCACGCCCCCTGTAGCCGCATCGTATATGAAAAGGGAATCAGAGCACCAGTCTGGATCATGCTTGAAGATGTGTTCAGAAACAGAATCACGGAAGGCGCGTTTCAGGGAGACGGCATCTGCGGAATCTTCATCCCTAATGTCTCTTGCGCGCGCAAACATCTTTTTAGGAATAGGGTCAAATGTTGGATGACCTCCAAATTGAGAAATGAATCGTTGCGTGATGGGCTTTCCAACACTGATCCAGGAGCGATATTCCGCCAGTTTATTTGAAGACAGCTGGAATTCCGAAAAGCTTCCATTAGGAAGAAGAGGAACCAGGATTTCAGTGAAATTGACGGGAATTGGTTCGATGCCGAGGTGATGTTGTAAGATAGAAACAAAGGAAGTGATGAGATTCTGAGCAACATCATTTTTGACTGGAAAGTGGTCAATCGGATAGAAAAGCTTGGAAGGAAATCGCGTTGTTGGCTGTCTATTCCAAACATCAGAGCCTGCATACCTGGATCCTATAGTTAACAATCATTTTAATCTAATAAAGAAGAAAAAAAGCGGACCATCGCGACGCAATATCATGAAACACATTAGGATGACGGGCAAAAAACCCAGCTGTATCCATCTCTTCAGACAGCGGAACAACCCCAGTCAGATCCAAACTCCCATGCGACGGACGAATCCCGTATACCCCAACCAACGCTGCCGGCTTCCTCACACTGCCCCTCGTATCACTCCCCACCGTAAAATCCAACCAATCATACCCAGCAATAGCACACGCACTGCCCGAGCTCGACGCAGACGCCGTGAGGTACCCATCTCCTCTTGGGTTCCACGAGTAAGGAAAGTCGATAAACTCCCATGGGTTCGCGCCGTGTGCGAATTGGGATGTACGCGTCTTGCCCACCATCGTCGCTCCTAATGCTATCAATTTTTCGATTGAGGGTGCAGTGGTGTTGGGAATTGGGTGCGTCAATGCATAGGCGAAGGAGCCTGCAGCTGTTGGCAATCCCTGCGCGTCGAAGATATCTTTCAAGGCAAAGCGACTGCTCGCAAGCGGCGGTGCATCATGCATGAGAATCATGCTCAGACGAGACGGAACGGGTATGATCTGGCTTTCTGGACCATCTTCTGCTGAAGGAAAGGAGCTGGTGATGTTGGTGAGGATCCACCCGCCATAGACCAAATCAGGGATTGCACCAAAGAGGAAGCTGTCGTATTCGTCGATATAAAGCTTGTAGACGTTGTGAAGGTGCAATTCGTCGGGAGCGTCAATCTGCGAAATGACGAAAGGACCTGGTGGTAATATTGTTGGCTCTGCCATGCGATGTATTGGAATGGATTCACGAGCAGGTGGCGCAATGGACTCCGATAGAACTACTCGGGCAACTCCCAGCGATTTAAGCCAGTCATATGTCCGTGTATCCAAGTTGAGAGGCCCCTTGCCATCATTAAAAATAAATAGCGTCTCGAGGAAATTATCATTCCAAACATCGTCGACTTTCCGGTATAGATCCAACAGTCCTTCCAATGAATTGGTGGGCTCCCTTATCCAAATACTCGTCGCAGGTGATAGCTGGTTGGCAAACGCTTCTCTAGGTATTGGGGGCATGATATGCTTTATCGTGGACAAGCTTTGGGATCCCGCTAGGTACTGGATCCACGAATCGTGGCTGAAGCTGAATATGGCACCTTCTGGGTGCTGAGATAGCACATTGAGACGAGCTATCGTGTATGGGAACGAGATGAAAACGTAGAGGAGTAGTCTTGCGCAAGCTTTCAAACCGGTCATCTACAAATACATGTAGTTAGAAACTACTTACATGGTGCAGAATCAATGCAAAAGCAGCGACACACCTGAGCTGTAATCACACCCGATGCAAGTGTCTCACTTCTTCCGCCGATTTAACCACAGGTAAGTCTCGTATTAACGGATGATAAGAAGCCTCTATGATTGAAAACCTTGAGAAAGTCATAGTAAAAGTTCCCTGGAAAAGAACACAATCTAATCCAGTACGGTGCCGCAGACTGATGAATGTGGGATTACGTAACCCGCACGCCCTCCAGTTATTTTCCGACACAATTTCACTTACAGGCTGGTTCAGGATTAAACTTCAGGTAATGCAATTTTTTACATAGAAACAAATTGAAGGGAGTCGGAAAAGGAGAATCGGGGCGATTTCAAACTTACGAACAAGAACCAGCTACTAGTAAGAGCAACGAAGCGGCCAAATCTGTCTTCCCTATTCGTCTTCTTCTGTTGACAGATCGTCATCCTCAGCAACGTCGTTGGCTCCCCTTGTAACAAAATCTTCTTCTGTCCAGATACCATGTGCGCGACGCGTGTCTGCCGGTACTTTAACCCAATTCCTAATAGCTTTGTCTAGTGAGAACAGTACTCGCTCGGACCACTCCATATCATTTGCTCTCTGGGTCAAAAAAAGGGATTAAAGATATGCAAAAAAGTCAGCTAGAGGTCACATACAGAAATATATCCTTTAACGGTATCTGATGCCAGCGAGTGTTCCTGAATGTATTCAATAAGATCTTGCCGGATAGCAGATTTCAATATAATAGCTGAAAAGGCTGTATCGAAGTTTTGCCGGATGTAGGATTGGGCCATGACATTATACGACATTGGTGCACTATAATTTGGATGGTGTAATTAGGCACAGAAATATATTTTTTATGCATAACAGAACGTACGGAACATAATGGTCTGGGAAATAAAACCTGTGGCAAAATAATGGTTAACTTCCTCAGCTATGTATAGCGTCGATGGGAACACCAACTGTGAACCCGGAGTGAAAGCTTTCATGAAGTGCAATGCAGTATCGGCATACTGATTCTCGTCGATAAAAAAATTCCCTTGTGGATCATCAAAGAGGTCTTTCATGACAACCTGGAATGACGATGGGCAGCCGTTTGTAAGATTAAACCCATATGATGACTTGTCTGCACTGATTATAGAGTTCGAAAGTCCAAATGTACGATGCAACTGAGATTCTCGCACAGCTCCAGACCCTGAACGAGGTGACATGTACATGGACGCGATAAGAAAACGTCTCGCAACAGCATCTTTGGAATATATTTGAAGGCCTGGTTCGATGTGTTTTGCATATTGAACCAGCTTTAGACGATATAATTGTTCAGCATCTGGAAACCCCTATGAGAGTGCATATATTTATGATCAAACTATAACCATATAACTTAATTCTTACTGATTTTCGAATCCCCAGAAGAAGGGTGGCACGATATAACGCAACAAAATCGGTGTCATGATTATGCGCAAAATTGCATTTTTCGATAGTTTCTCGCAAGTCGGATGTTGGGCGCGCATGTGAGAAAAGGAAAAATATATCTTCATCCCAAGCTTTACGCAGCCCTAATAAGAAGGAAAATATTGTTAGACAAAGCTGTGGGATGAAAGTTGATGAAAGGTATACATGTACGGCTACTCCATGATTGCTCATCCTGTGGAAGACATTTCTTTGCCAAATGGGTATAGACAGATGCTGCATCAATCCAAAAGGCGCCGGATCTCGAGCTGTCAAGGACGTAATCGGAGAGTGAGGTGTGAAAAAAGTGAATTATTTCGCTGTCTGATATAATAGTGAGAAGTGATTCAAGGTCGAAAAAGAGAGTCCGGACATCGCCTCGTCGGAGCTCAAGGATTTCTTCCAAGCCATCTGGTGAACGCAAAAACACATGGCTAGGACTTAGCAGGAGGGCTCCAAGAACAAGGAGTGTTTGATGTAAATTTTTTGGATCAACGGTTTTGAAAATGGCAGCATATAGAAGATCTAGTTCTTCAAAGGGTTTCGTTTCCTCCATGTTAGACCTTTTCATGAGAGTTTCAAGGCGCATGGCCGGATTGTATCGAGGCGGACTAACGAACTTGATGACTGTCGAAGCATAGACAAATTGTCCGGATGCGTTGGCAACGAGTGTGTTGATAACGTCATCAGAGGGCCATAGTGGAGGGAGAGATGACATTGATTTTGACATGTAAGATTCTCTGATAGCGCTAAAGTTTCCTTCGAGATATTTCCTGATGTCGTCGTCTGCCTGATAGTCACTATCAAGGGATAAACGAGTTGAAATTTTGTTCAACTGTCCAAGGTCAAACGCTGAGCGAATGTGGGGTTCGGGGCGACTTGCTATTAAAATAGCAAAAGGGATCAACGGGTTCTGCAAAGCTCGAGAGAGGACTTGGAGAATTTCGACTTGCTTAATATAATCATCGCATTCATCGAGACCATCCACGATGATTATTCGAGGGTTCCTACCATCTGAAGATGAATTAGCTCTGGCTGCAATGATTGGCAAGATGATCAGTGCTCACGCTTGGTCTTCAAGGGAAGCTGAAAAAATGAGTGGGTCATTTTCTATGGCTTTGATGATGAAAGGGCGGGTGGCTGGAATTGAGAGAGTGAGCTGATAGGCGATAGAAGGTATGAACTTCTCAGCACTATTTCGACCAGCACTGGATCGGAAGAAAAAGAAGCCAGCCATAAGGAGCATTTGCTCGAAAAGCATTCTGGCGATCGTGCGTAGGATAGTTGATTTTCCAGACCCAGCAGGGCCGTGAAGCCACTTCATACGATACTCGTGAGGTAAAGTACCAGCCCAAGATACGAGATCTTCCAAGATCGCGATGCGAGTTCCTTCATGACATTTTGGCTGGGCAGAGACTTCCTGAGAGTTGAAAAAAGCATTTGCAGCGACATGTTGACAAAGTCTATTGAATGCTAATGAAAGTTACTACATATACATTTCTCAAATTTCGTTTAGAGACATACAAACCTGCTCCAAGTTCGTGGTTGTATATGTTGAAGTTGTTCTTGTTTCCTTGCCCGCCTACAATGCTGTAGTTAAATCCTCCATTGAAGGTATCGCGTTGTTCTACACCCGGCATCATGTCGATGGACATCTGATTAGAGAAAGAGAGTTGCTGACACCAGCGCTCAACTTCTGCACTAACTGATACTTATCGTACCTATATATCAACATGAGGCTTTGCTTGCTGCCTGCACACACCACTGACCGCGCCGACAAATGGCATCCAATCATAGATCAAAGGGTTCAATTGGAATAACCTAGGTGGATTTACCAGATCGCACTTCTTCCATACATGCATTTAATTGCCGGTACAAAAGTAAGGTATGGATGTAGCGGAGGAATGCCCTGAGATGACAGTAGCTTGGCGCCAGGCAGCAGTTGTTGAAGTGCAAGTGTCGAAATTTTGCGTAATTTGGCCAGAGTCACGTGGATTAAGGAATGGCCATTCCGGAATCTAGAACCAAATCTTGTCCTCATCATCCAAGTTCATACTTAGTACTTACAAGTTACCACTGCTCAAATATTTAATTAAAAACCGACCGTTTGGCGGATGACATTCTTCATTTCAATGCAGTTACCATGTGGTGCGATGAGACAGACAATGTGAGTATGAGCAGGAATAGGCAGGAACCACCATGATCCTGCGATAGCATCGATAAGCGCCCAAAAGAAGGCGATAGGCGCTCATTAGTCCGTCGAAAACAGGAAGTGCAGAGGTTATGTCTTTAAGTAACGGCATGCTAAATCACAAGATTCACGCAAAAGAACATTTTACGTTTGGTGTCCTGTCATGGTATCGATGGGCATACAATCCAGTCTAACCAGGACAAGCATTCAAACTAGACAGCTGACCTGAAAGGTGTTTGACAGCTGCTTGACAACCTCCTGTCATTGTATTCAAAAGCTTACAGCAGTGAATGTCTCTTCCATTGAGATGTTCTGGTTCTGTGAGAAGATGACTTCCCTTTTCTCATACAAGTACCCCTGCTTCCAATAGAGGGCGAACGATAAGAAATCAGTTTATCTTTTTGCGGATAGTTTTAAGGTTCCTTCCCAGCAGGAGGAACGACTCAAATATAAATACTAACAAGTTGTCGCACATCGGCCTTAGTACATCCTCCTCATCGATTTAATTGCTACTAAGTGAGAATGCCTCAGCAACCATACAATCATCAAACTGGTACGAAACTACGCATTTTTTGGTTCGATATAGCCATACTAATGACTGCTCTAAGGTGGCGCAGGTGGTACAAAAGGTGCGGATAGATGAAGTAGAGATACTCTATCGCGCGATAAGAGCAGCTCTCCAATGTGACTCACTCTAAAATATTCATGGCTTTGCAGAACATGCGAACAGTGAAAATAGGCAGTCCGAATCCACTGGGGGTCAGGGTAAGATGCTGCTAGTACCACCAGTCGACACTAATGTCATCCAGGTGATACGTACAATAATAACCACCACGGCATTTTTGGCGGACGACAGAACACCAACAAGGTCATAAACCAGGAAGCTTTTCAAGCATGTAAGTACGCCTTCTTCAATGTATTTTTTGAATCCTGCTAGAGCTGAAGGCCTTGCGGGCCCTGATTTACTCAAGATGATGCATCCCTTCCGCTTGTTCCTTTAAAGGTCTTTTGTGATCACTATAGGCTCGACCAGAAAGTCCAGGCACGTCTCGAAAAGATGGAATTCCAACCTGGCGATCCCATAGAGGATGTTGACTCTTGGAAGGAGTATGGGTTTCAGGAGATCTCCTGGAATCGAGTGAAGGCAGCAAACCAGTTGTTCATCAATCAGGCTCGAGCGGGCATGTGGAAGGAATATGAGTCCTAGGAAGATTTGATTGTAATCAATCACAAAGCCAGAAGTTTGGCAGCTGCAGCTGCTAGCAGTTGCCTTCCAAGCACTTTCAAGCAACGTCTTTAAGGCAAATTTGCAAAGGTATCTGAGACTGCGCCTTCCAAAAAAAGATGCAGTCATGAGCATAGAATAGCTTTCGCAGCAAGCTCTCGATCCGACACTAATGTAAGGGCCTGCAGGGTTATAACTGAACGTCATACAGGGTCAATTTGATAGCTCTGACTCTAGTTTCGCCCCTTTCTTTCCTACCTTCAGAGTCTGCAGACCAATTATTCCAAATCCTGCCAGTTTTCGTGCAGGCCAAGCTGGCGCCATCATGCCAGTACCAGTATTTTTTGGGTTTTCCACCTCTGTAAATAATAAGAAACCGTTCCAAGCAAAAATAAAGGAGATACGTACTGAGGTGTACTCCTTGATAGCATTACTAATGAGTCTGTATCCTAAGTATCGTTCGCTCAGCACATTGTTATTTAAGTATTGAATAAGGTTTTCTTGTATAGCCGATCTAGATATGAGGATTCGAAAGGCGTTCGCAATAACCACGGAAAGTCCTCTGGAAAGTAGAAAACGAGAGGGAGGATAAGTCATCTGAATAATGGTGGGTAAATCAGACATACCGGCCCAAATGATCCTCGACAAAATACCTGATCACGAGAACCATTCAGCCAAAAGAAAACCGGGACCTCTGAAGCGAGAAACTTACTGAGAGCCCTCGGTCATGCATTTCAGAGGGTGTAATGCTGCGTCTGCACATTGATTGTCATCAATGAAATACTGCGACTTCGGATTCTCAAAAAGGGCTTTCATAACTGCTTGGAAGGCAAATCAAGCGCCAGTTCATGAAAGATAGCTTCGGAATCTTTGTTTGCCTCAAACATGATATTCGAAATGCCAAACATATTCGTGATGAAAGGGTCAGGGAAAGAAAAGACTTCGCCATCCTTTGTCAAAATGGCAGTAATGAGAAACGGCCTAGAGCGGATTCTTCCAAATAAATTTCCATAAAATGGCGGATACATTGCGCAAATTCAATCAACTTCTGACAGTGCAGCTGTTCTATATCAGCAAATTTCTGTGGAAATATTTAGGCACATAAGATGAATAACACAACTAAATGATATACCATTGTGCAAATTTTAAGGACTAGTC
The DNA here is from genome assembly GCA_015501075.1 of Gymnopilus junonius. NCBI lineage: Eukaryota > Fungi > Basidiomycota > Agaricomycetes > Agaricales > Galerinaceae > Gymnopilus > Gymnopilus junonius. Next base: position 1,537,542 of record JADNYJ010000001.1, on the reverse strand, counting down.
CAGCAAGATGTCTTGCTTGTTTTCCGTTGACAAGATTCTGGCCAAAATTGCAATTCTCGACAACTTCACGAACTTTGGTTGTTAATGGTGCCTCCCAGAAGATGACACTCTACTGATCCAACCTAAACGCAGACGGCACTATAAAAAATTATAAATATCAGGCAAGAAAAATCTTAAGGACGTTGAAGAAGGGTTTACCTGGAGGGGTGTCCCTTAGAATCACAGAGTGCAAGAGTCCCAGAATGGGCCAGATCTTGATCGGTCAAAAAGGTAATCAGGCAGTGAGGTGTGAAAAAGATGGATTGCTTCCATGTCATCACCAATTGTCAAAATAGATTCGAGATCAAAAAGTAGATGCTGCACGTCCCCGTCCTGTAGGTTGAGTAATCGCTCTATCCCTCATGGTGTCTTTGATAGGCTCAGAGGAAACGACGGGAGAACTCCGAGAACACGTAATGTCCCAGGCAAGGTCGATGGTGTTGAAAATTGTAGCATACAAAGGGTCCAATTCCTCAAAAGCCTTTGCTTTCCCTGCATCAGACGCCCTCATTAAAATTTCAAGCCGCTTTTCTGGATTGTGTCGAGCAGATTTGATAAACCGGACGACCGTCGAAGCGTAGATGAACTGTTCGGAAGATTTTCTAACGAGTGTCTCAATGGTTCCCGATGGAGGCCAATATGTTGGAAGGTGTGATCTAAACAGATGCTTTTCTCGAATGAAGCCGAACTCGTCCATGAAATATTTTTTGATATCCTGATCAGCTTTGTATGAATTGTCAAAATGCAATCGAGTTGACGCTGCATTCAAATCGCCGAGATTAAATGCTAAACGGAAGTGTTGCTCAGGGCGACTTGCGACAAGGATAGCCAAAGGGATTATAAAATGTCGTAAAATACTGTTCAGAACCTGCAAGGTTTCGCACTGCGTATCGGAATCACGACACTCGTCGAGACCATCGATGACAAATATTCGTCGATATTGCCCAGTGTCAAGGGGCGATTGCTGGTGAACGGCGATAATTGGAGCAATGACCAGTGCCCTAGCCTGCTCCCAGAGAGATGTAGAAAATATCAATAGATCCATTTCAATGGCTTTCATTATGAACGGACGAGTAGCTGGGATCGACAGAGCAAGCTGGTATGCCATTGTAGGGATGAAAAAGAAACTGCTCAGAAGAAGGTTACGATCAAAGAGCCGTTGAGCAATGGTACACAAAATGGTAGATTTTCCAGATCCAGCAGGGCCGTAAAGCCAGGTAATGGAATAGTGATATGAAGAGGCAGCAGCCCAGGACGTGAGATGGTCAAGGATTGCGATGCGAGTTCCTTCGTGGCATTTCGGCTGGGCTGCGACTTCGGCAGAGTTGAAGGAGGCATTTGAGGCCACATGGCGGCAAAGTCTGTCGAATACTGGTCGAAACACAAATGAACACTATGAGCATTAGGTAGGGAGATACACGTACCTGGTCCAAAACCGTGACTATATATGTTTATCTGGTTGGTGTTTCCCTGCCCACCGACAATGCTGCCGTTGATATCGCCAGTCAAGATATCGCGTTCATTGAGGTTGGGCGTCGTCCTGATAGAGGACATCTGAATGATAGTAGTGAGAGAATATTCAGCCACGTTCCTACCATTAATAGATACCATACGCTGAGCCTTATCTTGGTGGTACGTTGGATACGTATCTGGGTGAAGAAGACAAATTATCCTGCGCAAGAAAAGCTGACGGGCGGTAGAAGCCAAAGGAAAGGTTTGGCATCAACCATAGTATTAGGTTATGTTCTACACAAGTAGAATAAGCCAGTGACTGCGAAGGCATTGCGTTAGATCAGCTGCGCTACTAAGTAGTTGGAAAAAACGAGTCTGGCCAAAACGCCGTAAGCGGTTAACCGGTCCGAAGGTCGATGGACAACTGGGATGAAGAAAGCCGCTTTCTCTTTCCGACCTTCATTCCGTCATGCCAACTGCATGGCAAAAAGCGACTACATATTTCCTTTCTCGCGAATATTTTTTTTCTTTCTGTGCTCTCGTGTAGACTTATGCCTCCCAGAATACCAACCATAGGGCGCAAAGCAAAGGCATAACGATCTACGCATCTCCTGGGTCTGCGGACATAGTGCCCCTTCCAGCCACTTCCGTTTCTCAGCATGCAAAATTAACACGCGAGCTTCCTTGAACCTTGGAGCATGAAGAAGTCCTTTATCGGGACGGAAGGCATACGGCAATGCCCCGCGGAGGAGCACTTCTGGTCACAAGATGTTTCTCAAATGATACGGGTCTATGTAGCGGTTATCCAAATTTGAAGACAAATTCCGTTCGCTTGATAGGCGAAATCCGTTCAAGAAGCCTCTGGACCCCTGCTCCCCAAAGGCGCGTTCCTACCTCTGCACGTCTCTCCCAGCAGGATGTCTCTACCCGTCCTTCCAAGAGACGCTACGGATAACGATTTGGTTCAGATGGACGAGAAATCAAGCAAGCATGCTGTTGGTGACCTTGTGACGGGTTCTGTAGAAGATAACAGCAGTGGTCCGGTATTTGTCTCATCTATCAACAACGACGAGCCCATCGTTACGCGCAAGGAGCTTTGGGCCTATTATTGTGAGTTGGTGTGGTTCCATCCCATGAATACTGCTCTCAACCTCGTTTTTGCCTAAATTGCAGTGTACTACAATGGGGATAACGTCAGAAACCTGCAAGTTTCTCATATTTTTGTCGTTGACGAGCTTTATTAGGGTGTTGGTCCGTTGGGTTTCTCGATGACCCTCTTCCAGTCACTGGCATTCGGTGCGGGGTACGATCCGGTTAAAGGGCCAGGCTCATCTTGCAATGCCACCGACTCCTCCGGACAATGCGTCCTTCCATGGGCTGGAGGCACCAAGTCAGTTTCAAGTATTGTCCTTATTTCCAATGGTATCAGTTTTGCGGTGAATACAATCTAGCATCCCAGTTCAATCTTCCATATTAATTTTCTTGCAAAGATCATGACCGCGATATTCACTACCATAGGCTCGGCAGCAGACTATGGTACTTTTGGTCGTTGGCTGCTTTGCGTGATCACTTGCATCTGTTGGGCATCCCAGTTTGCAGAGATGAGCTTGACTGGTATGCTATTTCGCAACAACTGTTGGCTTATCTGAATTGAATTCTGCACAGTACCGTCTCGCTGGGGGCTTGCCATGGCTTTATACATGATAGGCTTCATCTCATATGGTGCCACTTTGGTCTTCTATGCCGCTCTATTCCCTCGACTGGCTCGCAACACACTTCATTCCCGTACTCTTCGTGCTAAATTTGAAGCTGGAGCGATTTCAAGAGAGGAATATGAAGTCGAAGAGAGCATGGAAAAGAATAGGATTAGCAATATTAGTACCGTCAGTCTTTTCCGTTTTTCTCATGCTATCAGCGTGGTAAACCCTTCGGTCCACAGGCACACAGTAACATAGGCTATATCGTTACTCTATGCTTGAACTTGACGATTTTGATCCCACTGGCAAAGAACCCGAAGGCCAACAATTACACCCTTGTTTTGTAAGTTTCGTTCATGTCCTCTGCATGTCCAGAAGTTCATCTGTGAATTTCACTGTGTCCCAGGGTGAACAGTTACTGGGTTCTCTTAGGCATCTGGTGGTGTATGGATTTTGAACGCTGTTTTCGCTGGGAATGTCTTGACATGTTCCGTTTATCTTTCAGTTATTTTCCAGCAACCACGGCCTGGTCCTCGTCTTCCAAAGGGCGAATCCTATTTAACGATCGGATGGAAGCAGGTTCGCGTTGCCCTTCTCCTGAATACATAATATGGTACCCTTACCCGTACTATGCGAACCAGATCTGGGCAGCTAGCAAGCAGTATAAGAAGTTGCCCTACACGTTCATCTACCTCTTCGCTTTTTTCCTTCTCGCGGATGTAAGCAAACTTTCTTCTTTCTGTGTTTTTGGCCTTCTCATCGTGCCGTCTTATATGCAGGGCCTCAACACCACTGGCACTTTGGTATCAATTTGCCAAAACGACAAATTCTCATTCAGCTTCCTACAGAACACATACCTCGGCCTGGCGCAAGCTCTCACCTCCACATTCAGCACATTCGGTTTCTGGTACTTCCAGCGGTACTTCAAGATTAGTACTAAGAAGATGGTATGTCTTCCATAGAAAGAGACCCGTTGAAATACTCAACCGTTGTTAACCAGTTCATTGTGACGAATGTCTTCACCATTTTCATTCCATTCTGGGGCATGCTAGGCATTTGGACAAACAAGGTTGGGTATGTTTGTGAGGATTAACTACTCGTTGTTGTCACTGAAGTTTTGCCTTAGCTTCCATAACGTTTGGGAGTTCTGGTAAGAAGTCATAAAAAATTCTATTCACAAAGGGGGCTAACGGTATTCAGGTTCTATAACGTTATTTTTGGTCTTTTCCAAGCACCATACTATGCCTTCTCGCAAACCATGATGGCGGAACTGACCCCTCCAGGATTCGACAACATGGCAAGCCTCTAGCTTTATCTTCTAGTTCGCGACCGAAGCTCACACTTCTTCTGTGATTAGTTCTTTGGTCTCTTCGGGCTTTCAAATCGCGCATCCTCCATGATAGGCCCCAACGTCATTCAGGCCATTATTGATAAATCAGGCAGCAACTGGATGGGCTTCCCTTTCCTCTTTGCTCTTTGCTTCAGCGCCTCGTTGGTCATTTGGTTCTTTGTCGATGTGGAGAAGGGCAGGAGGGACGCCGGTGCTTGGGCGGATAGCATTAGGAAGAAGGCGGATTCGGCTTCGCAATCTTCTGTGGATATTGTCAACGTTAACTGAGTGCTGACTACCGGGGTTGTGGTGACTTGTCCTCAGTTTGTAGGGAAGGTTTTAAGGATTGCTTCAAGTGATCCATTTTGTACTTTAATTAGACTATTAGGCTGTTAATTTTCAGTCAATGGAACGTGGGTTTTATTTCCTCCAACTTAGGACAGGCAGGTCGAGTCATCGGGAAAACATCGGAGACCGGCAAACTCACGTGCAGAACGCGTCCATCAAATGTGATCGCGACTTTCGATAATTATCACTTTTGACTTGTCTCCCGACTACCATCAGGCCTTACCTCCTCGCATTATGGCTTCTCTAAAACCCCTAGGTAATATCTATTTTCTCGAAATATGACATCAGTATTTATGAACGTATTATCTAGTATTTGTGACTGGCAATGCGAACAAACTGAGAGAGGTTAAAGAAATTCTGTCCTCCGGGAGCCATCCGATCGACGTCCAGTCTCAAAGCCTTGAAAGTACGTTTTCTTACCATTAAATTTATTGCCGATGTTGCTCAAGACAAGCCATCTCAGTCCCCGAAATCCAGGGAACGACTATAGAAGTTGCGACTGCTAAATGCAAAAGAGCAGCTGAATTGGTCTGTCCAGTCCTTATTTGTGCACTTCAGTTTTCGCTATATAATATTTCTTGTACTGCAGGTAGGAGGTCCATGTATCACAGAAGACACTGCTCTCTGCTACGTTGCTCTCAAAGGCCTGCCAGGGCCCTATATCAAGCATTTCATGTCGGAGATCGGACATGAAGGATTAAATGCCTTGCTTGTCGGCTTCGCAACAAAGGCTGCTGAGGCTGTTTGTACGTTTGCGTACTCCGCCGGTCCAGGAACGGAACCTATCATCTTTGAGGGACGAACGGAGGGTACGATCGTGCCTGCAAGAGGACCGAAAGTATTTGGCTGGGATGCAGTTTTCCAGCCTTCTGGATATGACTTGACGTGGGTCTCGCTACTTTGCTCTGTGGATCCAAGCTTTTACTGAGATAATGATATCAGATACGCGGAGATGCCTTCTGAAGAGAAGAACAAAATCTCACACAGAGGAAAGGCCCTTGAGAAACTGCGGGCATATGTTCAATCTCTGCCTTAAGGCATAGGCATCAATATTATCCCCTCCTTGAACCCTTTGGCGCATTTGCGCGTGATCTATTCTAGGATCAACGCTGACTGCGTTTGTAGATTATCTATACTTTTCCGTCATCGCTATGGATGTCCGTTAAGGAGTTGGCATGCCAAAGGTAAAGAGGATATGTGATGGAACGTCGACCAAGATGCCAAAAAGACAATGCTATATAGATACAAAAGATTGGCCAGGAAATGATGGTATCGAAGAAGTTAACTGATTCAAAATTAGAGTTTTGCACTGGTTTTGCTATAGGTTCCACGATCAACATGAACAGTAGAGTGTACGGCGGAGATGCAAAGCATGCTGTTGCTCCAAAGCTAAAAAGGTCATCGAAGAGTCAATGGTTGAGATTCCTCTGCTCAGGACCTAATGCTGACCTCGCATCTCATTGTCCTAACTTTCTCCTTCACAGACATTGACATTGATATGACTTTCACATTTTCTTCTCTATGAAATAGCTCTGCATAAGCATCCATCTTAAAATGCGAAGCACTTGATCTTACAAACGAATTGGATGATGCCAGATAAGGTTCATGGATTGAGAGACTCCAGTTGCATCGAACCCGAGTGCGGTCCCGAGAGCCACAAGTGCCGAAACGGAACAGCTGCAAAATGAAAAGTCAATGCCTGCCTTGGTCCATCGCCCACAGTGTTTTGCTACACACAGGTCTACAATATAGGCCGCACATGCCCCGTGAAGAATCCGGAATATGTTACACATGTCTTTTCACAAGAACAATGTTGTTAATCATCAACAACAAACACGATATATCCAGCGCATACCTTTCCTGATCGTGACCTCGAAGACTGTCTCTGCAAACGTTGTGTTTTCGCGTCCCGGCTGTACGTTTATTTCGACCAGCCTCAAACATCCGCCAACATCAGCTCCGTACGAATTGCCTGGCGTACTAACATGAAAATCGAATATCCTCAAGCAATATCGTTTTGCTTCGTCGGAAATGTTTCCCCTGATTTTCGAGATATCCGGAGGTTCTCCGCCTTCTGTGTCCCTCCACAGCAAAGGACGAAAAACGGTTGAGCCCTGGCGGTGGTCCATTGGCTGGTCTTTGCTTGGGAATATGGTTTGCTTGGTTCGCGTCTAGAAACGATGGATTAGCTCAAGTTTCTGACACTCTCGAGTAGGGAGGGGTCTTAGCGCTGGGCGAAAGGGCGCTTTCCCTCTTAATGCAGTAAGGCACCGAAGTATGCGGACCTACATTTGTTTTTGGTATTTCCGCCGAAAGTGATGATTGATGCAGAAATGTTTTGCGCCGATGTTCACACGCTCCGAGTCCCGGCCCATTCGGTAACCGGTTAACTCTCTCAGAACTCTCTCGCTCATCCTACTCTGGTCAACCAACCGTCGTTTTTCTGCTTTCCCTCGCCTCCTACCGCATGTAAATGGAATCTGCGGCAGGGTTGTGCGAGAGATCAACTTCACCACATTCACCAAACAACCTGATTTCGGGCGTAGAGGGCAACGCTTCCACCGAGATTAAGGAAATCCCTGTAAAATGGCTCGCCTTCTTTCGAAATAAAGGAAAGGGCTTTGCAGGATCTATTTCTGGAAGGCTTAGGGTCACTGAAGTGTCAATTTTGCCCAACGTGGACGATCCTGAGTTTATTGACGGAAAGGTGGTCTGCGAAATCGAAGTCACTGAAGGTAGTTAAGTATTAGTTTGTGTTTCGAAAGTAAAAATGCAACGATACTCCTCTTGCTTTTCAGATATGTGCAATGCAAGGGGCGTTTTACATGAAGGGTGTACATTCTTTCTTCTTGATGAGTCGGTCGGCCGTAAACTTGTTGCAAGTTACATATTAATCCTTCCCTTCAGATGCTCTACAGTGGCTATGGTCGTTGCCAATGCTCATAATGGTTTTAACGATTCTCCAGGAGTATCGCAAACGATAAATACATTTTATCATCGTTCTGCTCTTCCGTAAGATTAACCTGCCTCCATAAGAAATATTAACACTGAACGAATTCAAGAGGGGCGAAGTTACGTATCGTAAGCACATCTATATCCTCTGGATTAGATAAATACGTTGGGAAATGCGAGGCGAGTTTTAAATAACTGATATATGCTCGTACTAGACATTAACTGACGCTATTTAATTAGATAAGGGACATAGGACATAACCATCTAGTGGCATCTGGGATACAGCAAATGATGCCTCCTTCAACTCCTTATCAATGGATGGCAAAATACTAGTATTTCAATCCCCCCTGTAATTTCCTTAGAGATAGTGATACGGCCAAGCATTAAAAAAGGAGGCGCAGTAAGTAGTCTGGAGAAACTCCGAAATGTAACTAAATTGATACCCGGCCCCTTGGCGGGTGATAAGTCACCGGCATAATCATGGTCATGCTCAACGCCCATCTCATTTCTTGTTCTTCCCCGTCTTTCACATATCGGCCTATCTCATAGCCGTACAATACGACCAATATTTCAACCTGGATGACTAGCTGGTATAAGCATTGGAACCACTGGCCATGCCTCCCAGCGGATAATGTCTTTGAGCCCATACCTCCGGAAGTCATGGCAAGCATAGCCGGAAACGCGCCTCTCTCGATAAAGAGGGCTGCACTGACGTGGTACGGCTTACTAGCAATACGGGGCGATGTAGGCTTCGAGTATGCAACAAGGAAGCACGTATTGATCAAGGAGGTCTCTCTGGAGTCTTCGATTGATAATCCAGGGAAAGTCTCTACCAAGATAGTTTGTGAGCTTGAGGTCACTCCGGGTGAGTTCTGACATTACTGTTTGATGCTCATGTATTGAACTAGATTCGGTATAGATATGTGCGATGAAGGAGGAATCCTGAGTCCCTGGAGCTTGTACTCTCTGATAGACGAGTAGGAGGCTTTCCCATCATTCCTCCGAAAGTTCGCTCATGAAGCCATCCTTTACTCCTCAGGGGCTCTGCAATCTCTCTGCTATTAATGAGGATGGTGGAAGCCGGCGAGGGCGGCGAGCACTTATCTATTGGTGTCTCCCAAACCATGAATATCTTCTTTCACCACCTGGCTCCTGGACCGTAAGCCTTTGTCTATCAATAGTCTCACAACTCATATGATTGACGGTTGGAAGGCTTCAGTGGCTCCAAAATTACACTGATCAGTCGGTCGATATCAACACGAGGGGATGTGGGGTGCTGTAAATGCGAGGTGAGAGCCCTTTTTTCTAATTAGATGTGCTGCTTCCTGAAACATAGTTTCCGTTTCCATAGATTTGGGACACCGGGAAGCATAGATTGATTGTTACTGGAACACAAATGCAGATGATGCCGTCAGAAGGGCGGGAACCACAAAAGGAGAGTAGCTCAAGACAGGATCTCCAGGTGAGCTCTTCTTGATTACCTACTGTTGACCAGCCTGATCATGAATTGCTCGTGCACTGTGAACAGAAAGCACGCTTGTAATTCGATCTTAGGCTACTTAGATATACATAGAACATTGTAGAAACCTCTCATGATGGGTACTACATGATCGAAAAGACGTAGTCCCCGTTACTGGCTTCTTTTGAGTAGAGCGTTATTCCAGGGCAAACGATTGTTCATTATCAAACTGCTACTAATAACTACGGTACATAGATGGGCGTAAGAAGCAAGGTACGTTACATAGCATTCTATATGCTTAGAGTCATGAAGTCTTGTTAGTGAATCATCAGGTCGATCTGAATCATGGTCATTGCCTAGATGCAACAGTGTTTTGCCATGTCATGAAAGCGTGGCATGGCGGAATCTGAGAGAAAAAGGCACGTAGGGTGTCGCTGGGAGGAGAAAAAGACAAAGTAAGAAAAAAGGGGATAAAGACTGTCACAAGTTTTCTGTTCGCAATCTGTCTCGAACACGGACAAGGACTTTGCCGAGTTCATTGTTTCCCTGGCCTTGCATGCCTGATCCCCAATAAGTATCATTAGGGTCTGTGTAAATTATCCGTGCATCAACGGTGTCGAGAAGCAGCTTGCGTAGATCAGGATGCTGGTTTACTTTCAGCGTTAGCACCTCCTCCATCTTCAGATTCGAGTCAATCCAAGGGTTTAGCAAAGAGGAAAAACCTGAGAGAACACACCTTACTCAGATATATCTTACTCCAATCAGGCCTCTGCAGGTTTTGGAACTTGACCGAAACGGGATAAACGTCCAGGGTCGTTGGAACATTCCTGATGACCTCCGCTATCTCGGGTTTGTAATCTATGAATTTCATCGCCTCATAGAGATGCAAAGCGGACGGATATACCGCGTTCCGGTATATTATCCGATGGGGAGAGTGATTCAAAAAAGCGCTAAAAGGAAGAGATTCTTGATCAAATCGAATAGCAGGAGGGCTGCTGGGGAATGGTGGCACAGGAGGCATTTGTGGCCGGGGAGTTGCAGAGCTGGATGTGGATGGTCCAGGATTGAAGCTCACGCCCGTGGGTGGACCAGTACTTGCAGTTGGAAATGGATTGGTGTTTTGTTGCGGCATGCTGGAAGGCCCTGCTGGAAAATTTGACGGCGGCCGTCGGCTTTGCCGCGACATTGACCTAGTAAGGTCATCTGGTTGTGTAGCAGACAGCTGTGGGTCCTTTGATTGCTGGTCCTTTGGTGGAACGAAAATAGGAATGAACTGTACTCGAGGTTGTTCTGGTTCCTTTTGTTTGTCCCGCTTGCTAAACGCTCTGAAAAGACCCTTTCCAGATTTCTTCCGCTTGACGGTTGGCTGCAGTCCAAGTTGAGCTCCTGTATCTGATAGATGGTGCGCTCCGTAGGTGGCTGTCAGCAACGCTGTTGTCTGAGGTAGGGTTAATAGAGATTTATATGGCGTCATCTCGTACAAATCCCTTGGTGGTGGGGGAAGAGGATTCTCCAAAGGTGTCATGGGCCGCGGACCCGTAGGGCCAAAGGCAGAAGAGCTAGCAGGCTCCATTGGCTGAAGAACACTCTCTATGTTTGCATCTATGGGCGGAGGAGTAGGATAACGTACTCGAGAGTGACGGGAAGCGTTCCTGCCAATGGCAGCCGGAGGATCTCTTGGACGATCTTCCTCATCCTCTTCATCAGACTCAGTGTCTTCGTCTCTTCCTAAGGGAGGAATGAATGGTGTCGGCGCGCGGTGTGAGGGCGCTCGGTTTGGTGCCGCTGATGCTGGAGGAATGACAGGAGCTCCTTCACTTGCCTTCCTACGTGATTCGGAGTGAACACGCCTCGTTTGCACTGAAATAAGATGCGTGAGAGGAAATTTGTCGCTTCTCTATCACAAACATACTACTTGGTCGAGGCGCTTCGCCAGCGAATCCCCCCACAAACCTTTCTGACTGCGTCCGTCTCGACTTTCTCTTTCTTTGTCTGTCCTGTGGGAGCCAGTTCAACTGCGGGGGTGGGAGAGCTGCTCCTTGTCCATATGCTGCAGGAGGTATAAACCCTGGGAGTTGCTGAGGATACACTGGCCCAGGAGGAAAAGCCTGTGGCCCATAAGCGGGAATGAAAGGCGGCTGAGGCGGATACGGTGGTGCATAACCAGGTGCGCCCCAAGGGTAATGAGTTTGATGGCTATTCTTTCCAATTTTGATTGTCCTGCCCATGGCTTTAGAAAAAAATCACTGTAAACGGCGACAAAAAAATCTATTAATCAAAAAGCACCTAGACGGGGGTGTCACGACAGAATTTCAGCGAGTGAACCTCGTGCTAAGATACTTAGAGAAGATACTCACGGATAAAATTGCGAAACAGGCAAATCATAAAGGAAAAGAGAAATAAGCTGAAAGCAGCGTTATGCAGAAGACAGGAATGAAAAATCAAGGCATGTACAGGGGAGTCATCTGAACGTAAATGATGTGTTGACATTGAACATCGCTAAATTAGGTAATTTCGCACTTTTCCACGTGGGCAGCTAATGCGAGTGACACAACTGTGACACTCAGACTCTAATTTGTCCGCACAGACTGGGGCATCTCTCTTTTGTCTCTCTTCGGTATTCTTATCAAAAAGACCAGACCTTTCACGGATATGAGAAGGAGGGGCCCTCATATGGACGGCCCAGAACAGATGCAAGTATATCCATTGCCAAATGGAGTCGAGTCCAAGTCGAGTCGAGAGAGTCAGAGACTACTTATTTGTGTACTACTGGACAACTATTTGAGTGAAGTCTTAGTAAAACCTAATCAGAATATGCCCCAAACACAATTTACGCCTGCGTATTAAATTACATAAAGTTTGTGGACCGTGAGCCTTACTCCTCTTGACGCAATGACTAATTCAGATAGAGATGAGGATCACTCATTGCCAAGGGTGTGCTCTTCGGTGATTGGTCCCGCTTGGGATGTTATTACTTTCTTTCAACTTAAAATCCGACCCCGCCATCAACCAGAGAGCCCTGTGAGAAGAAATTTAACGACAGCATGCCTGTTGGTATGATATTTCACTGACCTCGGTAATATTAAATTGAGAGTCCATATTTAGATTAGGGGATTGAGAGTTGGATCCAACTTTTAAGTCGAGGGCTTCCCATTCAAAGCGTCCTACGCATATTATTTCCAAGGTATGATGAAGGGTACCATTTGGGCCAACCACAGACTTTGGTCTGTTGTCTATTCTTATCGACAATCTTCAAGTATCCGCCTTGCATCCAAGCTTTTTTCAAGTGTCACTCATACTCGTCGACAAATTTTGACAACTCGACTTACTTGGCCAGGAAGGAAACAGTATGGACTGATTGCACAGCAAATTAATTTCTTAGAAACAGACATGAATCGAAGTATAAAACAACTCACAGGCGCCCATCTGATAGCTAGGAAAACACTTGCGAAATTGGAACCGATTGCGAACTACGTACACATCTGTCAGTACTGGTATGTCAAATATTACACCTTTATGGACATTTACCGTAATGACCTCAGCAATGGCAAAAAAACTGAGAAACATTCATGAGCGCGAAATATCACATGCAGAATGGGCCTTGCCTTGTAAGAAGACCAGTGCTGAGAAGATAAAGAACAAGAATATCGACAAATCGATTGACACTGTTATGAATGCTTTGAGGTTGAATAATGACCTGCAAGTAAAAAAAATAGTAACGACCTTGTCATTCCCCTACGGTCACGCTGCAAGTAGTAGAGTTGGAAGATTGCAACGGAACGTCAGCGGCTCCGGTGCACGACAGCCAGAGCAAGAAGGTCCACTAAAATAAGTAATAAAGTAAAGATGGGCATGCTGAAAATTTGCATAAAAAAAGACCAACCTTGGCATGTTCAAGTTGATCAAATTGCTCAGACGTCGACAATCCCTTGATCACAATAACCCAACAAGACCCTTCGGGGGTCTTAAATGCTAGTTCATCAACAAGGAATTATTACACACCAGTTGCGGTAAAAGAAAAGAGCAGCTGAGGACAAAACGTCAATAGACAGGAGGAAGCCAGCAGGCGACTCTTACAATCATGGCTGGTATAAAAAGTGTTCGTCCATTCACTGTCGTATGGTTACAGAAAATCAGCACAGAAAGATGTGATTCAAGAGAAGCTTACTGATGAAGATTCGGTAGGCGTAGAATATTTGGACGGTGCATGCAGCAATAGTCTGTGAAACCGCCAGAAGAATTAAGAAAATGAACCACGTCTTGAACAATAATGCTTACAGTTAAGCCTAGGTACAGGACCCATAACCTGTCATTGAATAGTTTGTCAAAGGGAATGCATCGAACTGGAGCATCATTACCAAGAAACCGGGAGAACGCCATTGACGACCTCCGAGGACAAGACAAGATATCGATAAAGCATCGCAGACTGGACAGCTCTATGCAATCGGTAAAGAAATTAGAAATCAGAACAATAAGTCATAATTTACAAGTTGAAGAGTTGCAGAAGCCTGCGAATAACGTGAATTTTTGGGATGAACAACTGTAGAAAATGGCACTTACACAGTCCAAGGGACCTAGTCCACGTCAGTTCGTTTCCTGTCCTCATTGAAAAGCTGACAATTACCAACAACTTCAGTGCCATCTTGTCCCAGGGAAAGTCGATATAGTAGTGGTACGCCTGCAGGCAAATCGCCCCTACCACCCTACATAGAATTGGTCAATGAAATTGTTGAGGCGCATCGGGAAAAAACGACAGACCAGGCATTGAAAATTATACCCAGCAGAGTAGGGCCAAATAGATCATCTAGGAAGCCCATCGCAGAGACCGGTACAAGGCTGCACTGGAAAAGACTATCGAAATACGTATTTGAACACTTTCTGTGGGAAAAGGATGAAGATAAATATTGATGAAAACATTGACAAGAGAATTGAAATTTGAAGCAGGTATTCAGGAAGGGTTGTCAGGTACATCAGGATCAGAACTCTGCAGAACGCTGCAGAAGATAATCAAGAAGAAAGTGCATAGAAGGAATGCACTTAGTGCTTAATTGGGAGAGATAGAAGGTTCATCCCGCGAAACCCGAGCAGTATTACAACAACACGACCTTCATTTTTGCGCTTCTAAAAACCAAAAGGCCAGATGAAAGTACTGGCAGCTGTTATATATACGTTGTTCAATGGAAGCCACAGCATCTAACTCACAGGTTAGGTCGAAACGCGGTCGTATCTCGATTACAATCAGCCAGAGATAGGACACTATTGCGCTGAAAAGATGGAAATACAATAATTAGAAAGCTTCGTTCTATCTTGGTGAAGGACCAATATCAAACACATTGCGTGTAAGGTTCTAAACAAAGAACGCCATCAAAACGCTGCAATGAGTCACATTCAGAAAAAGAACTGAAAGGAAATGCGCTCATAAAATACGCCGCCGACTACATGTACAAGATAAGCTTTCGACAGCGAAGTTACTTGAATGTTGAATAAGAAGCAATGCCATTGATCATATCAGCGGCGACAGACTATTTTTACTTCTACGAAACATTATTAGTCGAAAATAATGATCGAATATAGGGAAAGGACCAACCTTTCTCCGGTTCTTTCTCTTGTTGCTTGTACCCTCGTGGGTCGCACTGTTATCTCTCCCTTCGCTCCCATCAAGCACACTCAGAGCCTTTTCCACCGCCTGTCTTCTGACCTTTTCAGGAATCTTCTCCCAATATAGTTCTTCTCGTTTTCCAAGAACCAACTCGGGGATCATACCTTCTGATTTGACACGTTCCTGGTTAGGAGAGGAGCGTAGCGTTCCTACCCCATCAAGACCCGCAGTTTGGATAGTTGGGTGCGTGGAAAAGTACTGCACGAAATGTTTTGCATGAGCCTGCGAACGTAGGCGAATATGACACTAAAGATGGGATAATGAGTCAGTTGACTAATTAGTTGAATAGCAAAAGATGGAACGATACTGTACAGAATCGAGACCTTTGAGATAATCGATATAGTCTAGTCCATCTGCGCTGCTGGCAGGGGGCGAACCGTCAGTTGCTTGACATGCCTGGGAGAAGAGAGTACGAAGAGTGGTCTTGTTCGTTTCTGGATGCACATTACGAACAAACACAAGGCAACCAGGCGGAAAACGAGAATTGGGATCAATGGTCGGTGCCTCGAGTGATTCGAGTTTTCTAGCATCTTCAGGTTTACGGTCTGGTCCAGGTGCGGATTTTTGTCCGGGGCCAATCCTTGAAATCGCTGTGCTGATCTTCCGTTGAGCTGCGCTTTCGACATTCAATTCCTCGACCAGTTCCTGCCGATAGATGAGGTATTCCGCCTTCAACTCTTCCCAGCGTGACCTACTCAAACAGCGCAATCCATACTTCCGAGCTTCCTTTTCAAGCGGCTCTTGCACGCGTCCAGTCTCATCCTTGATCTTTGGTTGTCCTACATCCCACGGCCAAGTCTCCAGCAGAAATTGGCAGTCCTTCGGATCAGATAGAGTGACCAGAGCGAAGCCTTTGCCAATGGGTACTGATCCAGGCTTATCGTTATGATGAGGTGGGAATGACACGCTCTGCACTTTTGTATGGCGTATTTCAGAGGATGCAGGTAGAAGAGAAGTGATAAGCTTTGCAACTCCTGGCAGAGTTCTGTATTGATTGGGTATATTCTCCTGAGTGACTATCACATCAATCTTCAGGAGGGCCGAACGTGAAGGGTAAACTGACCACATAAACAGTCAACTTCTCCCAGTCAGATTTCCCCAAATTGTCAAGAGTGTTCGTTGCTATTTTTCGCTTAACTTCGTATCCTATTGGCGAAGACGACGGCTGTTTCCAGTAATTTGTCCCGCGTAAAGTTGCATCA
This sequence comes from Gymnopilus junonius, assembly GCA_015501075.1. Lineage (NCBI taxonomy): Eukaryota > Fungi > Basidiomycota > Agaricomycetes > Agaricales > Galerinaceae > Gymnopilus > Gymnopilus junonius. Next base: position 1,521,404 of record JADNYJ010000001.1, on the reverse strand, counting down.
TTGGAGACAATGAACCTAACGTCCACCAGATGACTTGCATAAGTGCGGATCGCCTTGACGTAGACACTTTCGGGCTGGTCAATTAGGTTGGCTGACGACGAAGCTGCATGAAAGACAGCGGAATGGCTTCGAAGATAGGCTAATGGAATGTCTAAAAATGATGGAGTTCGTCAGAAAACGAAATCCAAATAAGTTCGTAAAACGCACATCCGCGTTGGCCATATGAGTTATCCGTCTGCTCTTCTTCTGTATGGTTGTGTGATTGAGGGCCCAAGTCGATTCTCCTGCGCAAGTCGGAATCTGCCCATAAGGCATAATCCGACAAGGAAAGCCAAATGAGAATGGCCAGGTCTTCCAAATCTACCCCTTTAGGTTTTTTGATACCGCGACTGGTGTTTACTCGAGTTCTGTCACTTTCGCTATGTCGATCCGGCGCTGAAGCAACATCGCTCAAAGTTTCCCCCGACTGAGCTGTTTTGGGGTCGGCCTTTGAAGGTGGATGATCCTCACTTGCGGTGCGAGCTCCAGCGGGTGTTCCTTCTAAATCAACAAATTTGGTACTCACTTGGTCTTGTACCGTCGGTGCTTCAATTTTTCTCCTCTTTACAGAGCGGGGTACAAAGGAAAAGGACGACATCTTGGATGCTTTGACACTTGAAGACGTCTAAGCAGAACTAGTATTGGGATATTTGGCTCTGTTGACGATGGCTGCCCAATTCGCTCTTCGGATCAACAGTGTTCACCGGATTAGCGAACCGCCGGGTTTTCCCATCAATAAGCTGGGTATTTTCGGCATAAAAAGAATTAAAAATAAAGAAAAGGGGAAGTTGAAAGAAATTCAAGAAAATCTACCTCGCACCTTGGGATCCTCTATAATTTGCGGTAAATAGTCCTGTATTGCATTCTCAAGTGTATGAATGACTGGAATTTTCCTCCCCGCGCTGTCGCGTGGTAGTTAGTGCTCCTTGTCAACTAAATGCCAACTTTTTGCTTTTTATAGTAATTGCTTCACACTAACATTCATCTCCTATATTATATATCCTTTCATGCATTATTTCTCGAGCTTTCAAATGAATTATTACTAACTAGGAGCCAATATTTCAGGCTGAGGAAAGGATTAAATTCAACACTTCACCTTGTCAAATGCCGTTGGCCATCCATTTTTCTTTGAAAAAACTCACACGCGCTCTCTTTATGTATTTGAGTTTTGTAAAATTTATTGGGATTTTATTTGAATCTATAATGTGCAGTTCGAGGCAGAGCATTTGCGGGATGCGCAGTGTTGTCATCACGTGAGTTATCTGCCATGCCAGATAAATTTTGCGCCTGTAAGCCTACTAGTTGACACATCAGTATGGTAACTGGTAATTTCAAAGAGACAGAAGTGTTTATAATATGTTACTATACCTACATACAATATTGTAAAGCATTAGAAAAAATTTTGAGGCTTGAGGCTCTGATAAAAGATCGTCGAGTTACATGCCCGGACGTTGCCGGGCAGATACTGGCAGATAAATGCCCAGCCGATTGATGGGTAAACCAACCGCCGCCTTTCCTAGTCCACTGGCTAAAGCAAGTTAAGTCTTGTTCACACAATTCACAGATTGGTATCATATTCTTACATTATTGAGTGTTATGAGTTCTGCTCTCAATTGTTGGAATTGATCAATACCTGCTGCGATGTAAATAATAACCTTGAAACTTTGAAAGTTAGCGATGAGGAGATCGCATGTTTTTTAGAGACGTGTAATAGTAGGTATTAGTGATACTCTTGAAAAGTGCTTGGTACGACCAGTTGATGACAAGGTCTGTGAAGAATATGTACTGTACTAAGTATCAGGAAGAATCCACCAAAATTCATTTCGTAATTTTGCCATACCAATTTTTTTAGCCTTTGGAATGCAACAGCATGGGAATAACACGGCTTCGATGTTTAGAAATGATAAGACGGCGTGATGCTCGAAAGATGATTGAATTGGATAGAGAAAAAAATACTAAGCAAGTGATCTGTTTGGTCCAGTGGTATATGAGAGTATGACTGCATATTACTATAGGCTTCCAGCATGAGTGTTTGCCACAAGCGCCTTCGAACTTGCTTTGAACTTTCCAATTTTAGGTGCTGACTGCTATATTGTTCAAGTTGAGTGACCTTCCGTGTCAAGCTCACTACTGTGGCCTAAAATTTCTAACCTGGAGTACTTTATAAGATAAATTGGGGAGATTTTTGTACATCTTCTTCCTTTTTTCTTTGAATTCTTTCCTACCTCTTCATTGTCCCTCCAAAAAAGGAAGGTAGTGACAGGATGCTGGTGACCCTTCGCGTTTCTCCATCACGTGCAGCGCATCAAGTAATTTAAGTCGACGCGTCGCTTAGGGGCTTGCAATTGCTTTTCAATTTCTTACCTTCTCCATCTCGACTTCTTACTGTCCTCTCCATTCAACCTAGTCACATAATGTCTACTTTACTTTCCAAGAACATGCACCTTAACCTCCAAAAGCCTAATGAGGAACCAGTTCATGCTCAAGGCAAAACCGTATCCGAAGAGGGGCCACATCTTCGCAACGTTACTAATACTGTCCCGGGGATGGAGAATGATCCAAATGCGGAGCTGGCTCTTCTACTTTTAGCTGAAGAACATTACAAGAAAGAGATACCAATGGGTGTGATTGCTCCACCAGAACAATTGACAGTGAGTAATCATGGGTTCTTATTTCCATCCTTTTACTGAACATTGCGACCAAAAGAACTGGCCCGGGATATACAACATTTGGGTTTCCTGCCCAGTAAACAGTCGTGAATGAGAAACAAAGTAGTTGGATCTCGACAGGAGGGCTTTCGAAAGCAAACTTGGAGTGTTTTTGCTTAGATTTACACAAGACGCGCTTTGCTAGTTGGATAAACCATTTGCGCAGAAGTGATGCAAGAAGAATGGGTGGTTGCCAGTGGTTGAAGTAAAAGAGGTAGACCATGACATGAACATGTTGCAGTCTGGTTTACATCAAGATTTCATGCAGAGGACTTGTCGATACAGCGGAGTTTGTGGACACTGTCAGTGATGATCATTTAGAAGAAATACCAAGAAAAAGAAAAAAAATACAAAGTCAGTGTGATAAAGAAGAAGAGAGAAGGGAACGTCGGTACGAGCTGGGATACAGTATTTACAGCAAACTACGTACATACTAGATATTAAAAAAATCAAAAAAGAGAGGAGGGGAGAGATTTCATCTTGAATTTGTTTGTCCTGAGTAAGTAAGTGAGTAAGTAGGTGTGCAAGTATTGCGTCGTGATATATATATTCGTAAAAAAGGTTTGAAATTCGAATGATTGCTATTCAGTCGTTCAAATGTTCAAGATGGGCCCGCATATTAATGGCCCAATGAATCGAATTGAATCCGATCATGCCAGAGCCTGATTAGACAAAGAAACAATAGGCGAAAGAGGAGCCGTGAAACAGTCGGCGGCCTCCATCTTCTTGTTCTTGTTCTTCCTCCTCCTCCTCACTCTCGCCCCACCCCAGGCCTCATCTCTCACCCTCAACACTAGTATCCACAACCTCGCCCAACTTCCTCGCCGTCGTCCTCTTCCCCGCCCTCCTGCCCGAGCTTGATGTCTGGCTCTGACTCTGGCTTTGGCTCCCCGTACCAGAATCAATCTTGGCAGCCATAGCGGCCACCTTCCCCGCCCCTTTAACAGGCACCACAGAAGAACTGGAAGAAGACGCGGACGCGGACGCCTTGGGCGGGCTTCGCGTTCGCGTTCGCGTCTGGATCTGGGTCTGGGCCTGAGTCTGAGCCTTCTGTTTCCTAAGCGTCGAAGTCGAAGTCGAGGACATTTTCTTCCCCGCTGTATGTGCAGGTGTAAGTATAGCCGCCGCTCCTCTGGCTTTAGCTTTAGAAGGGGAAACGACGATCTCGCCATTTCCATCATCTTCCTCTTCCTCCTCGCCTTCCCTGTCGCCCTCGCCTTCGGAGGGGTCAGTAGGGGTAGCAGCGTTCGTGGTAATATCCATCCCACTCCCGCTCGCGCTCCCGTAGACGAGGGTGAATGACGCGGAGAGTGGGCTGCGTTGGGTGGGGTTGGTCTTTGGGTTTGGGTTTGGGTTTGATCTTGATTTTGATTTCGAATTGCTCGGGCTTTGGGTTTGACTTCGGGTTTGGGTTTTGTTAGTTGGAGTGGAGGTTGGGGCTGGCATTGACTCGGATGAGCTCACAGGCACAGGCGGCGGGCTCATCCTCCCTTTCGCGTTCGCGTTCGTTTTGGACTTGGCCTTTGCCTTGGCTGTCGCTTTTGACTTTGCAGTCGTACCTGTGCTCGTTCGCGCGCTGGCGCTCACATTCGCACTCCGGCGGGGTGACTTGGGCGGCGAGATAGGAGGAGCGGGTTCAGCTTCAGCTTCAGCTTCGTCCGTATCCACGGCCATCTTATCTTCGTTGTCGTCGTCTTCATCTTTGTTTTCTTCCTGTTTTTCGTCTTCCTGTATCTCCTCTTCGTCCTCCTGCTCTTCTTCTTCTTCCTCTGCGTTTCGAGGTCCAGCGTTCTCCTCCTCCTCCTCCTTTGCCTTCCTCAGTGCAGACGCCGACACAGACCCAGATTTAGCACGTTTAGCAGGTCGGGGTTTAGTGCTCATCACGCTTTCTGTCCTCTTTCTTTGTTGTTTGGGGTTTGCTTTGGGTTTGAGTTTAGGAGATGCAGTCGCCATTTCCTCCTCCTCCTCCTCTCCTTTCATAAACACATCCCGCTCCATATCCACCCCACTCCTCTTCCTCTTCCTCGACCCAGCAGCCGACACAGACACAGACATAGTAGCAGTCGATGCCGAAGCAGCAGAGGCGGACGCAGACACAGGCGGTCTCGCAATTGCCTGAGAGTGGCCATTGGTTTGTGGGATGGCGTTGGCTTGTGGGATGGCAGTAGTATACAAAGACACCGAAGAGGTGCTGGAGTGATGTTTCACGTGTGTCCTTGTACTGCGTACGCTGCGGGGGCTCCGGGAGGGTGGGGTGGGGTGCGCGAAGGCGGTGGTGGTGGTGGTATGTCCTGGGCAACGGAGGGAGAGGCATGAAGTGAGTTTATCGTCTTGGGGTGTTGAGTCGGCACGGAATCGGGCGCGGCGGGTGTCCGTCTGTTTGGGATGGGGAGGGAAGGGAGGATGTTAGCTATCGGTCAGAAAATATGAAGAAAAGGTGAGAGAAAAAAGGCAAAATAAAATAAAACAAAGATAGAAATAGAAACACCAACTCACAGTATGCGCTCCCTCATAACACCACCCATCAGGGGGACCCATATCCCCATCCCCCTCCGTCGTACGCCCACAACACCCCCAGAGTGTCTCATACTCCGCCAACACATCCTTGCCCCTCCCCCTCGTGCCCCCTCCGCCCCCGCCCCCGCCCTTTGTCACCGTGACACGTTCGACAATGGCACTGTCATCGTCATGCGGCACGCGACACGCCCGGTCGTCGTTCTCCAATTCGAAGTAGGCCTTGTGGCATCGCACGCAGTGCAGTTTGGGGGGAGGGGTCAGGGAGGCGAAGAATTGGGTTAAGTGGGTGAGGGTGGCCGAGGAAGGTGGGGGCGGGTGGTGTTGTGGTGAAGTGTTCTGTTTTTGTTTTTGGATTAAGGAGGTCAATGAGGCGAGGGAATTGGGGTTGGGTAGGTCGTAGGGGGAGGAGGAGATGGCGGAGGGGTGTAAGGGGAAAGGAGAAGGCGGGGGAGGACAGAGGTGTGTGAGGGTGTAGCTGTGTAGTGTCTGCGCGGGGACGGAGGAGATGAGCGCGTATAGTTTGGCTGGGTCGGTGACTACTTCGTGTGTGGGCTCTGCGTCACCATCGCCGTCGACTTGGGGTTCCTCTGGGAGCTGAAGGTGCACGCCGGGTGCGGGTGATGCACCAGGGGAAGGTGTGTCTGCTGGACCGGGAGGGTCGGGGGAGGCGCGTTCGGGTTTGGTTATAGGGGCTGGTGGTCCTTTCTTGGCTGCGGTTTAGCGCGCGGTTTGCGGGGCTTGGGAGGGGCCTTGGGTTTAGCAGTAGTAGTGGTGGTCTTGGCTCGTGCTTTGCCTTTGGCTTTAGCCGATGTAGCACCATCGACAGAGGCGGAATCTGCGTCGGCATTAGGGGTAGAGTCGACCAGCATGGGCTCTGGCTCTGGGTCGTTGAGGCTGATGCTGGGCCGTGCGGACGCAGTTGCGTCGATGGAGGGCGCTGGTGTGTGTAGCTGTGTTTGGCTTTGGGATTTGGAGGGGAATTTGAAGGAGAAGAGGGAAGGAGATGGGGTGGTCGAAGGACCAGCTTCGACGGTGTCAGGAGTGGGGTTTGGCGCTGGTTTGCGGGAGAAAAAGCCGAATACCATGGTGGATGTAGCGTTAGTGGTGGTGTACGCGTTTGATTTGGATTATCACTGGGTGGGCGAACAAGCTATGGCAGGATCTCTGTTCTTGAGATACGCGAAAGACAGGGAGGATGAGATATCGGGTAGGCAAGCAAGTGACAGTGGTGTTATGTAGATGTTAGGAAATGCTCAGTCCTCGAGGCACGAAACAGACTGAAGGAGAGAAGAACGAGGAAGCAAGCAAGCCCCTTTCAATTTTCTCCGAATCAAGGCAGGTCAGATCTCCATGCGGCGTCCTGCAGTTTTCCCACGCCAAATCATTTTACCCACACGCGTGTGTCACGTGTACAATGGCGCGCCATTGTTCGTCGGGCGGCGGGATAGGACAATGGCGCGCAATACAAATATACGCCGTTTGTGTTTGCATTTGACAGCAGGGAAGACAGCATGAAGATGGCATGCAGCTATTATTCAAATGACAGTGATTAGATTAGATGGCATAGATGAGATAACAAGACGATAAAAATAGCCGCGGTGATAAATGATAATTGCAGCAGACGCGTTTTTGGACCTCCGATCGTGTCAGCTTGAGCCACACAAGCAGTCTTATTTAAGTATCTGGCCCAGCGCTTCCTTTTTCCAACCACCACCATGTCCGATCCACCCCCAGCTGCAGTCATCACCGACAACAGCAATACCCCTATACCCATATCCATACCCCCACCCGAATCTACCCAGCCCGAGTCTACCCAACCCGAACCCGAATCTACCACTCCCGCATTCCACTTCCCGCCCTTCCCAGCCGCCCCAGAGGGCATCTCCATCCTTCCCTTCTCCCAATTCAAAGAACACGGCATCCAGATCTTCACCGACCCCGACACCGGTGTCGAGATCGACGGACTGGGCATCCCCACCGTGCGCTTGCGCGTGGCGCATAATACGGACGCGAGGAAGACCAAGGCGCCGCCTGGGTCAAAGGCCGCGGATATAGTGGATGGAGATGAGGATGGGGAGGAAGGGGATGGGGAAGATGGAGATGGAGGGCAGGGGAAGAAGAAAAAGAAGAAGAAGAAGAAAGCTGGAGGGGTTGGGAAGGGAGAGAAGGGTAAAGGGCCTATTGACTACAGAACCATCAAGGACCCCATCGAGCGCGCGCAGGAGCAGAAGAGACAGCAGTTGCTCCTCTTTGCTAAGAAGGTCTGGTGGGAGCAGTGGGAGGAAGGTGAGGATCTCAGGCAGGGCAGGATATATGATACGTCAGTCTCTTTTTCTTTTCTTTTTCTTTTTTGTCGGCCAACGTATACTAAAATCTTTTCAGCAACCTCTCGCCCACCGATAGGATCCACATGGCAGCTACGGAATTCAGGACAGGCCGCATATGGCCTCCATCTTCCTCGCGTCTGCGTTACCTCTGGGATCAGGTAAGCCCAAATCGACTTCTCCTTACTCCTTCCTTCCTACGTGTCTTTCTTTTTCTTCTTCTCTTCGCTGTCGCTGTTTCCCAATCCGTCCATTGTACCGTCTTCTTGATCACCATTCACGTCATCACATCAATTTCGGATTAATCACATCTAATCTAATCTCCCTCCCACCCTTTTTCCAGTTCCGCCTCTACATAGGTCTCCTCGGCTCAACGCCCGTATGGATCCGCACAGACCTCCAAGGAGAGGACGACAACGAAGATGACGACGACGACGCGTCTTCGGATTTCGGTAGTGCCCCGCCTGATTCACCCATACAGGTGAAAGGCTATGCAGGCGAAGACCCTCGAGTAGCAGGGTCGACTTACACCGAAAGTCGAAGGAGAAAAAAAGCAACGGTCGAATCCGACTCTGAGGATGAGTTTCCACGAGCACGATACTCGGACGAAGAAGAGCCAGAACCAGAACCAGAACCAGAAGAGGAAGAAGAAGACAAAGAAGCAGACTCACCCTCCCGCCGACCCCCTCAACCCCCAAAACACAAACGCATCCCCCCACGCCCGCCCTACGCACTATACAACATCCGCCCCATCCCTATCGCATCTCAAGCCCACGTCCCTCTCCTCCTCTCCCTCGCCTCATCCCAACGCCAATCCAAACTCCTCTCCTTCCTCTTCTCCCCCTCCCTCTCCATCAAAATCTTCCTCTCGTCCTACATGCACCTCCAAGGCCTCATATACTCCCACATCCACTTGACCTCCCTCCCGAGGCTCGTAGCGTTCTTTTTGGAGTTTTTGGTGAGAGTGAGGGCGTTGCCCGAGTTGGGGAGGGAGTTGAGGGCTGCGGTGCACATTGCGCGGAGGGCGGTGGAGGAGGTGCCCAAGACGGGGTGGTTGTGTAGGAGTTTTCCGGATGTGGTGGGGAGGGGGTGTAAAGGCGTTTGGGGAATGAGGTGGGTGCAGGAGGTGTGGGTTATTCCTGAGGAAATGAGAGATGGTGTTGGTGTTGGTGCTGAGGGAGGTGAAGAGGGACAAGAAACGGAAACGAAGGAAGAAGCTATGCGCCGCTTCGAAGCTGAGCTGCGCGCTGAGAATGTCCAGCTCATGCCCGCTGACCCTGCAGACCTTGGTATTCCTCCCGACACCGACAATGATGAATCTTCTACTTCTCTTTCCAGTGTTCAAGAAGAGGATGAGAATGTGTTGGATATTAGTGCGGATGACGTGGAAGGGGATATTGGGATCCAGATCATGTCGCCCACTTCGCCTGGGTATGTCGAGCCTCTGGAGAGTGCGGTTGGTGAGGGCGGGTTCATTGAGGAGGTGCTGGATGTTAAGGAAATGAAGGAAGGGAAGAGTGTGCGCGTTGAGGTGGAAGATATCTCCATCTCAAAGGGCAACGAAGGGATCGTTAAACCAGCTAAAGGAACGCGTGAAAACGCGTCGTCTGCTCAACCACAAGCAGGGGCAGAACCAGAACCAACCCTCCTACCAACCGAAGGGCAACAACAGCCCAAGCACACCCCAGACGCGCCAAATTGGGCCATCGCACCCGACGACGACCCTCCCAACCCAACTGACACCTCTTACCCAGATACACTCCCCACAGACTGGTCGCACCCCAACGGACCCTCCGACCCCACCCCCGCACAACAAAAAGCCGTTATGGACGCATGGTTCGGCCCGCCCACCCAACCTCTCCTGCCCATCCTCGGCCCCATGTCCGTGTTCCCTCTATGCTTCGAGCCCGGGGGCGAAAAGGCCCCGGTGGGCGTGGTAGAGAGGAGCATGCGTAGAGTGAAGGAGGTGGTGGGGGCCGGGGAGGAGAAGGCGACAGAGCGCTTGAGGGAGAGGGGGTGGAGGATGAGAGGTGTTGAGGAGGATTTGGTGGATAAGTTTGCTAGGGTGACGTTGGAGGTGTGGAAGGAGTGGGAGGAAGTGGATGCGGGGTGTAGTGGGGAGTATAGGACGCCGCAGGTACAGGGTCCTGGGCCGCTGCCTTCTTCTTCTTCTTTGCCTGCCTCTTCTGCTGCAGCGGAAGACGTGGAAGAGGAAGAGAAAACCGAAGAAGACCCATCCCCATCTGCTCTCGAACACGAGGTGAGCGAGATCCAGCGGCGCAGAGCCAAATACGCACACGACGCCTTGAAAGACGATGTCACCCTCCTTGTCGACCCCCGCGTTGCGGAGAACATTTCCGTGGGCATGGGGTTGGCGGGGACGTGGGTCCAACTGGTGCCTACTATCAACCCTTTTGATATTTGGGAGAAACCGAAAGCTGGTGCGAGGGGAAGGGGCCGGGGAAGAGGTGGGAGAGGTGGGAGGGGAGGAGGAGGCGGAGGAAGAGGGGCTGCTGGCGGAGAGGGCGGGAGAGGCGGGAGAGGAAGAGGACGCGGGCGGGGTGGTGCGCCTGTAGTTTCTGGTGAAGGAGAAAATACCCAAGGACAATCACAAGCTCAAGAGTCAAAGAAGGACCAGCAGGACCAGCCGAGATCCCCGACGTTCTGGTATGTTGAAGAGATTTTCATGGTCGTGCCGTCGTTCTGGACTGTAGGCGAGCCAGAGGAAGATCTGGGGCAGGCGTTGGCGGATGCTCTGGCTGAGCGCGGGGAGGATGGGGACCTTAGGCTGGCGTTGGATGATATGGCTGCTGTTGCCGGGGAAGTTGAAATGGTTATGGAGCGGGATTAAAGGACCATGAGGGTCTATTTAATGGAGTGATACGGGAAGGGGAGGTGGTTGGTTCTTGAACGCTGAGCGCTGAGCCTTGTATTTTTTTGTCATTTATGATTTAAGTATGATCTTTGGACGATCATGTAAGTTTGATCTTGTAGTTGGACGAATATTTGAGTGTACTCGACGTGGTGTTGAAATAAAGTATTGTAGCTTGTACAAGTTGAATGTAATTGTATTCTTTCATTGAGTTGTGGAGGTGCAAGTTGAAAAGCGAGTTTTGAATCCAAAACTCGGAACAACGGATTATCGGATAGTCGCGTCCGTCACGCGCTTATTACGCGACGCGTCAACGGTCACACGTCTCGTCCCGGATCCGATTCCACGTGACGTCATGTTGACCTTCTCTCCCTCACCCGAGCCTCGAGGCAAACGACCATCACGATAACAAGCGATTTCTTTTTTATTCACTATCAACATCGATTCGACATCTCTAAGCATACATCTTACTTTCCTCCTCATTTCTCCCTTCCCTGCAATCGGGACTTTGGATTTAGAATTGGCGGTGATAGATGGAGGATGGAAATCTGTCCTTTACAGGGGCCGAAACCTGCGCGAAAAGGAAATATGGTATCGACATCTGGGATAGCCGCTGGACGAGGGAATAATGTCGATGGGTTTTGTTTTTCGACGTGAGTGCTACTGCAATCCTTTTTCTTTTTGTGTTTGGACTATCCGTGGGGGTCTCAAGGTGTCACTTGAGTCGCAGACCACCCGGTTATCTGGCCAAGAGCCTTCCTTTCCATTATTTCACTTTTCGGAGGACAGTCGCTATCCGCTGTCCGTTAATTCCCCTTTAGAGGTGCTGCGTTATGGGCTGCTTGTCAACAATGTCTTGTTAGACTCGCTTTGTGACTAATGATAGTTGTTATTAGTATCCGATGAATGTTGGACTATTCATCCATTCTTATCACCCTCTTGCCCGTTCACAAGCACTAGGACCGCTACTCACGCCATTTGCTTGATCCACCATCCGGCAGACGCCACTCTAGTTGGAGCGGCGATTGATGAGAAACCGGAGTAATGGCAGGAGCGCAGTCTGGTCTCTAGTCTCCTTGATGATTAAATGCTGGTCGATGTACGTTTTAAATTGGTTTGGCGGATTACTGATATCTACGTTTACTAATTCTATCTAGCCGTTGCTCTCTCCCCTTTTAGTTCACATGCCAATGCAACCAAAACCCTTCTCCGAAGTGACAACCATTCCGTTTCATTTGGCATCGGCATGTCAGCATGAAAATTTCTTCGTACGAGACTGATTTTTATTTTTCCTTTTTTTCACTATAGGGTGACCTTGCCATGACTTGGTGCCGTATCTATATTTCGCTCAATCGCATGCTCGACAAGGCAGTGTGCGCTCATCTGCTGCAACTGACAGCATGAAGCATAGTTTTTTTTTGGTCCGCTAACCCCATTAGAGCACGCGGTATACGCTGGAAATGATGGTTGCCATAAATACTATAACCCTTAGACCTGTTCACTCATCTCTCTATCCAACCGCCAACAACTATGTGAAGCCGTCCATTTTGCCTCGACGAACACGATTTACGAGCCGAGCTCGCAGTCATCTTCACCCTCTCTGACGATCTCTTCATTGCCCTCATCAGCTTCTCCAGATCTTCTCACCCCTCCGCCAGAAGAAGATGAAGAATACGAGCCCAAGGTTTATCCACGTACACCATACTCGAAACAAGTCGAGCTCTACCCAGACGTAGTCATTCCATCTCCCGAGCAAGTGCAGATTCACTTCATCCTCGCCTATGCACCCTACACCGATCCTGCCGTTCATTACGACCTTACGTTACCACCCACCAACATCGAACATAATTACCCCGTCCAAGCTTTCTCCGAACCTGCCACATCACCTCCCATGTCCTCCCTCCTCATCTCGCATCCGTTCCTCAAGTTCCACATCGAGGTTCTCCCTTCAACGCCCATCGCGGGCGCATACGTATCCGTCAGCGACGTCCTAGCCAAACTCTACCGCGAGCTGCGACTGGCGATCCACCCCATGGAGTACGCCGAACTGCCAGACGGAGAAACCCGACAAACTGTCGACGTAGCGTACTATACTCGCTGCGCGCGCCTCCGCGATCCGGAAGACAGGATGCTGGAAGAGAGGAAGGGCATCAAGAAAATCGACCTTCTCATGGGAAACACTCGATTCCTGGGGCTGTCTGGAACGTTGAGTGGCCCGGAAATCTGGGAGCTTAACGTTGCGTAGCCCCGCTCCCCCAGTCACCTGGGGGGTACTCATAACCTTCCTCCATACTCTCCTCCTGTTCATTTCAAGGAGAGCTGTCGCCACAAGAAGATACATTTGTGTTCTCAGACCATTCTCAGACCATCTGACCCCCCTTCGAATGCCCTTTTTCTGTCAGCACCCGCCTTTCGTACCTCGTGTGACGAACGTTCCACACGCTCTAGGATGATCTCTCATCCCCGTCGCACGCCATGACGGGTGACGAAGCTTAACGAACAAGCAAAACATATCTTATCATTTGACTTATTCAGTAATCTCCCCGACTTCTGCTCCGTCAACTATCTATGCGGTGTGGGTTATGTTATAGAAGCTCCTGACTCGGGAGCGAAGTATGTTGGATCTCTCCCTTCCCACATCGTAATTGGGGGTATCTTTAGAACCTCCTTCTTTCTCTCTCTCTCCTGCCCTGCGCCCTAGTCTCTTATTATCGGCTGTAGTTCGGATGTAAACCAAAAGTAGCACCCGGCCCGAAGTACAGTAGGCCCCAGTTTTAGTGAACGACACAAGTGTATGTACGAGTATTAAGAAAATGAACAAAATGTACTTTTAGTCCCGCTTTGACGTTGCAGGGTGCGGAAGGGTTAACGTGGCGTGTGAAGCGTTCCTGGCGAATAAGCTAATAAGTCGACTGATGGCAGTGCTGATTCAGTTGAAGACTCTTAGCCGATAGGCTCACCAGGCCAGAAGTCGGGGCGCTAATAAATTTTGGTATTGAAGTATGTGTATTCGAGGAGTACCACACTTGTAAAGCTACAGAGCATAATATTTATCTACATATATAAAGTGCATCGAGGAGCCTGTTCTGGGATTACTAGTCAGCCTACTACAAAATTTTACTAAGACCAGAGTCTTCCGATGAATCACTGGACAGTAGATCAATCTCCAGAAAGGTCCCTAAGTCATACAACTAGACTTTATATTCCGTATTTCTCTTCTGTGAGGTGGAGGAGTTTGGAGGTTATTATACCAATGATTCCACTGCTGGATCGGTGTATATTGCCCTTAACGTTTTTCTGTTATTTTTACGTTACTTTCTTGTGATTGATACAGCAGTGAGTATCCAACCTTTTAATTAGCCCTACTTTGCTCAATCTGCCAAAAGCGAAAGGTTTCTTCTTTCATGCTTGAGCCAGCTACTGATTTCTCCGCCGCTTAGAAATGTCCAATCTCCGGAAGCAGTTGAATACAACGTTGGTTTCATCATTTTTTTTATTCGCCCTGGCATTTGAATTTTATCTCTTTGTACAATATATTCTCTATTGCTTCCCTACTGAGCCGAACCTATGTAAATATTTTATGTACCAACCCATGATCCATTTCCTCCGATTAATGGCGGATCAAATATACTTAAGGTGATCGGGACCTACAACACGGCAAAGTTCTTTCCGCTCGGCATTGTCGATTCAAAAAAAAAATTCAGTGACTCATCTCATAAAAATTTCCTGCATTTTTCCTTTACATAGATACGCTTCATGCTTACTGGTCCCTTCAGGACAGCGCGCACGTAGGCAAGATGGCCCCCAAATCTGAGTAAGTAGGCTTTGATATTTTTTTGAGCAGAATCCGTGAGCGCTGACTTGCCATGGAAAAATATTAAGTTGGAGAACGGTGCCTCCCGCCTTTCGCTGTTTGACAGTAAGCTCCTCGGACATGGAGTTATGTAGGCGCAAGCAAAGTCCTGAACCACTGTTCCCTGAAATGTCGAGAAGCACTGGTTGGCGTTACTGCCACATCGATAATTATCGAATAATGCTCATCCAAACAGACGGCGCATGTCTCGATAACGGGGGACAAGGAGGACGCATTCCGCGTGCAGGAGCAGCTTTTGTCTACGGCCCTCCGAAGATGGCCGACTCGGGCATTAAGGAGATAACACTGGAACCAGAAAACGCGACGTCCAACCGTGCCGAACTCATCGCCGTCATTGAAGCCCTCAAATATTCCAAGGAATGGGACATTGATTGCGACAAGCTCGTGATAGCGACAGACTCAGAGTACGTGGTGAAAGGGAGCACAGAATGGTGCAGAGAGTGGGCAATGCGAGGATGGAGGACTTCGTCTGGGGAACCCGTCAAAAATAAGGACTTGTGGGATAGTTTGATCGATGAAATTCTAGGCCACAAGTTCTGCGAAGTCATGTTTTGGAAAATTCCTCGCGAGTGGAATTCCAAAGCTGATGCAGCGGCTAAAAGGGCGGCTGCAGCAGCTGATATCCAATCCTCCGCCTCGAGATCAGTCTATATAGGTTACCTTACTGTAACATAGAATCCCGTATTAAAGCTAAACTTACTGTTCAATAGCTTCCTTTGCGGGGATGGCAGGGGGCCGATCGACGACGGATCAAATATCTATGATCGGAATTTATTCATTTGTGCCTTCTTATCATTCCCGCTCGACTCTCCGGATTCTAATTCATCAGAAGAAATACAACCCATGCTTTCGGCACTTGCAACACTTTCACAAGTGCTGAAAAGGGCGAAAGTGTGAAACCACTGGACACTTTCAAAAAGAAGATCTCGATTGCTTGTGAAAGGGGTTTGGTGGTTTTGCAAGGCTAAAAGTGACCTAAAAGGGTTAAAGACAGCTTTTCAAAAGACGGTGGTACACTTCTCATAAGTGACATCAGGATCGAGAAAAATGAATGCCATTTGGCGGGATCTACTACACAGGGACGATTTATCCTTCATTAGTACTCCCAGTAGCGTCCATGGCATCATCCTCAATCTCGAAATCCGATTCCTCTTCTGGCTTGACAATAGCAGCTTCCGAAGTGGTGTTATCCCCTGACGACGACCTCGCCCTCTTCTTTCCCTTCGCGTTGGCAAACTGACGAGCTTCAGCTAAAATATCCTCCCACTGTTGCCGGGACAGCTTTTGCACGACATGCTCGATCTCCCTCGTCGGCTTCTTCCCTTGGACGGTGTATTTTGGAAGCATAGCAGGAAAATCCGATGGATTATGCTTGTCGCTGTCACCCCAGTTGTCACCCGAGAAATCAGAGAATGGGTGACCAGGTGTGATGTAGGTGCCTGAGCTCCAGCGGGCGATTGCACGATAAGCCTAGAAAAACATGTCATCAGTGTCAACCCTTGCCAAAAGCTTAGCAACCACACTCACAGATTGAATGGCCGTGATTAGCGCTCCGGACGGCAGTTGGGCTGATTTCAGATGAGTGGGAATAGGAAGAAGGCGGCCGAGGTGATATCCAAGTGCGCAAGCAATGATACTATGACAAAATATGTTCTAGAAAGATGTCGTCAGCTTAGTAAATAGAAGAACGAGCACCACAGACCAGTTTAAGTGGCTTCTCATTGCCCTCGTTGCCCTCAGCACCAGGATCCAGATACTCCTTGTAGTAGAAAGGATGAGACTTGAAATCGCCATCGAGAGCCCAGTGGCACCACGCACTGATATATTCCGGCGACGTATCAGGTAATTCCTGGATGAAGTTGTTCTCCATGTAGGTGATTGTCGTCTGGCCGATCTTGTTGCGCCATGTCGTCAAAGCATCATCAGCCTATTGTATATATGAGTAGAAAACATGAGTAATTAAAAAATGATTTACGTACCTTCTTAAGAATAATTTTTTTTCCCTGGGCGCTATCTGCAAAAGCACTGTGCCGGGGAAAGACTTGCTTGAACAGGTCGATGATCCTTGAATCAGGGAGGTTGACTGACCATGGCCGCTCGATGCCATACATCTCAATGAGGCGCAGGGTCAGGTCCTCTTGAAAGGACTGACGAATGTCCACGGGGAGATGGTTGATACGAATGTCCTGCTTTTTCTTGATTTCGGCCGATGAGATGGTCTCCGGAGGGATGAACTCCGGAACTGACTTTGTTGGTTGAACGACAGCGAGGGACTACAGAGAGTTGAATGAATCAATAAGATACTAGGCAAGTGTGATAAATGACGCACCGGGTGAGCAGTAGAAGCCTTGACATCTTCAACAATGCCTGCTCGTTCTCCGAGCTCACCTTCGTTATCACTGATTCCGCCGAGAGCTTCATTGTCATCGTCTATCAAAGGAAGCATGGGTCGTGAGAGACTACATGCCAGCTGAAGAAACTGACTCATTCAAGTTCAAGTAGATTAGTTTGCAAGCAATGGAAAATAAGACGGATTACACACTCGAGAGTAAGACTTATCCCGACTAATGACAGATGCATCAAAGTCGGCTTTCAGCTTGCGTAGTGCAGCATACAAATAAAGTCATGGGTTTGAGAGAGAGGGTCGCGGATCGGGAGGAAGGAAAAAGAAATGTGCTCGCGTAAGGCCATATGCTCGAAGCCATGTATCCATGAAGTCTTCAGGTAGATTGAGAGCCTCCAGCGGATCTTCTGAAGGAGGGAGAGACTCCAAAGAAGGGGAGCAGAGCTCTGATTTTGTCGGTGAAAGTTTAGGCGAAGACGGCGGCGTGTTTGAAGTCTGGGTGGGCAGCGTGTTCTCCAGCTCAGCCTTCTGCTTCTCCCTCACAGCTTTGACCCTGTACAAGTATTCGAGCCTATTGAGTTCCCAGATGGTGGGGTTTTCGATCTTCTCATAGAACTCCAAGTATCCCTCGAGTCTGTTGTGGCTGGGTAGGAAAGGCTCATGAGGATATTGCATGATAGTTGATTCGGACTCGGTCTGAAGAGAACGGTGAGTGAAAAAATTGCATGCAAGTGGCACGGACTCACTACTGAAAGGTCATCAGCTTGCTCCTCACTCGCAACCTTGGGGATGTTCGGAACGGTGGCAGTCGGCTGACGAAAAGTTTCTGGGGCCATGCCAGTTGCAACCCATGTCTCAGCATAGTGAGAGCGCACCGTTTTGAGGGGTGTCGAAGGTATTGCCAACTGAAAAAATGTTCATTAGCGATAGTAAGTATTTAATGTGAACACGACGTCACCTCTATTTCCTCAAGCTGGGAGCTCTCAATGACCTCCGATGAGGGTTCTTCGATGGTCAGGCATGGCATGCCAAGCATGGGGTGGTGAGTGAAGATGGTGGTGAGAGTCGAAGTTTCAAGCCTTCCGTTCCGATTAGATCTTCATGATAGCGGTCACAGGTTTAGGTGACCAACGTGCGCCTTAAATATAAGCCGTTGTAGCTCAATGGTAAGCAGCGCTGTCTTTTTTGATTGGAACGCATGTTCGAGTCTCGAGTACTGCGTATGAGTGGACTTGGTAGATTTCGGCTATTACCCACCGCAGAACGTTATGGGACCCTCGAAGTGACACAAGTAATAAAAGAACAGAAAGATAAGGCTATAGTTAGTAAAATATGTGGTCTACAAAGTGCAAGTGATAAAAAGTGAGTCTGAAGTGTAAGTACCAAAAGGATAAGTGGTCAAAAGTGACTAGAAAGTATAAGTATTAAAAGGTGAAGGGGATGGAATTCTTCTGATGTTCTGACTCGTTAATAGGACCATTTACCACCTCGCACATGATGGCCTTGACTGATCAAGGATGCACGAAATGGTACAAGTATGGCAGGGTCGCAGCTGGAAGACTGAGGCCGGTCAACCGCTGAAAAACAAAAATTTATGAGAGGAACTGGAGATGACCCCAAAGGTGCGTTTGATTCCGTGTTCAAATATTGAACGGACTTCATTTATTGTTGATTTTTCTGCCACCCCCAGAACGACACTGCCTACAACATAGTATTTTCATAAGCCTTCAGTATTTGGTGAATACGCGAATGAGTGGCCTCAAAAACGCAGGCCTGCGGATTTCTGGCAAACCCTGGCGTTAACTACAGAAAGGGAGTACCAACCAGGGTGTTCTGGAAAATGTACTCGAGTAAGCGATTGATCTGATAAGATTACATAAACCCGGCCATTTAAATCGACTTGTGCCCTTAGGGAGCCCCTGTCATATTCGCGCTTTCAAGAATTACTCTCAGTGTGGCTTACCGTTAACGAGAGCCTTCCAAAGCATTTCACTCGGCCCCCAAGTGCCCATATAGTCGCTGATTTCGCTCCCGATATGCAAGCGCAGCATCAGTATCCACCGTATGTCTTCGCCGCCCTTCTACTTATTCCAGTGCTGACTCAAGTTCTTTGTTGCTTTCTTCACTGGCAGTGCCATTTTCTCTGGTCTTGCCTTCAGTCAAGAGACACACCCCGATCCGGATCCTTACTTCAGAGAGCTCGAGTACAGCCCTCGAGTACATCAGATACTCTCCCAAGCGGAATACCAAATCGCCATGAACAGGAAGCCATCTCAGGCAGAACAGGCGGAAATTAATCTTGTCAACGAACGCGTGCTCAATCCCACCTTCTACCCTGTCGACCGCACGCAGCCTCTGGCCTGGAATTTCATACCAGATCAGCAAGACGAGCCGTTGCTGAACGAATGCACTAGGCTTAAGACTCCCGAAGCGTTGTTCCCCCCTCAGTGGAACCGTGGCACGGCACAGGGCATGCGCTACATCCACATCCGCGACCGGAGCATGGTGCTCATCCGGACTGACGGAGCGTGCCTTGAAAACGGCAGTGAACAACCAGCCAGGCCTCCTCGTGCCGGTTATGCATATGTCTACAGTCCCCCGCTTCCAAACGCAGCCGCCTCGGGCATCTGTTCAGGAAAGCTCGAGCCGGCCGATGCAACCTCGAATCGCGCGGAGCTCATCGCTGTCATCACTGCCCTGCGCACGAGTCTGATGGGGAGAAGGATTCTATAAAGTAGTCATCGCCACCGACTCTGAATACATCGTTAAAGGATGCACACAATGGTGTAGAGTATGGCAAGGGCGCAGATGGAGGACGGCGGCAGGAAAGCCATTGAAGAACAATGATTTGTGGGAGGAGCTGATTTATAATATTGAATGGATGCGCCATCGTGGATGCGAAGTCATGTTTTGGCAGATTCCACGAGAGTGGAACACCAAGGCAGATTTGGCGGCCAAGAAAGCAGCTGGGAGAGAAGAGTAGAAATATGTATGGTCCATGGACGGTCTGTAAGTGAACAAATATTGACATCATAAATTGGATGCTCATTCTTCGACAGGATCGAAGTGTTTAGCTTTTGGCCTTTACTTCGTCGAGCTCTTGCATAATTTGATAAAGTGATACCCACCTATTTTTACGAATATCCTTGTCCTCGTAATTATTATATTCTGAGTGCCTATTTGTATTTTGATATCGATATATGTACATTACTCACTGTACATCTACACCCAATAATTTATGGCCATCACAGGAAACTGCTTCCTTCCAATTGTATGCACGTAGACGTACTAAAAAGATAGGTGATCGAACATCGTCTATTGATTTGAATATGATTTACACTCCATTTTCTGTATCAAGGCACTTCTCCAAGAAAAATAGTAACGAGTGAGTAAAAACGAAGAGAAAATAGTGAGTAACTAGAATTATAAATAACAAGAGTAAGTAAGTATTTATCCGGTAAAAACTAATTTGTACAAGAATACTAGTAGTGACAGAGAGAACAAATAGACAGCCAGACCGAGCAAGGACAGGAAAGGATAAAGCATAAGAGTAAATAGAATCATATGGATTTGACAGTTGAAGGAGAGTTCTTCTTTGTGAGTATGAATTAAAGTTCAAGAAGGAGCGACAGCAATTTCGACGAGATCGGGAGTGGGGATTGAGGGGCGGCGCAAAGATAACGAGGAGGGTACATTGGATGACAACAACAAAGAGGCCGGTTGATATGCCATATGAGCATGGGAGCATGTTCAACATATCGTTCGAGTAGTCATAGGCTGCCGAGGGATCATGGGATTAAGATACATTTGCGGCAAGGAAATAAAGCAGAGGGCAGCGGCTCGAAGGGTCGGTCCCATTACAGTCTAATTCGCTTTGTCAGTGGACCGTAATATGAAGCCTTTAAGGGCCGACGGGACCTCGACATGTAGACATCGTCCTGAAATGAATTAGCAATGTGATTCAATGGAGTAGTATTATCAGAAAATAAATATACCTGTGACGAATCCGAATCTGAGCCGCCACTGCTGGGATACCCGAGTGTTGTTGGACTCTCGACAAGAGTAACTTCATCGTCTTCATCAGAGTCACAAGCCAACCGTTTATCGCCAACGTGAGCGTCCAACTTCCAAGGCACGATAGCAGGAGGGGCAATGTGGTGATGGCGCAGTACGTCTATGGACGCCACATTAATAAATCCCACATACTTCCAAAAGGGTGCATAAGCTTACCTAAAGGCCGATATTTGAACACGAATGTCGCAATTTTTTGAACACTGGTGACCTCTGTCGAGCTGAAAGGTTTAGCAGACGATAGAGGTCGACCTTCGTCCCGCCTGTAATAGCTAGAAAAGCCTTCGTGTAGTCGGTTATCCTCACCCACTTGCACTTCGTGAATGTCGAGGGAAATTGTGCCAAGAGTTTTCCAATCAACTCCAATACCTGCAACCGACGTCAAAGAACCTTTGATTAACATAGAGGAAGAAGCAAAAAAAGCTGTGTAAAACCGACCTGCCGTCCGTGGAAGGTCCGAGAAAGTCAAAGGAAGACATGAGGTGGGCGAAGTAGCGATGAGAGAAAAAATAGCCGGAGCGTAGCTGCGAGCTCGAAGGACTCGTCCACCAAGCTGGTATCCGTCCATGGTAACGAAGCCGCTACTATCTCGTTGGTATATAGACGCTGGATGCGATAGGTCACGCCAGCGTATAGCGAACGTCTGTAGTAGAAAATAGGGGGAAATTAGCACCGATAATAATGATCGGGATCGGATCGACGACCAAGAAGACGGAAGAAGTATCGATCGTACCCCGCATACGTGAGTACGCCATGGTTATAAGCCATGACCAACGCAAAACATATTGATGAGAGATATTGAGTCAAAGGAAAAAAAACGCACCTGCCCAGGTTCTCCGCTAAT
Source organism: Gymnopilus junonius (assembly GCA_015501075.1). Lineage (NCBI taxonomy): Eukaryota > Fungi > Basidiomycota > Agaricomycetes > Agaricales > Galerinaceae > Gymnopilus > Gymnopilus junonius. The sequence goes on along the minus strand of JADNYJ010000001.1, from coordinate 1,499,811 downwards.
CCAACATGTTGCGATTCCTGCTTTCTCGTCGAATTCAGGGGCATACTCCTGCACTCGCACCTTCCTCACATTGTCTTCAACCGTTATCCACGCCTCTACACCATGCATCTGAAGAGGCATCGTCCTCCAAGTCGGTCCCGGAGCGATGTCCAGGGTTGAATATTAGGAAGGGTAAATATACGTCCCGAGAAAGGGTAATATTAAAGGGAAAGAGAGAACGAAAAAGAATAAGGAATGGAGTGGGAGAGTCTACTGGCTAGACCTCTGATAAGTAGCCCAGCTCAAGGGTGCCGCTTTGAGCTCGCTTTGCCCAAAGCTCAGTGGAGGCAGTGCGGCAACAGTTGTGAGGCCGACGTTGGCCGACGTCAGGCAATGGCGTCTTATGTAACAGGGCTTATGTCAGATCGCAGACGTGGTCGTCACTCGAGTCGCTACGCTCTTGAAAGAGACCTCAATCAGTGCTTGGTGAGTCAAATTATCATTCCTGTTGTCTCTGACTGCTGCTGACTTGATAACAGAAATCATGATTTCTCACCAAACCCTCTACAGTTTGGCGAACACACTCGGCATCCTCGCCATGATAACTGTTGTCGGTTACCACATCGTTGCCGTGAACGCGCGCTATATATCAGAACACAAAGTAGAAAAGCGATAAAGGAGCTGATGCTGCGGCAGTTGTAAAGCGGTTCGATATGTGTCGGTGAGTCTAGTGCGTTCGTTCGCATATTGACTGATTGACAAAGGGCTTCTCCAGGCGGCAATATGTAATATCACTGGTCGGAGAATACCTATCGCAATATTGATTATTTTTTGATATCTTCTATCTGCCAGTGAGCCCTAGGAATTGGAGCAAAAAGCAGCGCGCCTGTCCTGTGCCACAACTTCCTGCGATGTCGTCCTGTCTTTCATGCCACTCAATAATCGAACTCCAGTGGCGCTTGCACAAGCCGCGACTTTCAATCTTCGTGAGGCAATACTCGTTTATTAAGGGTAACGTCGATGCCTTAACTGTACATGTCCTTCATAATTAAGCATTGACTGCCACTGCATTATTGAAGTTCATGTCAGATATACCTAATTGCTGAAAGGTTAAACTAACTTACAACTTGTAGCTGACTCAGGTGTCGCAGCCTTCGCCTTAGCTTGAGCTTTCATCTTGAAGTAATCTTCGTGTAGCCCACACTCCGTCTTCTCTTTTCCTGCCCACCGTCCTGCTCTCTCGTCCTGACCCTCCTCGACTTTTGAAGTGCTGTGCCAATCACCGACACTGCGATACCCCTGATCCAATAGCTTGTTTCGTGGGACGTTGTTCTCTTTGATATACCATTCTACCAAGGCAAAATTCCACGCAAAGAGAGGATTGAGCTTCAAAAGGCCAGTGACATCGACCTCAAGTGGTTGAAGAGATGCACGAGCACCGCCTTGAGAAGCTCTTCTTCCTGTTATAACGGACTGGACGTTGAATTGTTCATACGCTCTCCGCGCTGGTTCAACCTACGTTTTAGATCAGAATATGAATATTTAGAATAAATAGAGACAACATACCTTGACTGAGAAATCGTAATCCGCCTCATTCGTTTCCCAGTATCTGTCACCATGTATCCTCTCAAAATCTTGGACGGATTCGCACCCCTCAGGCTTGAAAACGTGCACAGGCAGACCGTATCTCTCCTTAACCTCCTCAACCAGCTCATACGTCTCAGGAAAATGGTATAAAGTATCCAAAAAGATTAAGGGAGGTGGGGATTTCGTGATTTTCGAGAGCATGTCAATCGCCACGAGTCCAGTAAGGCCGAAAGCAGTTGTCTGGTATAAGTTTGGCAGATATTCAGTTCCCCATTGTAAGATCTCTTGAGGGCTCAACGAAGAAAGATGGGTGTTGATTTTGGATAGATCTGAGGCGTTCAGAGGAAGCTGCAGTGGTTTTGGAAGGTCGAGAACGCCTTGAGGTGCTGAAGCCATCGACTAGGGATTTTTTGCGTGTGCAATGTCAGGGGTTTGTGAAGATTTGTGAAGACTGACAATAGCCCCGGTGATGTAAATGTGATGAGAAAGCAGACATTTTGAATTTGGTTTTCAGAGAGAGTTCGGGGGCAGTCCGAGTCGATGGTGTCAATCTGAGAAATCACTAAATAGCACGTGATAGATATACTAATTTTTCCTGCTTATCTTATCACTCCTTCACTTCAACCTCCACCTCGAAACTTGCCACGGCGAGAATCTCTACGGAACTGTGTTTCCTGCCTTGTCTTCTCTCCTGAGATTGCGGCTCCCTGAATTCGTTTCTGTATCATCCCGCATGCCAGCTTTGCACGCTCTTTTCCGTTTCAGAAGCAACCTAAGATGACTTTGCCTGCGGCATCTTCCTTCGCTGTTCGATACATCTTTCTCGCATTATGTCACTCACCACATTAACTCCGGCTCATTTGTACTGTGGAAAGTAGTGCAGTAGGAACGTGTTATGCTCGGACCATTTTAGACCGACCATGATTGGGGTCGATGCTGTTACGCACCTTGGTTTGCTTCGGCAAGGTAGAGATTCTGTTCGGTGGCAACCTTCCATTTAGGCCCTTGTCATTGGGCAGTAAGCTCTTCAACCATCTCACCTGACCGCCTGGTCTTTTTCCTGGATTCTGGCCTCTCTGCTTCTGCACGGCCGTGTCGTTCAGATCCCGCTACCCAATTCAAGGCTTCCATTCAGGCCTTTTAATGGAGTAACAAACTTATCAGATGCTCCTTCGTTTGTCTATGAACTATCACCGCAGAAAAAGCAAAGGACCCCATGTCTTTGCCTCACCTGTCAATAGGACCAAGGAGTCACCCGACGTTGCAGACCAGAAGGTCTTTAGTGGCCACTGATTCTCTTCCAACGTGGTGCAGACGTTCTTTACGTTGTAAACCGAGGACTCGGCGGATTATTACAGCCTATTTGTTCATTATGCTTGAATAACGGATGGTTGTTCGGGCATTCTATGACATTCCGACCTTATTCTCGATCTAAATAAACGTTACTCGTAAACCTCAGGATTCCAGCAGAACAGACGTGAAGATGGATTTTGTGGCTTAGTTCAATTTGACACCAACGAATTAAACACTAAACGCTGTTAGGTCATCGCAACGAATGTAATGGATAGAACCAAACAGTGCTATGTGTAATAACGTGCCAGGGAATCATGGCCCTGATGCCCTACTGGTACTTGCGAAACGGAAAATAAAGAACGTGCGTTCTACTAAAGGTGTGGGATCGAAAATTCAAGATGTAATGGAAGATTTTATGTGAGCCTTCGCAATTCCTTCGTACTTCTGTCCGAGCTAAATTATTAAGGTAGCTTTTCTACCCCAGATTATTGCTGTGGGGCGTACAGGGATCCATTTATTTCTTACGTTGGGAACACTGCTTAATCGACAATTGAAAATCAATTTGAATGTTGAGTCACGACTCATAGAAGCACTATGGGGAATTAGGCACCACGACGGCATTGGAATGGTTCGCCGCCCTTAAAACTTCCATAGGAAATCTTCTGGTCCTTCCTGCATTTTCGACTCGGATTCCAACGCATTTAACTTAAGGTGGCCACCGGCCATCGTTTCCTAATAATAATCTTCTTTGCGACAGCCATAGTCATGTGCCTTTCCCTACTCTGTTACACTCGAGACGCATCCTTTTTGCCGTTTCGAACTTGAGAATTGACACTTTGCCGCCGCCTTTCTCGTCAGGGATGCCCTTCTAGACCCACAGGCATTGGATAGGTTATGCGTTGTTCTTATGCCCTGGTCGGCTTTTACCAGACGCTGTGAAGTTGCATGAGGTCGCCGTTCATTTTTTTTCATTGGCAGGCTTCCATTCAGATCTTGGAAGGAAGCAAAAGCCTGTCTATTAGCTCACCTGACCTCGTTCTGTCCCACATCGCCTTTGTTGCAGGACGAAAAGAAGTAGAAATAGATTCACTGTGCGTTTCTTTTTTGTATTTTTTCATAAAGAATTTGGCTCATTTCTCCAAGTTCAAGTTTTGGTTGGATGCAATCTTCTTTCTTTTTTGTCAAGGTAGTTTGCGTGAGTGGCGAATAACGGAAGCTTCTACTGCATGAAAAGTGCTCTTTGACGTTACTATCGTCTTATTAGACTCGCGAAGGCATTGTTGGGGATCCGAGGAGGACAACAGTCATCTGGAGGAAGGTATAATCTATGTTACATCGTGATGAACTTCAGCTGGAAATGAAAGAATGAACTAGACGAACTCAGCACCTAACCTGAATTAGAATGAGCAAACCAGGAGCGCAGATTGGACGGTCCAGGACTTGTCGAGAACGTTGAAAATAATGCATAGTCGAATATATGTAGGCTGGTATTCCGCCGTTCATATTTCATTAGGGGGCTCACTGCTATTCTCTGCTAGGTTAAAATTTTTGCGCTTGCCCCTACTTCAACGACCTCTGTTGCGGAAGAATGGATCCCATTATTTTACTCGTCATAAGCAAATTCGGCTGTGCTAGGAATAGAATTCGGATTTTGAAATCAATTTGAATTTCATCTCGAGGCTCAGAAGCCTAAGAAGCGCGGTGGGTATTAGCCATCACCGACATTCTAACCTTCCTGGGAATTCCTCATTCCCGTGTAGTTTGGCCTAACGCCACCTTCGTTGACAGAACGATGGTGGCCTTACTGTAACTCGAAGTTAACAAGTTCACTAAACCTCTGAAACGGTATAAAAGCCATGCCTCTGTTGCTCGATTTCACCAACCAGATAGCTCATCTAGTTCTGTAAGCATCTTCAGACTACTCGAAAATAAACTCATGCTAAGTCTGTTTCAGACGTTCAAAGCACCAACCTCTAAATCAAATGAAGTTCTTCGTCGTCATCGCTGCCGTTCTTGCCACCGTCTCCTTCGCCGCCCGGCTGAAGACACCAAGGCCGTCGCCAACCAGCAAACCGACCAGAGCGCTGCCCTGAAATACTTATTGACCACAGTCCTGCCGGCCACCAGGTTGAGGAGACGGACCCGCCCCCCTGGCTGCTACTGGGACGGCACCGCGCCCTTCTGCGCCGGCTCCTGCCCAACTGGCTACACTGAGGAAGGCCGCGGCTCCTGCGGCGATGGCGCCTGCTGCTGGACCGGTTACAAATTCCTCTGCTGCAAGACCCCTCCCTCGGGCGAGAACTGAACAAGAACAGGTACTCAAGAAATGTCGGGATTTGCTCGTTTGAGGAGCGGGGGGCATGTCGCGACTTTAAAATAGGAATTATAAGCAACTGCGATTTGACGGAAAATATTTTTGACAATGAAATTCAATGGTTTTTGCGATGAATTGATTACGCTGAGGATGATTATTTTGTGTTGAAAGATTGAATCATTGGATAAGTAAGTAGAGCTACATATCAGTCAAGTCTCATGAATTTTCGCTTTCTTTTGCTCATGAATATACCAATCCATCCACCCTTACATGACGCTGGATATCACGGTGAACACCCTACACTCATTTTCTATATACGACGTTGTTTTAAGCTTGGAACAAATTTCAAGGTCTTTGAGCCATGTGGCTGAGCACAAAAGTCGGTCTTTCGTTGTTGCATCGGACATTCGCAAAAGATTAAACCTTACGCTGCTTGTTCGGTCCACAGAAGCATTAATCTACCCCTCTAAAATACGCTTCTTTTTCCGAAGAGCTTTTACTTTAGAGTCGGAGTAGATCACAAGGGACGTTTTGCGTATGCAAACCGAATAACAGTATAAGGGCTTGAGCATTGCGACCTCATTGGGTTGGATTGATACATCACGGTCGTATCTTCCGCCGGGATTAAACCCCATGATTGGCGTTAGCTCCTCCAAAGTGGTCCCTGCTCTTAATTTTGCTTAGCTAGGCTAATTCTTTTTCAGAAGGTCGTATAGGATGCCATGACCGTTCTACCTTCGAAGGCCCTCATAGAAGTTGTGGGGCATTGACGTTATGAAAATTCGCCTCCTTTCCAAAAGTGGAGTTCACCATCGAAGGTATAGCGCCCCTGCAACTAAAAAATGGACCATCGTCCGGTAACTGGAACAAATAGCCGTTTCCAAAAGGTATAAATACTGGTGCAGTCCCTCCCCAGTTCTTCAGTCAGAGCAACCTCTCTAGCACTCGTAAGCAATCTCAACTACTTCTCAACGTCGTCTGACACATTGAAAATACGCTTTATAGTTTATCTGCACACAAGCAACGTTATTCGAGTCCGTTTCGTGGGATTTGTGTGACGTTGGTCATTATAGAACTAATCTGATTTTTCCAGGTCAATATGAAGACTTTCTTCGCATTTGCTGCCGCCTTCGTCAGCGTCGCCGCCGCCGCCGTGGCCAATACCAACAACACCGACCAGAGCAGCGCCGCTCTCAACTACCTCTTGACCAACAGCCCGGCCGGCCATCAGGTCCAGGAGGACGGACCGGCTCCTCCCGGCTGCTACTGGGACGGCACCGCCCCCTTCTGCGCTGGTTCCTGTCCCCGAGGCTACTCCGAGGAGGATCGCGGCTCCTGCGGCGACGGCGCTTGCTGCTGGACAGGCTACAAGGTTCTCTGCTGCAGGAACACCGACTAAATGCAGTAATTTGATCGTGTCATTGATATGCGTCATGACGGTTTTGGAATTTCTTCTCTCGACAATTTAGGAAGGAGTGTGCGGCGTTCTGATTGTCTTACGAAATCAGCATGATACAGTATATTTTTTGAAAATTTCATATTCATGACGAATGTGTGAATTACCAGTGAGCTTGATCAGGATGTGTGGCCCCTCTGTCCCAAAAGCAGGCTTTAAGCAGCTAGGGGGCCTTACCACTTCTGTATGACCAGGAAGATGTTACCTTTGATAAATGGGTAGTGCCTTGCGAAGATTGGAATGAACGCCAACCAACATTTCATTTATGAGAAATCGTGGGACAGAAAAATTGTTGTTCGCTACAATTCCTAGGGCTGACTGGCAGTTAAAAAACTGTATCAGATAGAGAGGATCAGCAACATTAATATATGCAGAAGGCGTTGCAAAGGCGAAAACACCTTGTATGTAGGAAAAAATATGTACAACAAACACGCCACAACGTTCTGAGGCCGCCTTGTCATTTGCATCCTCCGGCGGAAGATATTTGGGCACTACTACTGATCCTACCAAGGCGTTGTTTCAAGAAGAAAAATTTTGTTATACCTTCGATATCAACGAGAATGGTAACATAAACTTCTGATTGCCGTGGCGTCCGCTTACCTACAATGCATCATTTCATTTTGCATACCCTCGCATGCGGCGCCTATGCCCATCAACAAAGAAAAATGGGGGACAAAATATCAAAACAGGAATATCGAAGTTTTTGTCGTATCAGCGCTAAAGGTTTCACAAAAATTTGCGCCCGACTCCAAAGCCAAGAAGATACACTGGTGCATTCGGATTTTGCTCCAGGCTCGACTACACAGTATTTGCTAACAACTTGCAAGGCGTTTGAGCGGAGGGTACAATACCGATTCCGGATCAGAGTCCACAATATTCGACACGGCAAACGTGGAGAATCAAGGGCCCTACGTTGAAATCGAGTATGTCAGCTCTCTGCAATTATCCATGGATATCTAATAAATTTTACGCAGCTTCTATACACGGGGCTACATTGCGTCGCATAACGCAACCAAAAATTTAGAATTTCAAGTGCTGAAAGACTACACATCGAATGATGTTGCCAATCTTGTGCGCCAACGCCGACTTAACGTCTTTCGTTATAACGCGCAAGGAACTGGTTGCCGGACGTGGACAGCTAGACTCATTGAAGAATTGGAGGACGAGGGGGTTATTCCAAGGGATTCCGTAACAAGATTTCGTCAAGCAGTCGAGGAGGTAAGGGGCCGTCCGTTGTGTTAGATACCAGATGAAACAGGTGCTGCCTTTGATTAAGATAATGCTTGTCAAAGTAACAAAGGGACAAAGGAATGTACATAGACTTAGTTTCAGCACATAAAATCAGCTCCTGTAACATCACAATTACCTCACGATCACAAATCTCTTCCAGAGCAATCTACCAGAAGCTGAGATTCAAAAGGTCCAGATATCCAGAAAAACACAGTCCGGTTCAGATGAACAGAAACCCCAAAAAAGACGACACAAGTAGCGATATTGCCGGACAAGTTACGCAAGTAAAATGCAGCTGTTTTACCACCAACGTATTTATCCTGCAACACTTCATTTGACGTAACACAGTATTTGCGCCACCTCCCGCAGCCAAGCCTCTTGTTTAAAATACGGTCCACAGATGAAAGGAACAAAGGCCTCCCATGACATGTCTTCAAATCCAACCACGTTCTCGTTTCGGGATTGATCCTTCATAGCAACATATTCAAACCAAGGTGGATAAAAACCAGCCCATGCCCAATCGATGAGCCACAACCGACCATCATTTCCTAGAATGATATTCGAAGGACTAAGATCTAGGTGTGTAAGGACAAGCGGTTGCGAATCGTCAAACTGTTCCTTCCTCTTCGGATGATCTTCAGGGACACCTGAGGTATCCATCGTGATCTTCCACCGACTGTTGAAATATGCGGCTAGGTCCGAGTACGCAGTGAATGGCCCTCGGGCACTACGAACAGGACCAAAAATCGGAGGGCATTCACACTCTCGTGGGCCGCTTTTGGTGACTGGGCCTGGCGGCGCTCCTGGGGGTGGGTTTACGCTGCGAAGCTGACAGACATAATGGCGCAAGGTAAAAGCGACCCAGAGCTTCTTCCATATCGAGAGCGTCGGCCAAGCATCGGAAAGAGTTTAGCCTGGGATGTAGTCCATGATAATGAAGCGACGCTTTCCTTCCACAACACGGTGGACGCGAGGCACTGGGATAGTTGTGTCCTTGAAAACGAGGTCCAGAGCGTTCGCTTCAGGAGAATCAGGAAGACTGGAACAATATTCCTGTGCTTCCTTCGCTATAAGGAGGGGACTGATATGTAAGACAGGATTGGCATCCCGACAATCCGATTGAGACTCCAGGCGCGGCACTCGAGCTAGACGAGCGATAAGCTCCTCATCCGTCAATTCAGTCAAGTCCGAAGGCTACATATACATGATGAGTAATGGAATATTTCGGTGGGATCGACCCACAAATATATCTTGTTGGCGCCCGGAAGTCGACGATAGGAATGATAATATATTACCTATTACATCAGCCAGACAGCACAGGAAACAGTATAAGGCGGATTTTAAATTTCCGCCAGGCGTGTCGGTGATAGAGTCCAAAAGACATTCTATTGCAGCATTCCGCATTTTGCATGGGATTTCGTATGTCTGATAAGTGTTGAAGCAAGGATGAATCAATGAGTAAGAGATTTATAATTATGTAATTCCAATTTTTCACTTCTAGCTTTGTCACATGATCTGACTGGCGCCGTCGAGTCGAATGACATCGAGCAGAGCGCCTTGTTCTTTATTCTGTTTCGTTCTCTTTATTCTTTTAACACTTATCTCTTTTGGGACGCATCTTTATCGCTCAACCCTGAACATCGCTCCAGGACCGACTGAGAGGACGAAGCCTCTTCAAATGCATGGCATGGTGCAGAGAAATGGACTCAGATACTAACGGTCGACTCGGAGGACAACACGAGAAAGATACGGAGTATGCCCCTAAATTCCACGAGAAAGAGGGATTGCAACATGTTGTATTAGCGGAGAACCTGAGTATACTTTTTTCTTCTTCACTCGATGTCTCCCGTCAATGTGTTTTACATTCGCCATAGCATAGCTTATAACGGCCATTGTGCACCCACGTATGCGGACTTTTTTGAATTTGACCTGGCTTATACCATTGCACACTCACTACACACTATGTGGAATGCGATCGATACTTCTTCCATCTTCGTCTTTGTCGTCAATCCGATCCCGATCATTATTATCGGTGCTAATTTTCCCCTATTTTCTACTATAGACGTTCGCTATACGCTGGCGTGACCTATCGCATCCAGCGTCTATACACCAACGAGATAGTAGTGGCTTCGTCACCATGGACGGATACCAACTTGGTGGACGAGTCCTTCGAGCTCGCAGCTACGCTCCGGCTATTTTTTCCCTCATCGCTACTTCGCCCACCTCATGTCTTCCTTTGACTTTCTCGGACCTTCCACGGACGGCAGGTCGGTTCTACACAGCTTTTTTTTGCTTCTTCCTCTATGTTAATCAAAAGTTCTTTGACGTCAGTTGCAGGTATTGGAGCTGATTGGAAAACTCTTGTCACAATTTCCCTCGACATTCACGAAGTACAATGTCATGAATCCTCATTTTCTCTCATTCCTCTTTCCCTGTTTCACTTCTTATCTACATTTGATCATCCATGCCTTTTCCTTATGCCACAGCCTCTGTAGTAGCCATGCTCTATCCATATGTTAACCTCATGGACACTCGTATATACTAATATGGACACCTCTACTTAGTATAAATACTGGTTGGTTGTAGTAGATAGACCTCAGCTTGAACTTGGTTTAGCTTTAGTTCTGACATAAGTTCAAGCTTCCCCCTCTCAGAACCACTCTTGACCACAAGCATTACGCTAGTGCTCTTGACTACTTCTGAACCCCACCCATCCCTTCACCACAAACTCTTTCTCATAACCAATACTGCTGATCATTCACGACTGGTTACTCATTCACAATGGAGGCCCTAATCACTGGCCTTATTGACATGGGAACAGCATTAATCACCCAACTTGCCAATCTCGTCACTGTACAACACAACACCAACACCCACCTTCAAACAATCGGTCAACCCCAGGTCACGGCAACATCCAACAGACACACTTCAAACCTGAAGCACCGGCAACCTATGACGGCAACCCAAACCGCGTCATGGCATTCATCCAGGAACTCAAGGCATATTTCAAAATGGCATGAATCACAGACTTAGAGGATCAAATCTACTATGCCATTGGAAAAATTGTGGAGGAAAACAGGAACAAGCCACCGTCTGGTCAGATGCAATCAGGGATGAAATCATGACAAGAGATGCTGAGATCAAAAGACTCACATTACTGTCAAGAACACAAGCAGGCTTACCATCCCGGAAAGACCTTTACCACATGGGAACAATTCACGACAAGGTTCACCCAACACTTTGGATTGTTTAACAATCAAGAAGAAGCAATAGAAGCCATCAAAGTCTTGGAACAAGGAAACATGACATGCGAAGAATATATGACAGCATTCAGCTCTCATTTCATTCGCTCAGGATATAATGAAATTGCGGGACTTCAAGAATTCAAACGAGGCTTGAACAAAGGCCTTCGTGATAAATTGGAAACAACATTCCCTCTCCCAGCAAACAATGCAGATGGTTCGATTAATATCGAAAACTGGGTCAAAAGAGCAGCTGAATTAGACAAGCAATTCAGAAAGTCAAAACGACTCACGCAAGGACAAAACCAAGGACAAGGATATAGGCAGAGGACGAACCCTCCTATGAACAATGGGAACAGTGGCAACAGAGGATACACTGCTCAAGGACAAAGAAACGATATGCCAAAAGACCCAAATGCTATGGATATCGACAGAAATAGGCGCAGTGGACGACCAAGGATGGATATTAAAGACATCACTTGCTACCACTGTCAAAAGAAAGGACATATGGCACCAAACTGCCCAGACAAGGACAAGCCGAAAGTTTTCCCGGCCAGAGGAACAAGGATCCGCGCCATCTACCAAGAAATGACGGAAGAAGAACGCGAAGAAATGAAGAAAGACTTGGGTTTTTAAAAGGTCCCCTTGCTGGTCAACAGGAGGGACCGATTGATATTCTGTCAGTAGCCACATCTTCAAAAATATCATCATCTTTTGTTTTTGAAAAAGTCGAGACAGAAAAGACCAAGCTCTATATCAGTAGCCTAAACTCTCAAGCAACGTTTATGGCTCTTAAAATTACGAAACTGGACACCCTTGATTCTCAAATGATCCAAGCCCTCTTGGATAGTGGTGCAACAGACTGCTTCCTAGATTGGAAATTTGTCAAGAAATACGGACTAAGAACGAAAAGGCTAGACCGCGCTATCCCTGTCTATAATGTCGACGGAACAGCCAACTCTGCCGGATCAATCACACATACATGTGAACTGATGGTACAACATCAAGACCATCAAGAAAGGATTAACTTCTATGTCACACACCTTGGACAAAAAGAAGTCATCATCGGACATTCCTGGCTAACGAAGCACAATCCATCCATCAATTGGCAAACCGGTTTCATCAAATATAACAGATGCCCTCCTGAATGCGGAAGAAACCCAATTAGGGAAGAACTTCCTGAAGAAGAGGAGAAATTCATATATCACACATCATTCAATGAACTCCCACGATTCAAAAATCCTGTTCTAGGAACCTGGGAAGACGTCGAAAAAGTACCCGAACTCCGAATTTACGCAACAGGAAGCAAGGCAGCTGAAATTGAAATCGAGAACATGAAAAACCAGACACCCAAATCCTTCGAAACGGCAGTACCACCTCACTATCACATGTACAAGAAAGTGTTTGAAGAGGCAGGATTCCAGCAACTACCAAAGAGAAGACCATGGGACCATGCAATCGACATTAAACCAGGATCAGAACCAGCAAAATTGACAAAAGCATACCCTCTTAGCCCATCGGAGGATGAAGCTGTCAAAGCCTTTCTAGAAGAAAACCTAGCCAATGGACGAATCAGGGAATCCATCTCTCCCTGGGCATCAGGATTCTTCTTTGTCAAAAAGAAGGACGGAAAACTCAGACCAGTTCAAGATTACCGAGCACTCAACTCTGCCACTGTGAAAAATGCTTATCCCTTACCACTCATTTCGGAGTTAATCTCAAAACTCAAAGGGGCAAAATACTTCACAAAAATGGACATACGCTGGGGATTCAATAATGTTCGCATCAAGGAAGGCGATGAACAAAAAGCTGCATTCCTAACACCTTATGGACTTTTTGAACCAACCGTCATGTTCTTTGGATTATGCAATTCCCCGGCCACGTTCCAAGCAATGATGAACAATCTCCTCAGAAACCTGATCCGAAAAGGAGTTGTAATGGTATACATGGACGACATTCTTGTTTACACCAAGACAATGGCCGAGCACCAAGAAATTGTCAAACAAGTACTTGCAATATTGGAAGAAAACGGTCTTTACCTAAAACCAGAAAAGTGCACATTCGAACAAATGGAAGTCGAATACTTGGGACTCATTGTCAAAAACGGAGAAATCCGAATGGATCCAAAAAAGGTTGAAGCAATTGCCAAATGGCCTATTCCCAATACAGTCAAAGACATACAACAATTCTTGGGATTTTGCAATTTCTACAGGAACTTCATAGAAGGATTCGCGACAACAGCAAGGCCTTTATGGAATCTTACCCAAAAAGACAAGAAATGGAACTGGACAACCAGAGAAGAAAATGCTTTTGACACCATTAAAAGCAAACTCGCATCCCAACCAGTCCTTTTAATCCCGACAGATAAAGATCCATTCAAGGTAGAAGCAGACGCAAGCGATTATGCCACTGGAGCAATCCTTTCTCAAAAGCAAAATGGAGAATGGAAACCAGTAGCCTTCCTATCAAAAGCACTGTCTGCAACGGAGCGAAACTATGAAATCCATGACCGAGAACTACTGGCTATTATTAGAGCTCTTGAAGAATGGCGCCAATACTTATTAGGAAACTCAAACCAAATCGAGATTTTTACGGATCACAAAAACCTCGAATACTTCCTAACCGCCAAGAAATTAAACAGGAGACAAGCCAGATGGTCAGGAATCTTAGCCGACTATGACTACATCCTCAAACATATCCCAGGAAAGTCAATGTCCAAACCTGATGCACTCTCAAGACGACCGGATCATCGAAACGGAATTGAAAATGACAACTCTGACATTATCCTCATTACACCAGAACATATTGGTGCACTACAAGTAGAAACAATGGGAGATCAAATCGTCACAGAACTCAAAAAGAGAGGTCAAGTACCAATTAAACCTCGAGACAAGGCCGACTGGAAACAACAAGATGGCATTACATACCGAGAAGGATTGATTGTAGTCAACGACAAAGATCTTCAAGTTAAAATCCTGGAATCGGTTCACGACTCACCCATTGGAGGACATCCCGGACAGGCAAAAACCAGAGAATTAGTAACAAGAAATTACTGGTGGTCAGGCCTTACCCAATTTGTGAACAAATACGTCGATGGCTGTAGAAAATGCCAAAAGAACAAAGTCTTTCCCCAGAAACCACAGGGAGAACTTTCACCTAATGCAGTCCCTCAAAGGCCATTCCAGAAAATCACGGTTGACTTTATTGTCAAACTACCAATTTCAGAAGGATTCGACTCAATCATGGTAGTAACAGATAGGCTCGCAAAAAGGATTTATGCCATCCCATGCAATGAAACCATCGACTCGGAAGGAACAGCACGGCTTTTCAAAGACAATATCTGGAGACATGAAGGATTCCCCGAAGACATTATTAGCGACAGAGGACCCCAGTTCGCCTCAAAATTCATGAAACACCTTTGCAAAATTCTAGGTATCAATCAGAATATTTCCTCAGCCTACCATCCCCAAACCGATGGACAAACAGAAAGAGCAAATCAGGAAATAGAAGCCTATTTAAGGATGTTTACGAATTGGCATCAAAACGACTGGGCTTCCTGGCTTCCAATTGCAGAATTTTCCTACAACAACCATATACACTCAGCTATAGGAACCTCTCCTTTCTTCGCAACCAAAGGCTACCATGTCAAATCGGGAATAGAACCATCTTCCACCGGACAACATCTTGAACAAGGGGAAAACCATGCTCAACAATTTGCCGAACATATGGCAAAAATACACGAGGAAACCCGATCTGCAATGGAAAAAACCAACGAGGACATGAAACGGTTTTACGATAAGAAAAGGAAACCAGAGGAATACAATGTCGGTGACAAAGTCTGGCTAGACATGAAAGACATCAATACCGGAAGGCCAAAAAAGAAACTGGACATAATTCATGAAGGACCATTCAAAATCACGGAGAAAATCTCAAACGTCGCTTACAGGCTTGAACTCCCGCCTTCCTGGAAAATCCACAACTCCTTCCATGTCTCAAAACTTAAACGGGTTAAAGAAGATGAGTTCAACCGGAAACTGCCCCGTGTCACACTACATGTCCGAGGAGACAACTGGAATGCCTCCGAAATCACACAGGCAAAGATGACAAACGGACGCCTTGAATTCTTTGTCACATGGATTCTACCTGACGGAAACACACACCAACTATGGGAACTTGCCTCAAGGATGGACAACGATGCTCCGGAATTAATTAAAGAATTCTATAAAAAGCATCCGCAGGCACCACGACGGATCCTGCAAGCAACCCTAAAACCCGGTCAATTCACAACAGGTGTCGATCACTCGCTTCCCTCGGAACAAGAATTACTCCGTTTGGCTCAAGTCACATCAAACTTCACCAAACATAACCTTAAAGGGAAGGAGAAGATCAATTGCCACGTCATCAACCTAAATCCAATTTCGAACCTCCAACCTCACGCAAACCACACCTATACCACGCACCAAACACGCCCATCATGCCAACCTACCCCATCAACTATGCCTCTCCCTTCTTCACAGCCGAATATGGCTATGAAGACCTATTCCTCATTCTTCCATCCAAAACCTCAAACACGTCCATCACACCCACCCTCTCACCAGAACCCCCAGTGCTGCGGGTAATCCCACCATTGCCCCCTCCATCACCCTCACGCACGATTAAACCCAAACGTTCATTCAAAGCCATCCGAAAGAAGATTTCCCAGGTGCTCAAATCGAAACCAAAGAATCTATAAAAGCCGATGCGTCCTTTCTCTTTTATTTAACAAACTATTCAAATCCTTTACAAAAACATGCCCTCTTACACACCCCCCACCCTCGATGAGTTCACCGCCCTCATCTTCCATGACTACGACGCTGCCCGAGCAGCCTTTCCCCAAGAACCCTTGGCGCTTCGCGCCCTTACCACATTCCGAACGTCCCTCACCACCGCCCATTCGCTACGCGCCGCTGCCACTGAATTAGACTGGCACGCCTTCGACATATTCAACGATATGAAAACACGTGGATTAGGATCCAGAATTGAAGACCTCATCAATTCCCGTCATCCCCCTCTAGGATCAAGGCTCAATCCCATCGTCATCGACGATGAACCAACGCCTACCCCAGACCCAAACAACCATCCCAACACCGTTCCTATCCCACGACGAACCATACGATATGCCCCGTACCCGAAGCAACATGCACGCAAAACTACAGGTGGAAGACCAATCAAAAGAAGACCCTCAACGCCGAATAGCCCGGAGCTTTAAAGGGGAGGTAGTGTCATGAGTCCTCATTTTCCCCTCATTCCTCTTTTCTCCTGTTTCACCTTTTATCCATATTCGATCATACATGCCTTCTCCTTATGCCGCAGCTTCCGTAGTCGCCTTGCTCTATCCATATGCAATCCTCATGGATAGTCATATATACTAATACGGACGTTCTACTTAGTATAAATACTTACTGGTTGTAGTAGATAGACTTCAGCTTTAACTTGGTTTAGCCTCAGTTCTGACATACAAGTACGAAGGTTTTTCTAGCTGTCACAGGCGGGCGACTTTTTCAGATCAACATGCAGACTTTCATCACATTTGCTGCCGCCTTTGTTGGCATCGGCGTAGCTGTCGTCCCCGTGGCTACTACCAACAATGCCAACCGAAACAGTGCTGTCTTCAACTCTTTCTTGTCCAACGGCCACCAGGATGGACCTACTCGCCTCGAATGCTACTGGGACGGTACCGCCCCCTTCTGCACTGGTTCCTGCCCACGAGGCTACTCCGAGGAGGATCGCGGCTCCTGCGGTGACGGCGCGTGCTGTTGGACCGGCTACAAAGTTCCCTGCTGCAGGGACACCGACTAAATGCAGTAATTTGATCGTGTCATCGATATGACGGTTTTGGAAATTCTCTCTCGACAGTTTAGGAAGGAGTGTGGTGCATTGTGATTGTCTTATGAAAGCGATATAATACAGTATATTTTAGAGGATTGTGTGATGAATGCGTGGTTTACTGTAAGATTGTCCAAAACAGATTGTAATATTTGGGTCGCATGTGATCCAAAAACGCAAGGACAAAATGCCTTTGGAGGCGCACAAGAGGTGCACTGAGTACAAATTGGAATGAATTGGTACCCAGCTCCTCGGAATCAAATCAGGGCTCAATAACACTCCACCGCGATTTTCTTGTACTATCCCTCTTTGACAATATAATCCAATTACATAACTACAAAGTCTGTCTTCCGTGATACTGACAGGTCGCCCTGGTATTCCTACTATTTAATCCTTGCAGCAAAGGAAAACCGTATCGCTGAAAGGCAGCATGCTCCCGGGAACAAGGGATGCGCGCCACTTCGTTATAACCATTTGGACAAGAGGCAAGACAGAAGGGAGCCCGTCCGTCCCAAAAGCAGCCAGGGGGAGGGGGAGGGAGCCGAGATTCCACCTCTGTATAGCCAGGAGGACTACTACTGAGTGTGGCGCTCTCGTTCAATGAACCTGTATCACCCCTCTTCGTAGTATCTTCAACCCGTGCCGCGAGAGCGGTGGTGGCAAGAGCGACAATGATGACGATAAAGGACTTCATTTAGAAGATTTTTGCACGTGTGTAATGGGGAAGGACGAATTTAGTAAATCGTCCAGGACAAGTTATCTGGTACTACTTACGATACTAGGTAGGATATCCAACTGATGGATTGGGGAATAGACGCAGCAGTCTTTAAGAGTTCATCGAAAAGATCACCCCGCCACAGGTCTGTTTCAGAAACTATGTTTGAACGAGCAATTAATTAAGAGCCTCCATGCAGATTTAAACTCGAGTGGCCCTTCTCGAAATTGCTTCTGTAGATCATAATGGAACAAGGAGTCGAGTTAAAATTCAGAGTGTCGCCTGAAAGCCTCTGATACTCGTTTCCGTCGTGGAATCAGGAAAGCTTTAAGCTAATCACTGATAAATGTATCTTGCCCACAGCGCCACTCGAGGCCCCGGTTGAAGACGTGCCAACTCGATGTGTGGGATTATTGACATCCAGTTAAATGTATGTACTGAGGAAGTGGAAGAAAGACAAACCTCCAGTGCATGCATGACATGCATATGATTAAGCCCGCGCAGGAAGTAGCCGAATAGCCGGGGTAGTCGCCGCATTGCACACTGGTGACTTCACCTTTTGCAAATTCCAGCTGGCAACAACATTCTTGCTGGTCGACCCCGCGGGGCCAGATCTGGAATAGTTGCCCCACAATTTTGCGCATACCCAATTAGGACCAATAGCCTCCCCAGCGTTTCAAAAGGTCCTCTCCTGTCTTTAACCTCATCCATTCCTTTGCTTTTGACGTCGAGAACGTCAACATGGACAACGGAGGGCCGTCCAGACTGGCCCCGAATGGGCACGGGAGACGCGGTCAAGGAAGCGTTACCCCGGCTAGCAGCCCCTCGACTCCGGGTGAAAACTCTGACAATGAGGGCTTCTCCCTCACCCCAAAGCGCGCTATGGCGTCCTTTGAAAACCTTGTGGCGATGGCTAACCACCAAGAGCGGCTGAAAGAGGCAAAGAAGATGGTTTGGAGGGATAGGGGAGAACCAGTGGTTGAGCTGGATTCACTGGAAGCTTGTTTAGTCCATGCAATGTCCGGCGGCCTAAGTGAGTTTCGTCTTCATGCGCTGAAAAACGACTCGTTTACCTTTCTTCCTTCAAGGGTCTGCTACTCTGGCGTTCAACATACGTGCTTCCGTCAATCTAGTTCTGGCTCTCCTTCGAATTCATCGCGTACCAAGGTCAGTCCTAACGGATTGTGCTACTAAAATAACGCGTCATCTCATTTTATTGCAGAGACTACCGTTTGGCTATGATACGACACGCTATCTTGAGCTCTGACACTTGGAGATTTGCTGCCATGTTTGGTGTGTGCTTCGGTATTGATTTACTGCCGTATTCTGACCCAGTGCACCAGGGACTTTCACATCTCTCTACAAATTCTTAATAAATGCTTTACCAATTCTCTTTCCTGCATCAAGCCAAGACAGCATACCTCTGCTGTTGACGACGAGGAAGAAGAAATAGATTTAGAAGCACGAACAACACTGGAAGTCCCATTCGAGAAACGCAAAGGGCGCCTTTCTCTGACAAAAAATGCCCAAATGATGTTGATTCGAAAAAGAACGCGGAGATGGCATGCGGCTTTAGCAGGAGCCGTAGCGGGTGGGCTTGCCATTATGTGGGAGAAGAAGAGTCGAAGAACCGTCATTTCGCAGCAGATGTTTGTGCGGTAGGTGCTTTCGGGCGAGTTTTACGCTACATTGTGTACTGACTGTTTTCAGTGGATTACAGGGCTCGTATAATGCCTTTACGACAAAGAGAAACCTCCGTGTCCCCAATGGTGATGTTCTGGTGTTTGCTTTAGCGTATGTAACATTTTTTATACCCTTAAGCTGTAGTTGAATCCCAACTTATCGCAGATGTGGTCAAATTCTATATGGTTTCCTCCTTCGACCTGATACATTACCTCGATCGTACACCGGCTGGTAATGACTCCTTTATTTCCTGGATTTATCAAGAATTAAAATCGTTTTTTAGGATCCAACAAGCTTCCAAAGTACCTTCAGAATGTGTTCGAATGAATCATGATCTAGTGCGAAACGGCACCTTCAACATACAGGATTTAGATCAACTTACGCATCGAACTGTACGTGGAACTATTATTGCTAATATTTTGTAAAATCTTAGTCTTGATTGACCAGGATATTACACCTCTTAACAAAACCGACCTCCTTACCTTACGTGATAACTTCCTGAATCTCGCGACTTCGACAGACGGTATACCTCCATATGTCCCTTGTTATGCTCCATGCTCCGCTGTACATCCTGCCCTCTCGTCCTGTGCATCTGTGCCCCTCGACCGCTTCTTTGCGGTGTTTAAGTGGATGTTGCCCATTTACGGCGCGCTGCACTTTATTCCCGCTGTACTGTTCAAGCGGAAAGCGTTTATGCAGGACCCTGGCAAGATGCTGTTAAGAGCAACCGTAGGAAGCATGAGGAGCTCTGCTTTCTTAGGTGTCTTTGTTATCATCTATCAGAGTAAGTTATTTGATTTTCGACTGTCCTTGGCCAAGAAGTTGACTTTCTTCCTAGCCATATTTTGCTACAAGCACAAGCTTCACAAAGTCCTCACACTTCTGCGGACCGGCGCAATCCCAACAAACCTTCTCACCGCCCCATTCGCTAACATCCCACAGTGGGTCGTGGACCTGCTGGCGTCAAAGTTCTCATTTTGGCTTCCTGGATTAGCGGCTGGCTTGTCGCTGTTTGTCGAGGAGAAGAGGAGGCGGCCCGAGCTGGCCATGTATGTCCTTCCCAAGGGCCTGGAGAGTGCGTGGGTGATGGCCCGAGGAAAGGGATGGGTGTTTAAGACGGGCAAGTGGGGCGATACGCTCTTGACAGCGCTTGGAATGGCTATGGTCATGGTAAGTTCCTCGTGTTCTTTTTAATTTATAGTATAGACCCAGGACTGAGGAGGCTGACGCATGACTTGATTACATAGAGCACATACCAGAATGACCCTCAGCATCTTTCAGGGCTCGTAAGGAGGATCTTGTATCAGTTCATTGGGCCGAATTGAGAGTCTTGAATCAAGCTTGGATGCTTCAAGTTGATGATCATGGCTCAGCCTTTGGAGGAAGATTCCCATTCGATACCAATATACCATCGGCTGACTCCCAAGACGTTGGAGCGAAATGATTAGTGAAAGAAGAAGAGAAGGGGCCCCACTTTGAACTTGAAACCCACCTTATACATTGTATTCTACGTTCAGCAATAGTAATCTGTTGTACAATCAGATATTCTCTTTTTTCGATTAATAACAGAAAGATTGACAGATTAGATTAGATGATAGATTAGATTACTAAATTACACGGCTGACAACTTCAAACAAGGCAATCCCATTTCTACCAGTCGATCACTTCAGTCTCCTCGGTGACGTTCCACCGAACCCATTTTTCCTTGTTACCTCTTATAATCCGGACGTTCTTTGACGAAGTAGATCGAACCGGCAATGGGTAGGAAACGCGCACAATCACCACCAAGACAAGCGGCGCCAACTGAAGACGAAGGAGCCGGATCGTCATCGCAACAACCCGTCGAGCCTCCAAAGGAGCCTACCCCCCCGGTGAGGGTCATTTATTGCGATGGTGAGTGTTGGCCACATGTTTTGTCTAATATCGGACTGTAAAGCTGGAGCTATTTTGATGATGGAACGTAGTCAGCCTCTACTTTCTTCCATCTTTTCCATCTTCCTTGAAAGCCTATCTAACAAGTACCTTGACGCACAGTTTGTTCATTCCCTCTGGAATACTGTGAATTCGGCTCGAGTTTTACCCGATGCAAAGAATCATTGAAGGAATCCAATGAGGAGCTTTACAACAAGTATTACTCAGATGGTACGCACAGTCTTGCTCCTGGAGATTTCCTTTACTGTGGCATGCGTTGACGAGGCTGTTTTGATATTAGAGGCTTTACAGTCGAAGATTGGGACGCTAAGTCTAGAAGCTCAGAAGAAACTCGAAAAAGACGCAGCAAAGAAGGAGGCAAAGGCTGAAGCCAAAGCAGACGCTGCTTTGAAGAAGAAGCTAGCATCGCAGGTATAATCTGAACCTCTTAACGGACTTGTTCCTCTATTAACGTTCTCGCGCTCCTCTCCTTCTGTCTAGGTGACCATCAAACGTATCGAACGGACAAAACGCAAACATGTCACTGCCATCCACGGCCTCGAGGCCTTCTCCATCGACCTGAAAAAAGCGGCAAAACAGCTCGCTGGGCGGTTTGCTACTGGCGCATCCGTAACGAAGAATGCACAAGGTCTGGACGAGATTGTCGTACAGGGTGATGTGTCGGATGAGATATTGGAAATTCTGGAGAAAGGAGAGGGCGTGCTGAAAGGGGTGCCAATTGATAATGTGCAGGTTGTAGAGGATAAGAAGAAGAAGACGGAAGGATGAGGTGGTGATGGACTTGGAAATCGTGGTGCCTTGTTTGATATATGTAATCTGGTATGTCCTCCTGAGCCTGTCTCTGTTTCAAGAGAAGGTATTTATCGTGTTTCCTGTGTCCGTTATAAGATAGGAAATTTACTTGACTTTACACTGTACTAGCCCTATTTGCAAGTGAGGGGAACAGAGCGAATGTATTGGCGTATACCAAATGCAATTTATCATATTAGAGACCTACTGCTGGTAGTACAGCTTGAGGACAGCTTTGATTCCTACAGAAGCTTTCGGGCGGCAAGTTAGAAAGAACACCTGCAGAAAGATCTTGTAGATCAGTCGTCTTCAGTCGTGATGCAGAATGTGATGTTGCTTCCTAGTCCAAGTTGCCACTCATCAGCGCATGCTCGCTCGCAAACCCTCAGACCAATCAAGGTTCTGTTATTCGGACATTTGGGCTAAGTACTAGAAGATGGTATGCTGCTTTTTAGCGGTTTCTGCGGCCGCGATATTGACTGGGAGACCTTGGCTGGATTGGTTAACGATGTGTAGTGGAAGAAGAAAGAAAAGGCTGCAAACTTCTCAGCCAAATATATACCGAACTTCGTTGGAGGACGTATTAACTAGTATTGTCGATTGAATGTTCATGCAGGACTTCTCTCGCTGTTGTTTCTGTTTTTCCCTGGCATCCTAGGTACAGTAGTGCCCCATCCATTTTATCCGTTTTTTTCACCGCTTCGGTTGAATCTACATCAATTTGGACGACCATTCCACCTATGCATCGGAGCCCTTCAGCTGGACTGACGCTGTACAATCATCGTCTACGAAAGATTTGCCCCTTTCCCAAAAATGACTACTGGCGACACCATTCAGCTTCATTCCGAATGCTCTGGATCTGAAGAGACGATCAGTTGCTAACCTTTCCTCATACCTGCTTCTTATCTCCTGCTTTGACTATTCGTCCCTTACATACCTAGTATGTATGGAATGAAATTACGGGATACTATTCATAGTGGCCTAGACCAGAATTTCCTTCTTGCCAGCTCAGAGCTCGCATTCGCTGGCGGCGTTAATTACCTACTCAGATTTTCTCGGTCTACCTCCGACTTCTTATTACTTAAACGACATCAGACGACCATTGCATTTATGTTCTTGCGGGTTCGTTGGGGAGACTTCTTTTGCCAAACGCGTCTTGAAGACGCCTTCGATGACCTGGCGAGTCGGTCCGTCAGTCTTGCCCCGACGTTTATCCGAGGAAGATGTTCCTTGCTCATCAATAACTGGGGCCCTCAACGCCACGATTACTATAAAATAAGGAAGAGCAGAATCGCCGGAAAAACCCTTCCACTTTGACAGCATGCGTTCTGTGCTCAAATTACCGCTGTTATTCGGCATTTTTCTATGCGGCCTCGTAAATGCAGCATCGAAAGGGTTTGCCACGCAAAATAATGGGAGGTTTGAAGTAGATGGGAAACCTTTCGTAAGTGGCATAGCTGTTCTTTAGACTTTGTTGGACACTCAACAGAATACCCCCAGTCCTTCGTCGGCGCAAATTCTTACGTGTGTTGCGTTTGATGTACCATTTCGTCCAACTGTCTGATAATTAATGCCTCGTACTCGTCGCCAGTGGCTACCTCTGCTGACGACCCAAGATGATGTTCATGCTACATTCAAAGAAATGCAGAGTGCTGGTGTAAAGGTTGTGCGCACTTGGGTATAAATTTTCCTCTCAGCAAGGGACCATTAATGCCTAAACTTTACTATTGGCACAGGGATTCAACGCTATCAATGGATCTGAACTAGAAGGTGCTCTTCAATCCGGCTTAACATACTACCAAGTAAATTCTTCTACGCGTATTTAATGTATTACATCCTGACAGTAACTACTAGGTGTGGAATTCCAGCGAATGGATCCTCAATGACGGCCCACAGGGACTTAAGAGACTGGACTTCGTTGTCAACACAGCAGGAGAATACGGCATCAAACTTATCCTTGCATTCACAAACAATTGGTGAGGTCCTTTTGACCTTGAAAAACAAGGAAATACATTTGTTGCTTATTCTCACTTATTTGCATTAGGGTCGGATACGGAGTATGTCCACATGTCAAAGTTCAGATTTCTAAGAGATCGACTGAATTATCCACAGGGGGCTGAGCTCTACATCAATTGGATAGCAGGAGCCGGAAACACTCATGACGTTTTCTATTCCGATCCCAGGATTGTTGCGTCTTATCGTGAGTTTTTTACTATTTTCGAAACCTTCATCCTCTCTGAATCCCTCTGTGTGCTACTGACAGAGCGCTATGTTACGACCATCGTGAATAGATATAAATCATCTCCCAATATTTTTGCATGGGAGATGATGAATGAAGCTCGGTGTCTGGGAGACCTTTCTGCAGGTCCCAATTGTGTTCCAGGAACGGAGTTATTAACCAAATGGTACGAGGCGCAGTCGGATTTCGTCCGTAAACTGTGAGTACTCCGAGTCCAACTTAGTATGGACATTAATTAGCTTACTGTTTATCTTGTTCAAGCGATCCCTTCCACATGATTACCACAGGGGGCGAAGGTCATTTCTACAAGAAGAATCAAAATATTGGTTACTGGCTCAATGGCGACTTCATTTCTGACTACAATTTCAATGGACAAGGTCTATAGCCATTTTAAATCGTAAGCCACACGTAGGATTGATTCATCTCTGTAACGATCTAGCGGGCGAAGATTTCGATAAGGAGTTGTTCCTCGATGGCATTGATTTTGGCACTTATGTAAGTCTTCATTGCTTCTTGGTTTGAAAAATGACCAACGAATAAGAAAATAGCATCTATACCCTCAAACATGGTGAGTATACGATTGACAATGAATGCTACTTGCATCTGACCTGTCGACAAACAGGTATCCGGAATTGGTCAGACCGCACCGCTACTGCCATGGCGTTTTCTTTCTTAACATTTTATGCAGGATTATCCAGGTTCAAACTTCACGGTCGAAGACTGGGGACTCCTCTGGATACAAATGCACGCAGATTGTGAGTAATCTTTATAAATATGCATTATACCTCTAACGAAACATATTTTAGCTGCCAAGAAAGCTAACAAGCCTCTTATTCTGGAAGAGTTTGGGCTGACCGGACTTCGTCAGTAATTCGACATTTGACCTCTAAATCCTTATCCAACGTCTCTCAGAAAATAAGACTGAGATTTATCCGAAGTGGGTCGACCTATCTTTGCAAACCCAGCATGCGTGAGTAGTTCTCCTTCACGGCTACCTTAAATCTTTCTGAGATCTCGCCTTCTTCTGCAGAGGGTGAGTAGTCAAGGTAGCTTTCATTCACAACTCCAAACTGATTGAATTAGAATATTCCCTTGGCAATTTGGGGCTCTGGGACTGACAGAGGATGGCGGTAATCGACTGATAAAATATGCTGATGCCTTGATCAATGGAGTATGTTTTCCTTCTTGTCTTTTTACCATACTATATTTATTGTCAAATTAATAGGCCTCCCCTAATGACGGTGAGTTGTTGGATTGATGTCCGGCTGTATCAGACCAATGTCCAATAATTGCCGTCGTTAAGGCTATGCCATCTATCAAAACCAAACAGCAGTTTGGAATATCTTTGCGTGAGTTTCCCAGCTCCACGAATACCACAAATATGCTCAATGGCTGAAAAGCAATGCCGCAAAAGTCCAAGCCAGCCGGTCAGGATAAATGGTATATGTTTGGTAGTCCTGATGCTATTCATACAATTGTCAAACTTACTTCTGGACTATTTGAGGCACGCTTTATTTTATGTGTTTCTCTCGAATGGAATCCTTTCAAGAGCGAATGTCGGCGTGGAAGAGTTTTTGATTTGTTTCAAACGTGCCAACGCTTAAACATGAAGTTACTTGATCAAGCTCAATGGCAATCCACGCATTCGTCACGACTAAATTGTCACTATATATATTCTTTTCGTTATTGATTTCGTGAGATAATCACAATGCGCCACACTCCTTCCTAAATGAGCGAGTGCAAGTCGAGTGTACTTCCAAACTCGTCGCAGTGATCAAATTACTGCATTTAGTCGGTGTTTTTGCAGCAGAGGGATTTGTAGCCAGTCCAGCTGCAGGCGCCGTCGCCGCAGGAGTTGCGATCCTCTTCGGAGTACCCTTTTGGGCAGGAACCGGCACAGAAGACGGCGGTCCCGTCCCAGTAGCAGTTGGGATGAGCAGCGGGGTTGTTGGACAAGAGAGAGTTGGTAAAAGCATCATTTCGATTGGTACTAGCCGCGGGAACGATGGCGACGCTGACCAAGGCGGCAGTCAATGCGAAGAAAGTTTTCATGTTTACCTGAAAAATTAAATCAATTTTATACTGGTCGACATTGCTCAAATCTTACGAAACTGACTTGAATAATGATAGTAGTATGTGCTCGAGTAGGTCTGCTGAAAGGCATTTAGCAAATGTACTGCACGACGCTAAGAAGTAGCCAAGATTACTTACAAGTGGTAGAGAGGTTGCTCTGAATGAAGAACTGGGGGGGATGTTGCACCAGTATTTATACCTTTTGATAACGGGCATTTGTCACAGTTACCAGATGGAAGTTTGTGGTTTAACTGCAGGGACATACTTAAGCGAACTCAATGTCTGCAACTTCCATGAAGTGCCCGAAAAAGGGTTGGTCAAAGACGGACACTGGAAATGGGTGCCTCAAAAACATACCAATGGAAGCTGCGCACTGAAGCCACGCTAATCATAGTGCGACTGGTGACTTTTGCTTGCTCCTGACTTCAATCGATCAATGATTCAATCTCGGAGGCACATCACTTCGACAGAATAAGATCCCAATTTTATTATGGGTATGGCTTATTCGGTTCGCATACGCAAAATTTCGCTTGCGATATGCCTCCGACTATAAAGCAATAGATCTTCTGATGCACAAGCCGTTGTTGTTGTGGACCGAACAACATTCTCGGGCTCCATAACACCGAAAGTTCATTCCTTCGAATTTGTTCAGCCACATAGCTCCGAGTCAACTTCTCGAGGATTAATTCTAAGTTGAAATCACTGCTGTGCAAAAACAAATTGAAGTGAATGATGAAAAAGCACTGTACTTATAAGCACAGAGTCTCATAAGCAGAGAAACTCTAGAAGCCTTCTTGGACCAAAGCAGGGTGATTAACTGTAGCGGATGTTATTCTGAACTTGGTACGTCTCCGAAAGGCCGGATTTTTTGCAGATTTGGTGTATGCGGATGGAAGGGAGATAATGAAACCAATCCCGAGATGCTTGAGAATTCAAGGTCAATAAGCCTTGGTTTAACGATTGATAATTAAAAGTACTAGTAGTAGCTTGTCGCATAGTCCAGAGATAGATTCATGAGTCCAGGATAGGACATACCCCCGGTGCAAAGGATTAGTGCTTTTTTGCTCGTCCTGTATTTCTCTTTGGTTCTGCAGCGTCGAGGAAGCCGCCCAGGTCTAAAGCATTGCGAGCAGCTTGATTTATGTGCTTGAACCTGTCAGGCCCAAGGTGAATGCCTCCAAAATAGCGTGTAACGATGACAAGGACATTGTTAACCTCCTGAATTCGGAATCAACTTTAGTCATGCCTCACGCCTTCTAAGGTGGAGCAAAAAGATAGACGAACAAGAATTTGCAGAAGGTGGGCTATTCGACCACCTGCAGCTGTTTCTCCGTCATCGTCATTGTCTAACCAATCTTTAAGTATCAATTTATAATTCCATTAAAGACATAGATTTTACCTTGATGAAGGACATTGTCAACCTGACATCGCCAAGCATTTATGACAGGATGTGCGGCTCGAGCAGTCCGTCTATCAGACAGTAAATGGGATAGGATAAGGGGGACCTTCATAAAATATGATTAGGAGCACAGATGATTCGACAGCGAAAATGATTCACCTCAGACGGATGGTTTATTCGACATGCCCTCCCAATGAATACACTTTTCCTATCAGTAATTGGTTCTGCCACAAATATCTGCACTCCTGCGGGCAAGGAGATGGGTTCAGAATCATTCATGCTAGAAATTTCGTCCTCCTTATGCGGATTTGGAGAGCTCGGTCGTGTGCTTTCTCTGGCGTCGTCCCGAATGAGCTCTCCAGCTTTCTCGGCGCTCAACTTGTCTTCGTACCAAGCAACGCAGCGGTCCGAAACTTTTTGAAGACCGTCAAAGACACAAACGTTATCTTCTGACCATTCAACACCGTTGATAGAGATGTACGTCCGTAAGATAGACCCGAAGAGACCGGAGTCAGCACCGAACGATCCTATGTACTTCGATAGGAGCTGTAACTGAGGAGGGGAGGATTTAGGGTACGTGTCTGGTAGAGATACGAGAATCTTGAGTGATACGTCCTCGTGAGGTGAGGGAAGACTACATTTTACAATGTTGTCGTTGCAAAGAGAAGGAATAGATGCTCACCTTATGATTACTTCATATCGTATTGAATTATCTTTCCTCCTAGCAGAGGATGTCTGTTCATTCGTAGCCGGTTGGTGCCAAAGTCGAACTGCGTCATCTCCGTAGATAGATTGGAGGACTATGTACGGTGTCGGATAAATTTTAAAATGGGTGACTTTACGAGCCTCACCCTGTATTTCTGAAGCTACAGGCTCTCGATCTGGATCCTCCAAAAGTCTATTGAGGAATTCCTGTAACTCGAGGGCATAGTCTTCACTGCTGAGCGGTGGTGGTGAAGGTGTGGAAGAATGAGGCATTTTGAATTATCTTATCGGCTGTTGATGCCGAAATCGTGATGCTCGTTGATGTCAACGGAAATGTTGTCCTAATTCCGTTACAATGGGTTCACCACCTACCACCATTGTCCCCTCCGGCTCACAAGCAGAATTCGGGTAGTTAACAATGCCAGCAGCTCCTCAAGTACGCGTTATTGTCAAACTTCCTTTCAACCGACCAGAGAACCCGCCAAACGATCCACCTACAGTGAGTCGTGGCGATATTCATTCATACCAACTTGATTGAGTTCTTCTTTAGATAGAGTGGACTGCAGAGAAGGCAGATATTCTATGGAAAGTCATTGAAAGATCTCGGTCGGTTGACAGTGCTGGCGCCGATTGTATGTCGCGGCAATTTATCTGTACCTTTGGTCTAATGCTAACATAATATCAGGGAAGGGGTTGGCTGCCCACCTTGAAGTGCCTTTACCTTACTTGCTTTACCGCGTCAATGCTCGCTTTCAGGAGGAGATCCGTGGTCTGCGAGATATACAGGGCGCCCTCAGCCCGTCGAATGTCCAACCTCCACCTCAGAAGACTTATGACTTCCCCGCTGGTGACAAAGCCCCTTCAATAGCTACTCGCATGGTTGGGAGTAGTCGATTATCCACATCGAGACTCTTGACCCCTCTAGGTGTCCGCGCACGACTGAGCTCTCTTGGGAATAACGCGCCAAGGCCCAAGAAAGCAACTTCCTCCTCAACTTTGACGCTGCAAGGCCCAAAGAAACCATATAGTGTTCTGAGACCTGCAACTCCACCTACCTCTGAGAGTGATTCAGAGGACGAGGAAGCAATCAAGGAAGAAGAGGCAGAGCGAAATGCCGAAGAAGAGGAAGCTCTAACTCGCAAATTGGCGGACCTGCAGAAGATGATGACTGTCGACGCTCTGGGGCTCGTCACCGGGGTGAGACAGAGAGATAAAGGTAAAGGCAGGGATCGTGGTCGGTCAACGCCCATCTCTCCTCGATCAGCTGGAAGTTCCAGAATGGACACTCTCTCCAGCCGGAGTGCAAGCCAAAGCATCTCCAGTGCAAGTTCACCCCAAGGCTCCATTCCGGACATACCCTCTGCTTCTTCAGACTCGCAATCCCAGTCACCCCTAGGTCGCAATTTATCACATAAGTCTTCCAGTCCTCCTGCTCTTTCACCGCGTAGTGCATTAGGTCATGTACAACGTCGCTACGGTCCTCTGGTGGATAGGACAGGTGATCTTGGTAGCAACCACGGTTCTGAAGCCTCAAGTTTTAGCGACCTGAGTGGTAAGTCTCAATCTCGATTTTGCTGGCCTTGTCTCATCAGCCTTTTCGTAGACGCTAGCCTTTCTGCTTCTGTATTAGAGAGTGCTCTACTATCAAATTTTGGGTCAAATGGATCACACTTGTGGGTGTCATGCATGTTTTCAATCTGCGTGTCTTCTGACAAGGATATTATCCTAATTTTTGTCTTAGTTCACAATTTACGAGAAGCCGCCCTCCTAACCGAACCCATTCTGTTGTACCCCAGTGAAGGTCAAGGCGAACATGCGTAGGTCAAGATGTGGCCAAGGCTTTTCAGCGTCATGTACATTTAATATGAAGTAGCCCTCATCTTTGTATATGGCACGAGTCCGAGTCAGCTCAATGATCATGATCTTTACCATTCGACGCGTAACTACGACGCGTCACCCATTGTATAGTAATCGTTAGTATGGTCTTTGCCCTTCTAGTACATTCTCTTTGCTTTCGACTGGGCATATAAGGTTTGCGGTGCATTCTTCACTTCTTTCACCCATTTATAAAGCAAGCCTGCGAAACGTCGAGCCGTCACATCAAGACCTTGGTCCGACACCGATACCCGTGCTCCGTGCCTCTTGATCCTGCTTCACTTCCCATTCCACTAATACTGCCATCTTCGCTAATACCGCGATGGAGCTTACCTTTGTGACAGACCTCGGACAGACCTTTGTCGTTGAAATCGATCCCAACATGGAACTCGAAAACGTCATGGCTCTGCTTGAAGCGGAGGTAAGGGACAACGTAATGCCTCCTGGAAGATCCCCTATCTTAACATTCTCGGTGCTTTTATCATTTCGTAGTCTTTAATACCCGTCAACGAACAAGCCATATCTTACGAAGGACGTGAATTGAGCAATCCTAAAGCGACTATGCAAGAGCTAGGTGTGACTGGGACAAACGCGATGCTCTTGCTGCGGCGGAAGGTGGCGGCTCCTGGAAGGTCTGCCTATGTTTCTAACGCATTTCGAAGCTTGGTGGACTTATCGATTCAATAGATCAATGGAACAAGACGCTGAGATGATGCGTTTACAACTTCTGGGAGATCCGAATCTGATGGCACAGCTGCGAGCGGTCAGTTACGATATGGGCGTTTCTCCCTTGGACTAATCTCAGCTTGGTACAGTCCCAACCCGAGATAGCTGATGCAGCGCAGTCCAATCCTGCACGCTTCGCAGAATTGCTTAAACAAACGCGTGAACGCCATCTCAGCGCAGAAATGGCTCAACAAAACGAAATTGCTAGGCTGAACGCCAATCCATTCGACGTTGAGGCTCAGAGGAAGATTGAGGAAGCCATTCGACAGCAAGCAGTTTTAGAGAACATGGAGCATGCCCTCGAATACTCTCCCGAATTCTTCGGCAGAGTGTCGATGTTGTAGTAAGTTTCTTTCTCCGTGGTCACATTCATCCTAGATACTAGCGAGCCTTTAGTGTTCCCCTGGAGGTCAATGGGCGTCCTATCAAGGCATTCGTCGACAGCGGTGCTCAGCAAACAATTAGTAAGACGCGTATTTGAGCAATTGACGCATATTTATTAAATATCCTCTAGTGAGCCCTGATACTGCAGAAGCTTGCGGGTTTGTCTTTTTTTTTCTAAATCAGCCGTTCTCTTTTTCCAATCCTACTTTCCTGTTTCTTAGTCTTATGCGTCTTCTGGACACAAGATTCCAAGGTATCGCTCGAGGTGTCGGAACAGCCAAAATTTTGGGACGGATACATAGCGCCCAGCTGAAGTTGGCAGATTTGTATCTTCCTTGCTCTTTCACAGTTATGGAGGTGAGCACTGGAGTTATAATGCTTGTCAGCGCATGTGATAATCTCATTAATTAGGGTCGTGATGTCGACCTCCTGTTTGGACTTGACATGTTGAAAGCCCACCAGGCCTGTATTGACCTTGAAAAGGGTGTTCTCCGAATTCAAGGACGCGAAGTTAAATTCCTCTCAGAACACGAACTTCCAGAAAGTGCCCGCGATCCCCGTGATCCCTCTGAACAGGTCGCTGCCACTCCTTCAACGAGCAGTGCACCTGCTCCCGCTCCTGCCTCTTTCCCTGGAGGTGGAAGAACTATCGGCTCTTCCCCTGCTAGGGGCGGAAGACCTGCTGCACCTTCCAGGCCTGTGCAGGCGGCTTCTAGGCATTCAGAGGACAAGATACGTACACTGATGGATTTGGGCGCCACCAGGGAGATTGCCATTAGCACCTTGGATGCTGCCAATGGCAATGTGGATGTGGCTGCATCATTGCTTTTCTAGAGACTTTTTTGTATCCATTTGTCTGGTGAAACATCTTGAATTGTAATATGTAGGCAAACACTTGTAACACTATTGTACATTCATTTCATGGGTAGACTGCTTTGGGGTATGTGACAGAAAAGGAGCAAGATACAATATTACACTTACGGAGAGTATATGGATTAAAATCAAAGCAAAATCAATAAGAATGAAGGGAATGGAGACATCAGATAAGGCTGATCCTTGTCCGTACGAGACCACCTCGCCAGTTTCGCATTCCAGCGGAGCGGTGATGGGACCATTCGCCTTGCATTCTCGAAAATGCATCTTGTATGTGTTCAGGGCGTAGATAGGTCCTTGATTCCACCGGAGGGAGGAACAAAGAGTTCACAGGAAGGGTGTATTCAGTATCGTCATCGGGAGAACCTTCACGTCTGCGTTTTTCAGCTGCGCCTCCTGCCGAGTTCGCTTTCCGTTTTCCCATGACGGGGGAAGAGTAGTCGTCACGAAGGAAGGCTTCTTCTAGCGATTTCTTCACTGCTAGCCCAGCAATAGTGAGAGACCGGACCATTTCGAAGGCCAAAAAACCGACGATATCGACAGTGTCGTCATTTGGCTTCAGGTCCAGGTGAGCTGGTAAATTGAGGAAGTCACGGAACCGTTTGACTTGCAGAGTGCCTTATTTCAGTAACAAAACAACAAACTCAAAGTTAAAGGTACCTTTTCGATATGTAAACGATGCTTGTCGACAATCCGAATAGTGCTGATATTCTTCTCGAGTCATCTGCCGCGTAGCATCATCGGCTTCCTGTTTCCAGACTCCAAGGTCAGCCTACAATCTAGCTCCGATCATGTTTGAACAAACCTTCAGGCGTTGTACTGAAGCCTCGTGTGCTTCAATGTCGTCCTCGTCTTCTTCGTCATCAGATTGATGGCCACTTTGTTTCAACACTTCAGAATAGATGGTAGTTATTTCCCAAGGTAGCTTGATGGTGATTTTTTGAGCCTTGGCAGTGAGTTTATCTTAGGGAACCCGACCATTAGACGTGAAGTAAGGGAACAGAGAGGAAATAACTTACCATCTGGACCATCCTCAGCTTCAATCTCCACTGCAGCCCCATCCCCTCCCGAGTCCTTTGCATGCTTTCTCACATCTTTCCACGACAGATATGTGCGCAATCGATTGACCTTTCCTCTATCGTGACGAATCAAGAATATAAGGTCTTCAGCAGATAAATAACGAGCTCCACGACGTTTGGCAAGAGCATGCGCTTGAACAATCTATAGATGACAGGAGTCAGCCAGCCAGACTCGAATGCGTACGCACAGGTATAACGTACTAGCTCAATAAGTTGACTTCGAACAATGTCTTCCACTAAATTGACCGTCTCCTGGGGTGGATCCTGCATTTCTCCAAACACAAACATCTGTAAAGAAACGATGTGAGGAAGGAACGCGTCGCGATACTTGAGAACAGACCATCTGGGATATCTCTGTTGTGTATTTGTACTTTTCACGGCCGGTAATTCCTTCAGTAAGAACGCCGGGCCTTTTTGCTGCCGCCATCTTGTTTTTTGCAAAAATTCGTACACCTCCTACAGGTACTAACGTTTGGTAAAGTTTGAAAGAGCCCAAACGATATCTCGCCGAGTCAAACCACTATAGCATACGTCAGAGGTCAGACTCAGGGTTCAATATAAAGATTTGGACGCTTCAGCCAAAGTTTCTGCAGAGGAACTGAAGGCTAAGAGGTTCGAGTTAGAGAGCAGACTGAGACCAGGAGAAAACTTGAAAGGCGCGAGTTGGGCGTGAGCGACCGTTGTGGAGGATGGGACTTACATACACGTGACTAATGATCAGCTGGACAGGGGCTTCAATTGTATCCTCTAAGCACCCTCCTTGAACAACCGTCAACGAACGTAGGAACGAAAGAGTATATAACATGAAGGTCATAAATAACCACGGAAACTTTGGTAATGGAACGCGAGAGCATAGCTCGAGTTCAAGTCCTTACTTACCACTCATTTAAACTAAAAGCAAATGACTATACTTATTAATACTTCAGCCACAAGAATATCTTACAATACTTCCATTCAAGACAAACTTTAGCGGACATTCTAATTGCTTCGTGTCTATGCTACTACCTTCAGCGTGATGGACCGCTTCGAATCGTAAGTTCAGTTAACCTACCTTTTTCTCACACGCCAAACATTTCCCTCAGCACAAGGTCCCTTGCCGGAAAATCGTGCAGTATACGGTAGCCACAGGATTGCCACCAGGTCCGTGAAGCTTCAATCAATGGTTTCAGTTTGAGGTGCTGAATGAAACTTAGTGCCCTGGCTATTGCTGCTATAATTGCTGTAGGTCCAGGTTCTTCATTATTATTTATTGACTCACCATCCGGTATTCATGCAGTATTTTGCTCAACCCGAAGGGTTCTACTTCATCGTATGTCCCGAATTTCTCATAATTATATAATCCACTGACCTTGTCGCAGGCTATCCATTTCTGCTTAGGAAGATTGTACACCAATGCCCTGTTGGCCATGTTAGTATTTCTAAACCATAAAATGACGGATATTGACACTTTGAAATTGTTCAGGTTAAATGCTCGGCACAAGATGTGTGCAGTCCTTTACTCACAGCAGAAGTCTGCCATTTCAGACAGGAAGGATACAATCATCCGAGGCACAGGAAATAAGAAATTTCTTTCACACTTCCAAGCTGCCGAGGCCCATTCCCTTCACTTTTCATTCTTACATTGCCACTCATTTTATGATCAAGGGAAATCATGCCTCGCAGACGGATAGCACGGGTGCGGTCACATACACGATCGAGCGTATAACTCATCATTGAGCTTTCCAAGATACAAACAACACGCCTTTCTCTGTGGTATAGCTGTTATTAGTCGTTGCCGTGCAAGATCATATTTATTGCTGATTTATTGGACTATTACAACCAGTTTCCGCTATCAGCCCTGTTCTTTTCATCGGTTATCCACATCTTACGTGGCTCTTTTGTGGTGTGAAAACTTGTTGTATATTATTGTAGAATTCGCAGAGAGATTAGGAAAAGGACATTACACTGGGCAAGAAGTTGGAAACGGTTATGTTAGTGATCCTTCTCTGCGAATACAATGTCAATATGTCGAAAATAGCCATATAGACGGTGTTGCCGACGAACTACTGTGGCTACAAGTTGGCGTCGTGGCCTGGGGCTGTCTGCTTGAACGCCATTGCCAGGCGACTGGTGGGATGCCTGGAGTTAACAAGTGGATTATTGCAGGAAGGATTCAGTGATCATGATTGCAACGTAATGTTCAGCGACCGCACGGCCAAAATCATGAAGTAAACCAAAAACATCAAAATACATAATCAGTATGCATAGGTATAAGTGAATATGCTCCAAGGATTCAGAATGTAATTTTACGCCCTTGACTGGGAATAATCGCAGCAGACTCGCGCTTTGCCAGGGCAAGAGCAGCGCCTGGTTTAGGACGGGATTTAGGGCCCTTGTGTCTGACTCCATCCGGTTTCGCACTGGCTCGTGCCTTACCATCTCGTGGCCACTTGGACTTGATTCAGCAGCTGCCTCGATCACGTTGGCGGGGGTCTCTGTAGGGTCTTGTACCCTTTCCACTTTTTGTTCCACCTGTTCCGCTTTCTCAAATGAGCGTTGGAAGCGATCACTGCGAGGCTCAGGTTTAAATTTGCGCGCAGGTCCATCGACTGATTTGCTTTTGGGAGCTCCACGACGGACCGCATCAGGGCTTGCGTATTCTACGACGAGGTTCCGACCATTTAGATGATGATTTTTAGGATTTATGAGGGCAGCGGTGCATGTTCGATCGTTGTGAAGTCAACAAAAGCAAAGCTGAGAGGTAAATCATTTCAACAAAACAAAACGGGTTAGGAATAAAAAAAGAGCGCACCCTTTACATAAACCAGAATCCTCGAAAGTCCCCATTCGGACCTTTCGTATCCACGCATCTTTAGATTTTGAATCCTCTTCCTCCGTGCCTGCTAGAATTTCTTTACCCTTGTTCTTTCTTGGTTTGTGAGCTTCTAATAAATCTCGGATTGAATCTTCGGTTGTGTCAAACCCTAGGTTCCCAAAAAACAACGTTGGTGCAGGAGGCTGCTTTTGAGCTCTTAAAATTTTTTGAGCGGTTTTGGAATGAGTCTTGTGAGCAAGGGTGGGATCTGCAATTGTGGTGTCGCCAGCTATGGCAGCTGGCCTACCAGCAAAATCGTCGCCTAGTGTTTTTGTTAGTATGCAAGATGAAATAAAAACAAAGCATCGTACCGTCTTTGATGAGCAGCTTGCGACCTAAAAGAGGTTGTTCTGATAAAGCAATAGCTGCCTTTTTTGACTCAGGGGTCGCGAAATCAACATAAGCATATCTGAGAATTGAATTAGCGAGGCAAAATTTCTGAATGAATTTTATAAACCTTACCCTCTATTTTCAGGCTTCACCCCAGGGCCAGTAGGAGGTTTTGTTGGCATATGAATTCGAGTGACTTCACCACAATCCTTGAAAAAAGTTTTGAGGTTGTCCTGCGCCGTCTTGAATGACATATTCCCGACCCAGATAGAGTTCTGCCGTTTCGTTGAAGAGGAGTCGACAATTTTTGCAGCTCCATCCTCAAGTTTCCGCTTCTTAACTGCTTTCCCAGCTTCCACAAGCTTCGCAGCTAGTTTCTCCTCTTTCTTTTTTCTTCGGCGCTCCTTGTGTGAAAGAACGGGTTCATCATCCGTGAAGGGCTCCTCCGCTTCATTTTCCGACTCGGAGTCCGAGTCGTCTGATGACAATTCTTCCTTCCCTTCGCGAACAATATCTTTCCGCTTCCGCTTGTTTTCGTGGACCTCTGACCCTGGACTGGCAGATCTCGAAGAAGATGCTGAAGAGCTCATGGCAAGTCGTTACACGGTAGTAAAGAAAAGAAACTCGAGGAGTCAAATATGGATTGATCACATGACAGATAGTTGACCGCGACAAAGCTTCATTTAATATTGTCCCGAATTTTCACCTTTCTGACCGCGTCCATATCGCGTGTCATCCCTCTACAGTGTCTACACCACGTAAATTCTTCTCTTTTCGCGCAGAAGGCTGGCTTATTGTCGCGTTTTACAGTTTAGGGTCCTAAACGGCTGAATACGCGCCTGTACGATGGTGTAGGTCTCATGATATTCACTGGGATTACATCGGGGTTTAATTGACTGTCTGCCATTAGAACGCGCTCTGAGGATGAGCGACCTTCATCTGGCTATGGCTCCGATGCCCTTTCATATGTTTGCGATGAAAGCGACGCGGAAGAGAGGAATTCTCTCTTCTCAGACTCATCACAACCCCAGGAAGGTCATGAAAGATGGAGAGCATCTCCTCCTCCAACTGAGGTCTTTGATAACCCAGATATAGAATGGAGTTTCGAGATTATTGGAGAAGAAGTTGGCAAAGATGGCCAAGTAATGTCAGTTTTTACTGCAATCTCCTTCATCATTTTACGCCACTGAACTCCTTCCGTCTTTGAAGGTTCGAGGTAATGCTTCCACATGCGTGTCTATCTAACGTAGAAGCTGAGTGGTTGACACCTTATCAAACAGGTCCGATGGGATAATTGGAATCGTGAGGATGGTACCAACACAACATGGGAGACAGCAGAAACGATTAATCATTCGAGCTGGAGTAAACCGGAAAAAAAGAGGCGCAAACATTTAGCCTCCGAGTCTTTGGAAATTGATGTTTTTACGACCACGGACATCCATAACACAGAGACCTATCTTCGAAATCAGGCATACCAGGAAAAGCTGGAGAAAGCGCGCAGCGAGCCCGAGCCCGATCCTTTCACGGAGATGGCGAAATTGATGGCGAAACATCAAGGCAACATACAACCAACAATGCCCAACAGAAATCCTTTGTATTCACAGGGCACCCAAGGCTCGTCATCGTCTCCTCTTACATTAAGGAGTAATCAACGAGCTTCTACTCGGCAGCAGACTGAAGTTTCCGTAGCCAGCTCATCTACACTTGTTAGAGCTTCTTCGAGAGTTTCCAGCGCCTCATCGGTTACTCTAAATTCTCTTTCATCGAAACCACCATTAACGTCATCTTCCAAAACCTCGTATAAACCTTTCCATGCCAATGATTCTGTAACTGCGATCCCCTTCTTAAATAAAGGCAAGGCAAGGAAATAGCTTTGCATAACACCCCAGAGCCCCTTCCACTTGATCCCCCGCGGGCTCATTCAACCTCCTTCAACACTAAGGGCAAAGGCAAGCGCCCTGTACCTCCTTCAGAGAGTGAAGCCTCCGATGTTTCCATGACCTCGGTGCATAGAAAACCTTCTCAGCGACCTTCTCTCACATCTTCTGCAAAGAAAAGGCGGTCTCGTATTATAAGATCGGAATCTTCTGAAGATCATAGAGCGATACTGCCTCCCACACCACCTTCTCCACCCATTCGTATAGGTCCTCCTATAAAAACACCGAAAAGAACGCCCAGCATACCCGCCAACAACGTCACTGCCGCTAAGTGGGTCCCCTCAACAATATCACCTATCCGTTTTCTCATAATGCATGTAGGCGGAAAGGATTGCAACAAGCATGGTCAAGCTATGCGGCAAAGCAGGCAGCTGCCCCGATTTATTTTGTAAATGACATTGACGATGAAGCTATACCTGACCTAGACCCCTCTTTTCAATACCTGGAATCTACCTATATCTAGTGAGGGTTATTCATTTATTGCTTGTCATTTGAACTAATCATGTGTTATGTTTGTAGCAGTCCAGCCGTAGAAAAGCCAAGTGACGGTTTCCTGGTCTCTTGTTCTTGTGATTACTGCATCGAAGCCAGGAATTGTGACTGTCAAGACGGCTCAGATATGAAAAATCCACAAGGTGTATCATTTTTCGCCTACACTCACTCTGTCAGTCTCGTATCACGTCGCCTCTTTCATTCACTGATATCTGAATTTGCAGGGGTTTTTTGCCTTCAACGTCCAACACGGCATAGAGGTGATTGAGTGCAACAAGGTAAGGCTTTCCTTTAGATCCTCGAAGTCTGGTAGTGGCTCAATGAGGAACGTTGAACCCTCAGATGTGCTCTTGCGTACCCACTGTGACAACCGTGTCTCACAACGGCCCCGTGATGTTCCTATAGAGATTTTCAAGACAGCTTCCTACGGATGGGGGGTCAGACCAACAGTCAACGTTCAGAAAGGCAAAGTACTGGGCATCTACACAGGGTGTGTTTGTTTTCCTTTTCATCGATCATTATTATATTTTGGTACTCATATCGTTGCTTTTTATCTAGCCTTGTCATGTAAGTCATCATATCAAAGAAGATTCAGTTGCTTGAACAGCATCATTAGTCCTCGTGCAGAAGCCGAAGCCATTTCTCCAGAATTGTCTGGATACCGTTTCGATCTCGACGGTGACGAAGCAGAAGGAATCGAAGTGGGTCACCCACTGCACTCTGTCGATTCAAGGCTTTATGGTAAGTCATAAAGTCTGATCGACTCTTTTTTTATACAAAGCATTTTCTTGACCTTCTTTTGCTTATCAGGAAATTGGACACGCTTCATCAAGTAAGATTCTGTTCTTGCTTTCCTTGTAGCTATCGTCCTCTGGCTTGTAATAATTTACCACTTCAGCCACTCTTGCTCGCCCAACCTCCGAATATATCTCGTCCTACACGATACACCTCCACAGGTTCGTATGTCTTTTCTGCTCAGCCGCTCTGACCTTTCTCAACAAATACCCCCACAGAGCGGTCTCCCCTTCATTGCATTTGTCGCGCAAGAAGACATACTGGCCCGCACCGAATTCACATTCGACTATGATCCGAGCACCGTTGATAAACTACAAGCTATCAAGTCTGAAATCAAAAAGAAGAAGAACACCAAGCAGTGGGATATAGCATTCGATGCCGCTATACAAGGCGCCAAGCCGTGTTATTGTGGTTCTGACCAGTGTCGTGGGTATATCTGTTTGTGATTTGACTAGGAACTCGGATTAGGATCATCCTTGCTTGCTTTTACGTTATATCCCTTTTTTATAGTCTATCTCAATGTACCGTCGACATATTATTATTTTTTGACCCTTGGATTTATCCTTTGGAATACAGGACTTGTGGATGAACGGATGGATATCTTGGTCTTTTTGTCCATTTACCATGAATCTCCCTCGACTTTTATTATGTAGCTCCTGAATAAAACAAAGAATACATTTTAACTACTAAAACATGGATTTAAATACGAGTTGACGCGGGCAACTGAAACGCAAACGACGGCAAACTCTTGTCTCAATCTATTATGATGGATCCCAGTGAGTACAGTCTCAGCGCTGGTTGGTTGGTTGAATACCGGCGAGGTCCCATTCAGGAACGACGCTGGTAAAAGATGTGTTGAATTCACGACTGGTGTGGCCCTATGTGAATCCACCAACTGAAACGCCCAACTCAATCACTCGTCTCTCTTATTATCATGCAGTACACGGTCTCAGCGCAGGAGCGACTCTGGTAGTATAATGGCATAACTTACAAGGGCGAGCAACCTCAGCTGCTCTACCGTACGAGTTGGGAAAAGGACCCCTGGTAACTGGTTGGCCCGACTGGCAGATTTGCGCACTCGCCTCTCAAAATCGCCCGTCCAGTCCACAACGGCGTTTGGGACACGGTCGGCCCTCTCTTAACGACCTGGTCAATGCTGCTATCAAGAGGAGCTACTCCATCGACACCGCTCGCTTTCTCACTGTCCCTGACGGAATGAACGTCGAGGAGGGGACTCTTAGTTCCGTTGTCATCTGGGATTTTTTCCATCCCGACTCTACCTCTGCCGAAACTGCCCACCAGGTATCCCCAGACATCCTCCGGCTTCTCGCCGACTGCGCTCTCAATTCCCATTGCCGCCGCCGAGGTGGCGGAGAGTGACGTCCAGGCCCCAGGGCACTGGGGTTTTTTATTTCCATGAGAACCTCGACAAGGACGGCAATCCCAGCGACAGGGTCCTCGCCGTGGCGAATCACCATGTTCTCTGTGAGGTTGATGACAGGAAGTACGACTTCAGGGCCAACAGCTAGCCTCGCCAGAAGGACTGGGTATGTGGATCCCGCCACTTCCAGCAGGGTCTCGACGAGATCATGGCCGAAGTCGCTAACCACAGAACCGAAGCTAGTACCTGCGCCGAAGAAATTGCGGCGCGGAAGGCTAAGAAGGTGAGTGGGGACGACGAGAATGGCGCCAAGAACCTCGAAGATAATACTAAGAACCTCAAGGGCTTCCTTGAGGTACTTCACAAGCACAAAGCGGCCATCGTCAAGCTGGAGAAGCTTTACAAGGAGATCAACACAAATTGGAGCGGCATCGCCCGTCGCAACATCGGCGTCCTCGAATACTGCCCCCAATCGACGTTGACAACGAAAGATACACCCGGGATTGGGCAACCATCCGACTCTACTCGAACCAGTTTGAGCCTAACTTCAAGGGTAACCTCGGTGCGTTTTGACTGCCTTCCCTCAATATCGGTCACCTAGTCTTACAAAGACAACTCTTTTAGGAAAATTATCAGCTACCGAATTCAGGAGGCTCATGCACCCCCGAATAGACATTAAACCAGTGGTCGGGTTTTACTCAGACGGTCTCTTGAGGATCAAGGGCATCGTCGCAAAAGAGCAGCTGGCGAACCCTGAATCACTCGACATCAACGGCGACCCCTGCTTCGTCGTCTTGAAGGATGGATGCGTTTCCGACCTCACCTTTGGCCGCTACGCTGGGCTCGAGTCGTATTTATGTGACGATAAAGGCGTCAGGTGTGTTGAACTTGCAATCTATAACTACGACAAGCAGAGCAGACCCTTCTCATCCAAGGGGGATTCTGGTTCCCTCCTCTTCAATGGTAAAGGGGAAATGATTGGCCTTCTTCACTCTGGGAAGTCAAGGACCCTGACCGGTTTGACGACCACCTATGTCACCTATGCGACCCCCGCTTGGCGTCTCCGCAAATGGATTATGAAGATCTATCCCAATGCCGACTTTGCCGCGAGACCTGGTAAAGGCGAGGTCAACATTGTCAGCCCATTTAAACCCTGCATTGGACTTTCTCATAGTAACCGACTTTTTCATAGAACTGCGCCTACGACATGGGACTTTGGATGGTACCCTGATATACGCGTCGTCATCTGCCTATGGTCGACATTATCTTGCTTGCTGTAGGGCAGGAGCGCGAAACCAATCTAGAAACTTGAGGTCCAAGTTTTGGGTTTGCTAAATGAGTCGACTCCGCAATCGTTGTACCAATTACTACTCAGCCTCAAGCTTTGTCGTCTTTTGTCTCTCTTTAGTTCTCCCTTCTTGTATTTATTGCACCTCGGAATTAACAGTGTTTATAAATGGCACGCAATTAAGTCAAAAAGTATTTGGCCTGAGCCATAAAGTGATGACAATGAATGAATGGATGAAATTGAGAAAAAAGATCTAGGTAATACTTTAAATACATCTTGGTGGATGGATGATGGATAAAAGAAAGGTAGACATACAGATGGATCATGATGTTGGTTGTAATATGGGATGATATGGTATGCACAGCGATGTTGGTATGAGAAGCGAGGAATGTAATGAAATGGAAATGAGTGGCGCAGAGTGGACAGAGAAGCAATAGAGAGAAGGAAAGAGAACAGGGGGAAAAAATCTACGTCAAATTCAAAGAACAGCATGCACACGGAGGAAAAAAGCAAGAAAAGAAAAGAAAACTCAAACCTTCACAGGCCTCACCTCCTCACCCTCTCAAGCGAATCTCAACACCCCATGGGGCATCACCTCTAAAAAAAAATCTCAGCCCTCAGCCCCTCCTCCTCGCCACCGCCCTCTTCGCCCCCGCTCCCACATCCTCACCTCCAACAAGCACGCTCCTCGGGCCCCTCTTCGCCATTGCATACACAAACACGAGCACGACAACCGCGAACTGGAACCACATCCACACCTGCAGGAGCAGACTTGGATTGGGATTGTCAACGCTCTGACTACTTTTCGCGGCGGTGGTGGCGGCGGTGGTTGTCAAGTCCTTATTTTTGGAGGTGGAGTTGGACGAAGAAGGCCTAGGGGAGTCGGTGTAGATCAACAACGGAGCGGAACCTTGTCTCTGATGCCGCTGTCGTTGGCGTAAATGTCCGCCTTCACCTTCTTCAGAGGAAGCGGACGACGGCAACGAAGAAGAAAGCGGTGCAGGTGAACATCCTTCCGTCATTTCAACGCCGCCCACCGCAGTGTCAATGGCCAACATCTCTCTTTCACCTGCACGTTCTCTCGAGCCTGACCCTGACCGGGACCTGGAAGACCTCACTCTTCCTAAAGCCTTGGACGAAAATCCATTAACCCCTCGATGAGGTTATCCACCGCGTTCGACAGCCGACCACGGATAGCAGGGGCAGGTGCAACTGTGGGCTGCGTCTGTTCTCCTCCAACTCCAACTCCAATTCGAGTTCAAGGACATCTTCATCGCCACCTCCACGACTCCTCGACTTGGACTTTGACTTTGACTTGGATCTCGACCTACTTTATTCAACCTCCTCTCAACCCACCGATTCGTCCTCGACTTGAGCGTGTCCGAGATCAACTTGATCCTAGGCGACTTGACGGCGTCCGCTAGGCTCGAACTGGAGGGGCATAGAGGACTTCCGAGTCGCGTCTTGCATGCCCATGTCCGTACGCATACCAGGGACAGGAGCAGGAGCATCACCGCGTTTATACTTCTGTTCAGGTTTGAGTTTATGAGGCGTCGGAGGTTCCACAGACAACATCAAAGAATTCGCATTCGCATCCGTCAAGCCATCCCTCGACATGGGCGAAGGCGTAGGCGGCACCGAGATCTGACTGAGATCATATAAACTCGAAGTGCGGAAGTGGTGGTTGAACGCGTTTGTAGTCGTTGTTGCCGTAGTCATTTTTTTGTCATTAAAAGTAGACGTAGTGGGCGTAGGCAAATCAGCGCCTCGCTCACGCCCATTAACA
This sequence comes from Gymnopilus junonius, assembly GCA_015501075.1. Lineage (NCBI taxonomy): Eukaryota > Fungi > Basidiomycota > Agaricomycetes > Agaricales > Galerinaceae > Gymnopilus > Gymnopilus junonius. Next base: position 1,455,510 of record JADNYJ010000001.1, on the reverse strand, counting down.
GACTTGCTGAGCTCAGCTTGGAGCGTCGGACGTCCTGAGGGAATAGGTAAAGCCGATAACGCCGCAAACGGCGAAGGTGAAGGCGAGGGTGACGCAAGGTCGAGGTAGTTGAAATCGGGGGAAGAAGAAGCAGACCTAGAATCCACCGCTCCTTGATTCGTTCCCTTTCCTGTATTGATTCCCGTTCCTGTTCCTTGACGACCAGCAAGAAGAGGAGGTAAGCGACGCTGCGGCAACGCAGGGGAAAAGAAGTGCAAAGGCGAGAGGGTGCCGCTCGCATTCCCATTGGCATTGGCATTGATAGCATCGGACCTCGACCGATCTTCAGCAGCAGCAGCAGCAGCAGAGGACGAAGACCAAAAACTCAAAGAATTAGAATTGACATACCCCGCGCCTTCACTCCAGGCTGAGGAAGAGGAGGAAGAGACAGAAGAAGGGAGGAGGGCACCATTCCCTGCGTTCCCGTCATCCCGCTGGCGCTGGCGCATCTGGTCTTCAATCTCCCGAGCATGCGCAGGTCCGACATTATCGAATAATCCCATCACGCTCTTCCTGTTCTTGGGCACGGAGGATATAAAGTCGGGATGGACGACGAACGTTGATGCACCATCTACATTAACATCGAGACCGTCAGCTTCGGTACCAGCACCAGCACCAGGGCGAGCTTGATCGTCGAAAGCCAGCTCATTCTCGATGTTCCTCTTCAGACTCATGAACCGCATCGTCGATCGCGGCTTTCGCAAGCTCGCAGCCGAAGTAGAAGCATTAGTAGAAGCAGCCAATCTCTCCCTCTCCCTCTCCTGCATGTCGTCTTCAGGACCATCTTCATCCAATGCCAGCTCGATATTATCCTGATCAGCAAGCGTCTCGTACACCTTGGTAATATGCGCCGTATCGCGCTGGACAGCCGAGAGCTGAGTGGCGGTTTCAGATTGCTGTTGTAATATCCTATTGTTGGTCTCTTCCAGCTCCTTGACTTTGACTAGAAGCTGCGAGATGAGCGCGTTCTGATCAGGCTGAAGAGGCGCCGCAGCAGCAGGGTTGCTGCTAGAACCAACCACATCGGCGGGTACTGGAAGAGGTTCCGGGCTCTCCTCCCTAGAAGGGAAGAAAGAGAATTTATCCGACGGCCCACCAAACCTGGACCCAGTAGGCGCAAAGTTCCTAATCCCCAACGCGCCCCCTTCGACCTCTTCCCCATCCTCCTTTCTCACCCGCTCCCTCCCAAGCCCGCGCATAGCTCTAAACTTGGCCTCCCTCTCCTTCTTCCTCTTCCACACCTCACCCACAACCGCGTCCTGTACCTTCTCCTCCAACTCCTCGCTCTTCGCCTGCGTCTTCTCCAGTGCCTCGCGGAGGAACGTGATCTCCTTCTCCAGCCTCTTGAGCTCCCTCCGACCGGCGTGGTCTGCAGACGTCGCTTCCGCCTCGAGCTTCTCGAGTTTATCCAGCAGCTCGGCGTTTTGGTCGGCTAGTAAGGAGATATCGGCGGTGGCGATAGCCACTTTGCGCGTGGGGGCACGATCTTGGCGCAGGGCGTATAGAGAGGTGGGGCGCGGGGATTTGATGAGCCCCAGAGCGGAATCGGAGGCGGAGGAGATCATGCTGGTGCTGTTGGTGCGCGAGTGCGAGTCAAAGGCTGCAACGTAGGGCAGCTCTGGGGACGAGTTGGATGGGACTGGAGAGAGCGGCAAGCGAGAAAGGAGTTCTTGGTGCTTGGATTTGAGCACGACATTGCTCTGGTATAGACCTTTAGCAACTGCAGATGCTATGCCTAGTTCTAGAAGATAGACATTAGACGGATATAACATAAACGCGAAAGAGATAACATACCGTTCTCCCGCTCTTTAATAATCCCATCAGCCCGAAGCAACATATCCCTGAGCTCCTCGCGGGACTTTTCGCTCATCCATTCCTCGCCATCGTCAGGAGAGGGCAGATGGCCGGGATCGATACTGGGATTGGAATCGCCATCAAGGTCAAGGTGAAGCTCGTCCGCGTCGTACTCGTGGTCCTGGCCGTGCAGGTTGACGGTGACATTACGGGACGGAAAGGTGAAAGGAGACCCATAGGCCGGTGGAGGGGTTGAAGATAGTTTTTGGAGAGCAGCTGATACGCGGCGGGCTTTGGCTGGTGGGAGCGGGCGGGGCGTGCCAGAGAACATTGTGTTTAAGAGCTGTCACTGGAATTTTGGCGAATATATACAGACAAGATTCTGAAACAACGCCCAGTCTGAATCAAGCAGAGAAATGTTTAGTCTCGCAGAGAACCCGATGACACGTGAATACTCCATGTTGCTCATCCATGACAACACCTTTTACTATAGTAGTACACACATTACAGTGGTTTGGAACATATGAAGGCGACTGAATGATGGAAAATGTATGGACAGGTAGCTCAAGCAAGAAAATGGGAAACGAAAAGGTGACAAGTGAACCTACAGTATTCATGCGTTTATCGTGTTGTATCGACCAATGACGGAAAGCTCCAGATGGCAAAAGATGACGCAGAAAACAGAAACAGAAAGAAAAAATGCAAAGAAGAAAAAAGGAGGAAAAAATAAGCAAGCATATAAAATACAACCCCCACCACGATCTAACACTACTTTTTTCAACAAAAAATCCCCTCTCACAAATAACACGAATCATGACTGCTTGTTCGCATTCGCATTCGCACCAGCCGCATTCCCAAACACATTTCCTCCCCCAAACGCAGAAGGCACCGTCCCCGTCCCCGCAACTCCTCCTCCAAACACCGACCCCTGTCCACCCACAGCTCCAAAAGGCGACGACTGAGGTGTAGTCAAAGGCGCTCCACTCGGCGTCCCACCAGGTTGACCAAATTTGAACGAAAACGCAGAAGGAGCAGCACCCGCACCCGAACCAGCACCCGCACCGCCAGAGGCATTATTAGCAGGCGAACTAACAGGCGTCGTGCTCATACTCCCACCACCACTGCCGGTGGTATTGGTACCAGGCGTAGAAGTAGCCCCAAATGCAAACTTGGGCGTGGAGGTATTCATCCCAGACCCAAGCGTACCAGGCTTCGTCGTATTCGAAGAAGGCCCAGCGTTCGTGAACCCAAACGTCGGCTTATCAGGAGCAGAAGGTTTATTATCCCCTCCACTCCCGCTTCCGCCTCCAAAGACACTCGACGTCTGCGCAGCTGTAGCTCCAAACGGTGATACCGTCGATCCAGACCCTCCTCCTCCAAACACTGAAGTAGTCCTCCCACCACCAGCGCCACCAAACACCGACGGCGTACTCGTCGAAGTGGTATTCCCAAACACCGATCCAGAAGGCCCGGGGGCATTCGTATTCCCAAACACAGATCCCGAAGACCCTGTAGTTCCAAACGCAGAAGGCCCGCTCGTATTCCCAAACACAGACCCAGAAGGCCCGCTCGTCTTTCCAAACACAGATGAGGACGGCGTTGTGCTCGAAGCACCCGCACCCGCACCAGCACCACCGCCAAACGCAGACGGGGTATTTGTCGTTCCAAACACCGATGTCGGTGCACTACCACCACCCCCTCCATGTCCAAAAGGCGAATTAGCAGGCGTCGTACTTCCAAACACGTTTGTCCCAGGCGCAGGTGCAGATGGAGGCGTACCGAATATGGATGACTTCTTCTCGCCCTCTTTAGGTCCTTGCTGCTGGGGCTGCTGTTGAGGTTGTTGCTGGGGCTGCTGCTGTTGGTGTTGCTGCTGCTGCTGTTGTTGCTGACGATGCTGCTGCTGCTGTTGATGATGACCAAAAGGCGACTGCGCCGTTGACGTCACAAAGGTATACTTGGTAGCAGGCGTCGTGCTAGGCGTCGTACTAGCCACACCCGCACCCCCACTAGTCGAAGCAGAAGCAGGTGTACTAGGCGGCTTGAAGCTAAACATAGGCGTACCCGTCGCACCCGTCTTCTGCGCATCCCCAGTCGCACCAGCACCACCACCCAAAGCACCGCTCAAGGAACTACTCCCAGTCGGAGCAGGTGTAGACGGCTTTGGTGGGAGGTTAAAGTTAAACTTGGGTGTAGTCGTAGTCGAAGTGGAAGGAGCGGGAGCGGTATTGGTATTACTTGAAGAAGAAGGACCGCCAAACGGATTAACTGATGATGATGAAGGCGTCTCTCCAGGCTTGGGGAACGAGAACAACGGAGCATTGGTACCACTGGGTTGGCCGGATGGTTGGGTTTTTGAAGCGTCGGGTGCCGATTGAGGTCCTAATCTGGACAACAACGAGCTACCTTCCTTTTGCTGCTCTCCAGAAGGAGCCGGAACCGAAGCCGAAGCAGGGGCCGAAGGAGCAGTAAAGTTGAACGATCCTGCAGGCTTCGGCGCAGATGTACCGCCAGAAGAAGATGTGGATGGAGGAACGAACGAGAACGTCGGCCCTGAAGTCGGCTGAGCGGGAGCAGCGCCGCCAGAAGTTGCAGGCTTAGCAAACCCAAACGGATTGCTCGAGTCCGTCTTGGCACTGGACGAAGCAGGCTGGGTGAAGAAACTAGGCACAGAAGTTCCAGAGGACGGAGCTGTTGTCGGCGCGGTAACAGTGATCGTAGGAGCAGCAGCGGTCGCGGCCTTGGCCTTCTCAGCAGCCTCCTTGGCTTTCCTCTCTGCCTCAGCAGCAGCAGCAGCCGCCGCCGCCTTCTCCCTTTGTTCCCTCTCAGCCCTCTGCCGCTCTGCAATCTCTCTCTCCTCCTTAAGCTTAGCCTCTTTTTCCATCTCCTTCCTCCTCGTAGCTTCCCTAATCTTCATCATCGCCTGCGCCTCCAACTCCTGCTTCTCCCACTTGGAGAAGACCTTGTGCGGCACTTTTCCATTAGTGCTATCCGTCAAGCTACTAGGCGAACCGAGGGTACTGCTGCCCAATGAAGCACGCGTATTTGACGCAATGCGCTTGACAGTGGGAATTTGCGATTGAGTGAATGGGCTAATGGGGAATCCAGCTGGAGTACCAGCGAGGGAATGTCGGAAACCCCTTTGTCTGCCCATCTCCGCAGGAGTTTCAGCTGGCGATTGAGAAGCTGGCGACATGGTAGGAGTAGACGCTGTTGACTGTGTCCATAGAAGATTCTTTCCTGAAGGAGGTGTTGCAACATTCTGCTATCATGAAACGAATTAATGGACATGATTTGAAATTGTGATCAAAAACATACAGAGGTGTTCAAAGATAATTTCTTGGGTTGCTCAGGAAGCTTTGCAGGTAGAGGCTCTTGCCACGCCAATAGGTGCTGAGCCTTGGCCTCCGTATATTCCTCCTCAGTAAGCCATGATTCGACATAAACTTGGAGATTAACATCCCGATCGGGATGCTGGGAATCCTTGGGCTAGAACAAATTTATTTAGCGCATGAACCTCATGGAACGATAACCAAAACCACATACCATGACGAACTTCTGCCTCGCCTTCTTCACGAGGGCCTGGCGAAGGCGTTGACCATTGGGACCAATCTTATACTTGACGCCATTGCTTTCCCATTCGTTGCCAATACTCCGAACCTTGCTCCTCGTAGATGCTGTTGATTCATCCATAGAGACATCACTTTTGGTTTCTCGCCGGTCGACATGAGATGGGCGTTTACTCTTCTTCTTACGAGAGGTCTTCCTACTAGGTGAGCTTCGGCCGCTGGAGACATCGCTGACATCATCCTCATCCTTCCCGCGCTGCTTTCCTCGGACGTAGGTTGCTTCAGATTTCCGCTTCGCCACAGTCCGTCTCTTCCTGTGCCTTCGAGGTTTAGCATCACCTTCCAGCTCGAGTTCAGCCGCACTATCTTCATCATCGCCTCCAAAGGTGGATCCAGCCTCAGCGCGATCCCGCTTCTTTCCACGAGTTGACGACTTGAGTTCAGTGATTTGATCGGCTTCCTCATCGTCCACATTCATCCCGCCGTTTGTCAGGGTGCCATTCCTAGAGACCTTTCGGGCTCGCTTGCCGCGCGACTTCTTGGATGGACTGGGTTCCTCACTGTCTGCCTCGTCCTGGATAGAACGTTTTGCGCCACGTTTTGGTGGAGATGCATCCTGAAACTCCACGTCCTCATCACCATCAATCAAGTCATCATCTTCAACTCTTGTTTTCTTGGCCTCGTGTTCTTCGTCTGATTCCTCATCCCAGGCACGTTTTCTGTCCTCAACGTCATACCATTCGTAAGGTTGGGAAATATTGCCCAGAGCAGCCTCACGAGTAAGGCCTCTTGAGGATCCATGAGTCTGAGGTTGAACACCGTTCTGTCTAACGTAGATATCATCTGAGGGTAGGCTGAGAGATGTTACGTAAGAATAAGAATTGGGCACAAAAGGGTCCAAGCACTTGGCTTGGCCCTAGATTGATAGATAGACATACCTTCTTGTTTCGACAACAGGGGTGCGATGCTCCTCGAAAGACTGGGGATACCTGCCTGGCACAGGGACGATGGTACTGCGCAAGCCTGGATCAGGCCTCTGTGGCACACCTGCAATGCCATGAAATGAGATACGGTGAGTCATACACCGTCAAGACTGCAGAAAGTACTGCTACTCACCTTGACGTCGTCGGAGGTTCCGGTCGGGCTGCATCTCATGTTCATTGGGTAAGGACGCATGGGGACGGAGAGCAGCAGGCTTCTGTCTGCCTTGTCTTTTATTCTCTTCCTCACGAGCTCTGTTCATAGCATCGGCATAGGCAACATTGAAGGGTCGAAGATCACTGTCCGGTATACCATGTCGTCGGCGCGTTGCCCTGAAAAACAATAAGAGACGCGTTAGCAAGAAAATACGGCAAACAGTGCTTGGAATTGGACTAACAGTCTGTAAGATCGTTCTCGCCATTGGAGAATACGCCTCCAGAGCCTATTCCCGGCCAAGTAGATCCCCCAGAGAAGGAAAGACGTAAATAGCGCCCCCGTCATGGAGAACGGAAAGAAGGACGCCCGCTGATTCTTATTGAGCGTTGGCATTGTCTGGTGGCCGAGAATGTCGGAGGTGTCGTGCTCCATGGCGAGCAAAGAAGAAGGAAAGTGAGAAGACAGCAGATGTGCTCGTCTGTAAAAATGGCGATGATGGTGCAAGTCAAAAGCGAGGGCGAAGCAGAGAACGTAGACGGCATCTCTTGTGTGCCGTTGTTTATTTTATACCATGTTGCCAAATAATGGCCCCTTTTGTTCCGTGCTCCGAAATTTTCGTTCTTTGCCTCCTACGCGATTGTCGAACGACGAAATGCATTTTATTTTCCTCTCTTACATTCCTTTGCTTGTGCTCTCTTCATGCCCACCTACAAATGCCTAGGGACACGGCCTCCAGTGCCTTCGTTACCTCAACTTGTCAAGTGGAAGATCGATCCATCTTGGTCCACGCTTGAATGTCCAGCTACACCGTAGCGAGATTTAATGGTCATTCGAGTACTAAACCGAGAGAACATCCTCCTTCTGTTAAAGTAGTCCTATGTACCTGATTCTGTAAACAATATATTTCGTTTTCATTCCACTGTTTACTGAGGTCCCTCAAGTGTTCACCCCACCTTTCGCGCCCTGTCCTCGAGGAGCCACGAAGAAAATCCCCGGGTAATGAGACAAGAACATGAAAGAACAGAGTAAAACCCCGTTGAGCGACTAGAACGGGCCCCAGTCCAGCACAGAGTACATTATCAGTGGAAAGCACGTGGGAAAGTATTCATTCGTCCCTACTTAATCGCCGGGTCTGGTTCTAACCCTGGACCTGACTTCCATCCCCACCATCACACCAGTCTTCTCCTCTCGTCGCGTTCATTAGCAATGGCCACCACCAAAATCGTCACCCTCGATGAGCTTCGCTCCCACAAGACGCGAGACAACTTCTACATCCTCATCCACGGCAAAGGTGAGCACGGTAGCGCTTTATCCGCCAGCCAATCATATGGAGTGTATTTTTCGCCGCATTTCTGACCACCTTTTTTTCATTTCCCCGCTGCACAGTTTACAATGTAACAAAGTTCATGGATGAGGTGTGTTCTTCTGATGCTATTTCTGTCACCGACATAAACTAATTAAACGCAAAACAGCACCCTGGAGGTGACGAGGTCATTTTGGCTGAGGGTGGTACGTGGCAATTCTTTCGCATTTTGCTTCCGCTTTTCTGCCTCCCAACGACACCTATTCTTATTCGGCTCCTCACTCCTACCAGGTCAGGATGCGACTGAAGCCTTCGAGGATGTCGGCCACTCTGACGAGGCCCGCGCCCTGCTTCCCGCGATGTTCGTCGGCGACTTCGAGCAAAACTCTGTTAGTGCCTTCTCAATGTCTCTCAAATTTCCGCTTTCTAACTCGTCGTCTTTCCTAGGGTCTCAACCTGAAGTCAGGAGCTGGTGCTGCCCAAGCTAGCCGTGTTTCCGGCGCTGTCCAACAGGGATCAAAGTTCGTCGGCGTCTCAGTTTCCTGATAAATTACCCAACTAACCTCCATACCCTTCTTTACAGCCTGATGTACTTCATCCCTCTTGGTCTCCTCGGTGCCTACTTCGCATTCCGCTTCTATACCACCGGATCCGCTTAAGCAATCCCTTCACCTCCCATTGCTTATCTACCCTTCCCCCACCCCTCTGTCCGGTCTGTATGTCGTACGCTTTGCTATCCTATCACCCAAGTTACCCCAGGCCTTTATTGGTCTTATCTCATGGCGCGTATGTACGTTACATACTACTCTGCTTTTGGAAGCATACACATTTTCACCAACACTTTTCTCCACGCACCATTTGAGAATTTCCCCTACGCACTATTTACTCTTCTTTCAGTATTACTTTCTAAGTGTTGGAATTACAGGAAAATAGAGAAAATAGACGTATCTTCCTGACATCATTGAAGGTTCAACGTTGAACGGTAAACGACCTGAAAGATCCTTTTCCGACATTAACGTCAGAAGACCCTGCACCTCTAATTCAATAAATTAATCGCACGATACTACGTTTTATCCTCATTTGTGGATTTCTCTTCGCATCTTACGACAAGCAGCTGTCCGGCTTCCTTTCTATGGCGTTGTACCAGGCCTGATGACTGAGTAGAAATGACGCGAGTCATAATGAACGGCGGCCACTCAATTGCACTAGCGCGTGAAATCGTGGCAATAGAAGGTGGGTATGGGAAATATGCGAACGGGTCGCAAGCTTGGGGCGTTTGGCTGGAAAACTATCTGCTGAACGAAATTTCCGGTATCGTCTCTCAAGGTCAAGGCGAGTCGGGAGATAGGTCCAGGCATGACTAGATGCTCGCCGATGAGCTTCAGCGAGTCCCTATCACAGAGTTACACATATAGAATAAGGAGCATTAAGAAATGCAACGAAAAGCAGTATACAGGCCAGGAAAAAAAGAATAAGGAGTAAAGAAAGAGGTATAGTCATGTAAACAAATGTGCTACCACAGCCTTATACAGCAATGGACATACCACTGTATGACGAAAGCAGAATACAGAAAGTACATATATAAACCTGAAACTACACTGAGAATTGAAGGCACATACACTAACAGAAGAAAGAAAGGCAGGGAATAACATGACAACATAGAAGGTATACAGAGGAGAAAAGAAAACATACAAATTCTTACATCTATAATCCATCCATAAATAATCCAGCGTACGATATGCCAATCCAGCGACATCTCATCTAATCTTAATCATAGTTAAAAACAACGACAAAAGAGAAGAAAGCAAGCAGCCCCCTGCCCCACTCACATCCACTGCACACTTGGGCTAGCCTGATAAGAAAAATGAAATAGTCATCTAGCGCAAGTTTGCAGAGGGTATGCCAGGCCCTTGTCCGCTGAGATTTTGAGCTTGAATAGATGACCAGCGGATCGCTCCTGTCGTCATTTAATCTGGGGTATTGAATGAGGTTAGCATGTGCATGGTCAATATGATTAGAACAAATTTTACCAAACTTCAATCCCCAACATACTCAATCCCTCCTTTGCAGCCTCATTCCTGGCAGCCTTCTTCGTGTTTCCCCTGCCCTTCCCAAAGAACTGGCCGTCCACTATGACCTTGACATACCAAACAGGCGTAACCTTTGTGCCTTTGACCATGACCTCAGGTGACAAACCTGGCATATCCGAGTACCCGTTCCCATCACCTGCGGTGTCCGACTCGGATCCATCGGAGTACACCCACTCCACCTGTTTATTCGATCTCTGGACGTGCTGGTTGAACAAAGCGAGGTGGCCGATGGTAGACATGTTCCCAAGTTGAGAAGGCTCGGGATGGTAGCCGTTTTGCGCGTTCGTACCGTTAAGCTTGCCGTTAGCCTGATGTGTTCCGTTTGATGAGAATTGGCCGGTTGACGGGTCAAATGACGGAGACATGGCAGGTAGGCCGTGTTGTTCGCGGGCAATGCGATATGCTGCGATAGCGTAGGGGCGGAAGAGGGGGTACACCCAGTTTTGAACAGGTTCTAATCCCTGATCAACATAGAGCCCGCCGACAAAGGCCTATAGATAACAATTGAATGATGGTTCCGTGTATAGCACGTTAGCTGACGTACTTCAAATACGTTCGCTGGATGAAAATTCAAAGCAATAAATTGTGGGTCAGTCAATTCTGGATAAAGGAATTTGGAACAACCTCGGATATTAGAGGAAGCACGCAAAGTGATTGCCTGTGCTGGATGGAGGCGGAGTCGATCTGGGAGTCTATACTTCTGGGAGCTGTGAAAGGCACGGAGTTAGTTCGCGAAATGGGTATGGGAGCCACGTAACATCGGTAGTACATTTGTGCCAACGTGAAATTCGCAACAATCATGGATCGGATTTTCTGCATTGAATGGATTTGAGCACTTGCTGACGTCGAAAAGCCATAGTAAAGAACTACTAACGGTAGCTGGTCCGACTCTCAATCCAGGAAAGACCTCCATCAGAAGAGTAGTTATACAAGTCTGCAGCACGGAGTCTCCAAGATGTTCGAACCTAGAAAAGCAAATTTAACGTTAAAATACGACCCTTGTAAAGTTCATGCTTACTTTTCATTATCAGGGCTGAGATCACCCGGAAGATCCTCAAAGACATGAGCCGCTCGCGCATAGAAACTGCGGTGAGTGAACACCTGCAAGTCTATATCAAGTGAACGGATTTTTGGAAGACCAGGGAAGAAACAGTCGTTCGGCCCAAAATCAGGTCTAATGCGAGCACAGTAATTCAGTGATAGTTTATGGAGACGATGAAAGCCTTATCGCAACAACATTGCTCACTTAAGGCTGATTGTCATTTTTGAGAGATCAAGACCAGATAAACGCCCTTTGAACGCAGAGACTAACGATGGACGAAGTCGATACCGAGGTTGCGCCCTGCCCAAGGGGAATGTAGGACGACGACGTGGTACGATATTATGTCCTCTGAGAATGGAAAGAAGACGTGTCCGCATCCCTGAATTCGTTGGTGGATAACTCTCATATATTTTGAAGCACAACTTGAGCTCCGCGCCAATTTCTTGAAAAGTGGAAAACAAGCCGTCCTGAGCTAATTTTGGGACATTTATACAAGCACGTGAGTCGCCGATAAATGACTGGAGCCTCAGCTTGGATTTTGTTTCGACTTTCATACTTGCTTCAACTTGATTTCAAGTTCAGAGATTCCGGCCAAAGATTGACCAAATGTGGTAGAAATACAACCCGATAAATCATAGAAAACCATAAAAGACCAAAATTCTAGTCAGCGAAAGTGATAATATTCAAATAGCAAAGTAACACAAACGGATCCAATCAGCAAACGATAACACGCAGGATAAACTTGATAAACGGAATAAGAATGGATTGAGTATCTAGTTAGGAAAAACTGTTAGACCAGATTTCTCCGATGGTAAGGCAGCTATAGTCAGTGAAGACAGAACCTTGAGGACCAATGACAAGGGTATTATCAGGACGATATGGCAACCTTGGCAGAAAACTGGGTGGTGTCTACTTAGTGGACCCAGATGTTAACCCTAACATGGTGCGCAAACGAGAGCTAGAGTTTATGCGAGAGTCCCCTGGGTAAATGTAACGGACAGCTGTGGCTGCATAGATAAACATGTTGCCCGCACGTTTTGCAAGTCTATTCACATCGTCAGATGAAGGAGGTGGGGACATGGGTCCGAGTGCATCGGTGAGGGATTTCTTGATGTCTCCTTCAACAATCGACTCCTCGATGTCGTGTAGATGAAGCACAGATTGAGAGTATTTGGATGCTAGCACCTTGTTTCAAATTATGGGCTCCGGTCGACTCGCACCAGCATGCTTTTCTCCCTCTTCATGATATCGTGTTATGAGCCCAGATTTCTCATCTATATGGCAAACACAAGTCGATAGGCGGACTAACAGCCTTTCCAGTTGCTTGTTTGTGCGTTTTATCATTAGGAATGCCGCAACCACGTCCCAGAGTTCAGGATTAGTAGCTGTAGTAGATCCTGACCCTTTAAATCTTGACCCAGTATAATCGGCGGTCCTTTCAGCCTCAGTGCATCCAACGAAAGCTCCGAGGAGACACACGCCGCAGTATCGTGGATTGTGGGGATCGCGAACGGCAGATATAAAAAACTCCAGGGCCTGAGATGCCCGAGCGTCAGCTTGACTCTGCATAGCAGCAGCATTAAACCCCGTTTTTCGACGCCCCATTATGGCAGACTTGTTTAAGGCAAATTTGAATTTATCTCGAAAGATCAGCCAAGTAGTAGTTGCCTAAGTGCCAGCTATTTTAAGTCAGCTGAGCTTAAATCGAGCGGGCCGTTGAATCCGTATCACACTCCTCCTTCCGTCGGGATACGATCACCACGAGAACCGGGATGCGTTTACCACTCCCACTTCGACTTTCTTCCTCCTCCTTTCTGCACTCACCAACTTGCTTTTCTTCAGTGCAATTATCCAGAAACTTTCAGCAAAGAATGGCCAGTTCGCAAGCATCCGTGGTTCGTATTGCTTCGTAACTAGTTTTTGCTCAGGGGTAGCCTCTGCTGACACTTGAGAACTCACAGTTCGGTCTGAAAGACCCAAGTTTGATCAAATTCCAATCCCTCATCGATGGGAAGTGGGTAGACGCGAAAAATGGTGAAAAGATCGTCGTTACCAGTGAGTGTTCACGTCCAAGACCGAAGTTCACTTTGACTCATGACTTGCGTGTTCCTTAGATCCTGCTACTAAGGAGGAGCTTGGAACTGTTCCTGAAATGGGTTTGGCAGAGACTAAGGAAGCCATTGAAGCTGCTGGTAAAGCGTTTCCAGCCTGGAGCACGACAACCGCAAAGGTGTGTCGCACACTTCACGATATCCTACCTTGAACTTCTACATAACCTCCTTTCTATTACGACTTCAGTACCGTCATGACATTCTTCTGAAGTTCTTCGCTCTCATGAAAGAGCATCACGACGATTTGGGTAGATTGATTGTACGTCCTTCGTTGACGTCATAGGTATTTGAGTCAAACAACAACTTCGAATAGACTCTGGAGAATGGCAAACCCCTTGCCGAGGGAAAGGTGGATACTTTATAACTGTTTTTATGTAATGTATACTTACAAAAGTTAGGGGGAAAATGCATATAGCGCTTCTTTCTTTGAGGTAAGTCGTCCTACTAGCAGTCACGACCAGTAATTAACAGCTTTCTAGTGGTATGGTATGCAGTAGTTTCCTCGTATTATCAATATTCTCTAACGTCCCGGACACAGCTGAGGAGGCTGTCAGAACATATGGAGGTGAAGCTACTATTTGGCAAACATAGGTTAGATCAACCGGGACTAACGTTTTTCTGAAGAACACATCCCCTCTCCATTCCCAGGAACACGCAATATTGTTGTGAAGCAGCCAATCGGTAAATATCCTATTTTTCTTCTTTAGTACTAAGCTTACGCGCGTTATCTAGGTGTTGTGTGCGTCATGATAAGTTGCTTGTCAGACTTTTCTTTCTGACTTTCCTCTAGCTCCATTCTTACCCCCTGGAACTTCCCCTCTGCTATGATTACCCGCAAGCTCGGAGCTGCTTTAGCTGCCGGATGTACTGCAGTCATTAAGCCACCCCCCGAGACCCCCTTCTCAGCTTTGGCACTTGCAGAGGTAGACTTGTTCTTAGGAGAGGCTTTGAGCATGGCTGACCCTGGACTAGTTATCAAGGAGAGCTGGTGTTCCAGACGGCGTAATCAACATCGTTACAACTCAGAAGAACGTCATTGAAGTTGGTAAAGAAATGTGTGAGAACAAGATTGTCAAAAAAGTCAGCTTCACTGGTTCTACCCCCGTCGCGAAATTACTCTATGGTTTGGCTACTTCGACATTGAAAAAGTAGGCAAATTATCTTCAGAACCCTCTGTCTTTCTCATCTTATACAACAGAGTCTCACTCGAAGCTGGTGGTAATGCGCCTTTCATCGTTTTCGATGATGCCAACATTGACGAGGCTGTCGATGGTAAATTGTCGCTTTTGGTTCGTCTCTATAACCAAACTGACGTCCGGTATTTTCAGCTGCTATCATCTGCAAATTCAGAGGAAGTGGTCAAACTTGCGTCTGCGCCAACCGTATCTACGTCCAGTCTTCTGTCTACGCCGAATTTTCATCCCGCCTTGCTGAGCGTGTTGCTCAATTCAAAGTCGGTAACGGCCTCGAGGAGGGCACGTAAGTTTGTTTCTATATACAATATCTTCTCTTTGATATTTAAATCAATACAATTCAACTCAGAACCCACGGTCCCTTGATCCACGAACGTGCTGTGCAAAAAGTTGAACGACATGTCAACGACGCCGTCCAGAAAGGAGCTCAGATCCTCGTCGGCGGCAAAGCCATCCCAGACACCACCTTCTTCATGCCCACAGTCCTCTCGGACGTCCCCACCGACGCCCTCATTAACACTGAAGAGACTTTCGGACCCCTCGCAGCCATCTGCAAATTCGAGACTGAGGAAGAGGTCATCCGCCTCGCGAACGACTCGGATGTCGGGTTGGCTGGATACTTCTTCTCAAGGGATGTGGGCAGAGTATGGCGCGTTGCGGAGAAGCTCGAGGTAGGCATGGTTGGTGCCAATACTGGTCTGATCAGCCAGGCTGTTATTCCATTTGGTGGCGTCAAGGAGAGTGGGCTTGGCCGAGAGGGTTCTCATGGAATTACCGAGTATATGAACGACAAGTTGATCGTGTTCGGCGGCTTGGGTGCTTGAATTACCTGCCCATGGCCGAAAGCCATGTCAAAACCAATTGATTTACAATGTACTTCTTAGGATATGTATCTGACTCCTCACTCTCATGTTCGTTGTATGTATGTTACTATCCACACACAAAAAGAAATTCCTATTTGTGCTCATCTAGATGAACACCTGCAAATAAATCCGTCCTCGAGGACAATACACTGATATACAAACATTGGATATCATAAATACATACGGGATCACAATTTGGCTGACACAGAGCCTCTCTCCTCCTTCACATCGTTCACAAGAGTGCCAATACCATTGCCCAGCCAGACTATAATTTTGTCGCCATCCTTGAGATATATGGGGGGGCTTCTGACGAACCCGACACCTTTGGGTGTGCCGGTCAGGATAATGGTCCCAGGCTTGAGAGTAGTTCCTTGAGAAAGGAAGGCAACGGTTTGGCGCACGTTGAAAATTTGGTCCCTTGAAAATTGGTTCAATAACATGAAAAGGGAAACACTGAACGTGAAGATGCATACGCAGTGGTGCCATCCTGGACAATCTGACCGTTAAGTATTGACTTGAGGCGAATATCTTGTGGGTCAGGAATGAGTCGGTTGGAAACGAGGCAAGGACCAAGAGGGTTTGTATTATCTACGAATGAAGAAATATGAGTCAGCATCGAGATTACAAAATAAATTCAAGACTAACCAAAGCCTTTGGAGAAACCCCACTGAGAAACGGCAAGTTGATGTTTACGGAAAGAAACCTATACGTATAATTGTTCAGAGGAACATGTCATTCGGAATAAGGTAATCTGACATCATTAGCCCCGGTGTACCCAAGAACATAGTCAAGGGCGTCGGTTTCCGAAACGTCCTTTGCAGCTTTTCCTATAACAATAACAAGCTCTACTTCATAATCAGGGAGGTGGTCTTTCGGGGGCTGAGCAACTTTCGGGATGGTTATTGTTGCAAGAGGACCGATGAGAGAAGTGACGGGCTTTAAGAACAGAATGGGGAAGCTGATGAACAGGAATAAGTGCTAAATATAATATGCAATTGTACAACTGCTGTTTTTTACACACGCGGGTTTGGCCATTTTTGCTTCTGCCTATAATCCGGAAGTTGAAACTATGTAGCAAAATGATTGTGAGTAACAACTCACTGCATGGTCTGAATAGTTCAAGCCCAGACAACGAACGAGCTTAATTTCTTCTCCGGACAAAGGCGTGAGGAGCCTTGCCACTGTCAGGATGTTGTTCGAAACGTGTGCAGCTGGATCCAAGGCCGAACCGATGATTTCATAGGCCTTGATTGGTTTCCCCTGGTACGCAGAGAGACCAACTGCACTAGATCAACCTTATGGCCTCGCGTGAAGGGCCCACGAAATGCATACCATCTTGACTGGAGTCTATCGGTTCGCCAATATGAACCCGCGAAGTTTCAGCGGCAACAAAGCGGATGAGGCGGGACCATTGCTAGAATATGAATCAATACTTCCTAGTGGGATAGATATAAGCCAGTCAAACCGTTTGTATAGGGGCCATTATGCTATTCCAGTAATTCCGTTAGCACCTAGAGGAGAAGTGTAAAGGAGAGAAGGTACTAGTCCGCGAGAAAACGAGGGTAACGCGTTACGACATGGGAATGGGATGCATCACCCGGAAGACGGACGGTCCGTGAGTTATTCCTGATCTCCGGTTGGTGGACGTAACATTTTCTGCCTTGACTTGATCAGCACGTAAGAGGGTCAAGAATAAAAGATATGTCATTAGAGGTTGTCTGCAAGTTGGATTATTCCTAAGGTACTCCCATATAGGTCGAAGCCCCACCGCCCCAAGCCAGAATCCTAGAGTCAAACCTTGCATATAACCTCTATTGCGCAAATCTTGTTCAGGTAAGTTGCAGGTAATTACAAGAGGTGCCAGATCAGTCGATCTTGAACGTGTGATGTGGCCACGCGAGAAGTCAACCGCTGGTTCCTGAGGCATCGGCACAGAAGGCGATCATAGATGGCTGCACGGCTCTGCGTAGATTCTGAAAGCGTTACAGAGAGAAAAGATTGAGTGTGCATAGGACAGTTATGCTTGATTGTTAAGCAAGTCATAGGCTTAGTTATTCGTGCCGGAATTAGTTGCGAATGTGCAATAATCTCTAATTGCTGGCTGAGCAAAGGCTTCCAATTCCGTACACGGCACCAGTGTAAAGTAAATTGAAAAAGGTCGGGGCATCGGAGCTCGGATCAGACAGACTCGGTCACGTGCTGTAACTATGAACGCGTTCAACCAAGAATAGAAACTTGCAGTGCACTTACAACGTTTTCCCTTGTACAGCATCCTGCAACGTTTCTTTCCCTTTCCCCTTTTTGAAAAACTTCTTTATTATCTTTGTACTATCTCTGACTACTTCTCATTCTTAATGGCCTTGGAAGAGGTGATAAATTCCATGCGAGTGGGCCTGCAGGCCTCTTTGGATGACGTGCGTGGCCCAGCTCACCAAATGGGGCCATTCTTTGATTGAATTTGGATTTCTAGCTTCTTTCTCCTCGATCGTCTTCACAATCCAAGCACAAGTCATTGCGCAATATCGAGCGACACCTTGGGAACGCGGTCTTCGATACCAAGAACGACTCAGAAGCGAAGGATGCCTTTCTTGCTTTGCAATACACATTCGAGTGCAATGGTGCGTCAAATTTCTCTGTAAAGGATCTCAGATACTTATTTTATTGATAGTACCACTGCATCTACTATCTTGGATAACGCTTTCAACTGCGAGACTGGATACACTGACAAGTAAGGGCTCGGTTGATGGTGAGTCATGATCATTGTCATTCATCACTTGCATATGAAGATGAATGCCACTCAGATGTTTCTGAATCCGAAGACTTGGCTGCCCAAGTAACTCTAGCTTTATCGATTATTCAGGGTATTGTTCTGAATCATGACGCGAGTAAAGTCTACATGGGAAGGAAGTGTGCCTTGGAGGTGAGCGTTTTCAGTCGTTCATATTCCCAGCATTCATTCGTTATCGTGTCTCCAGATCCTCCTAGACCTCTTACTTGTCTCAAGACATATCACACCGCCTTCTGATGGCTCAGACTCAACCTCAAAGTCAAATTCTTTACCTTTGACATCTATAGTCCTTGATACCTTGCTGTGTGTCCTGGTGGATTCTTCCCCAGCCCTTCGCGTTTTTGAAGAAGCCCATGGTGTTCAAGCAGTCGTAAAGATTCTCAAACGTGCAGGAACACCTCGTGAAGTTCGGTAAGTTGCCTCCAAGACTGTTGTATAGAAACAGTTGCTGACGAACATTCGCAGAATGAAATGCTTAGAATTTCTGTATTTCTACTTGCTTGACGAAACACCTACTACATCAAGCGAACTCAGAGTCACTCAACCTTCTCCACCTCCAACCAGACCGGCAACACCTATTCGGCCACCAAAGCCATACCTAAATGCCACACCTCTTAGACCTTCATCACGTTATGGTTCTTCAACTTTCTCATTCCCCTCCTCTGCCAGTTCAGCGGCCTTATCAGTCTCTTCCTCTTCAGCCTCTTCGCGCTCTGCTTCAGGGAGCTCTTCAAGCTCTCAGTCGTTCTCATCCACTTCTTCTAACGCGTCTTCTTCCACTCCAGCCTCTCCTTCGAAAGAATCGTTCTCCACGCCTGTCCCGCCGTTGCCTAGAAGTGCTTCAAAGACAGTAATAGTCGGAAAGAGATTTGCTACACCTTCAAACCAGCAATTACATCCTCATCGTACACCTAATTCACCACCATTTTCGGCTGGCGCTAAACCCCCTCAATTGCGGTCCATGATGATGCTCAGGAAGGAGGTCGATTACGTGCCGCAGAGCCCAAAGAAATTTGGGGGGTTGAGCTCACGCCCGACTCACAGGAAGAGCACTTCCACACCTGTTAACTTGAATTCTCGCTCGCTGCTTTCACCCACTGAATTCTCAACGGGAGAGGAAAGGCTGTCGCCAACGAAAGAAGAAAGATCTGTCAGCTCATATGTTCTTCATTCCAGCCCTATCAGCAAATCAGACAGTTTTGAACAAGGCGAAGCAATCATACAGGAAGGAAAATGGAAAACTACTGAGCAGAAGAAAGAGTTGCTGGGCACAATGCTCGGAAACGTTGATGCACTCGTTGAAGGTGTCCGCAAAGCTGGGATTTGGGGCCTAGGTTAATTCCTAGTGGTGGTGATGTTGAAAAGAAGCTCTGAAACGCGTCGGACATTGGTTAATTTATTTATTATTGCTGTCGATAACTCGATTTCCATTCCTTTTTCCTCCTTTTCCTATTCCTCCTCGTCGTTGTCGTATATCGCTTTCGAATTGCTATCGTTGGTTTGAATTGAATCTTCTTTCCTTCACTTGATCGATCAGAGATAACTTAGAAAGGATGAGCAGGGATTTTCATATATGCATACGCGCAAGTAGAGACAGATATAAGTCTATGAGCGATTGCTGCTATTGCTGATTTTCCCCATATTATCAACCGAAGGAGCACCCCACACCAACGTCTTCTTCTCTGGATCTAACAGCCTTGGAAATCGATCTCCCAACAACCTCGGGAGCACACCTCTGACCTCCGCACTAGCGCTCCTCTTACTCTCCATTTCCCTCACCTCCTCCAACACCTTCGAAGCACCCGTCGCCGCCTCACTTCTCTTCGAAGCGGCCGTCAACTCCGGCTCGCCCATGCTCCCAGTGACAACCACAGGCGGGCTCTCCACCGGTGTCTTCGCGAGCACGCCCACACCTAGACCAGTCCCTGTCCCTGTGGACGCGAGTGCCTCGGCTTCTTCATCCACATCGTCAAATACATCCTGTTTGACGGCGCTGATGGAGTACGCCCAGACGCCCACAGCGAATGCGGCGAGTGAGATGCCGAGGATGGCGTTTTTGACACGGAAGGGTTCGCGTGCGCGTTTGAGGCCTGGGGACATTGACTAGCAGTATCATATCATATATATATATATTTTGGCAGAGACACGCGAAGAGATGAAGATATATGTCCCAGAGGGTTTTGTATCAGCGTTTCGTATCCTAGAATCAACGAAGCATTTGAGGACGTACACCAGCTACTGGTCTGTATGACTTCTGAGCCGCCTTCTTGTCAACGTATTGAGACATTGTAGATGATGAAGCTTAGTCGTTATTGTCTTCCTGAAGATACCCAGAGCCCGTGGGCAGAACGAACAGTAAGCCTCTGACAAGAGAGATGGATGAGTTTATGACAGTGTGTGCAGCACGAAGGGAAGATCGTTGCACGGATCGGAAGTTGATGAGTTTGAGGTTCTTCCGAAATGCTTGCCAAAATGGGAACGCGTCTAGGATCAACACGCCAAACCACTCAGCTCAGCGATGCTGTAAAACTCCTTCACAATGAATTTAATCAAAAGTGGTATACAATTGATCATGACATGGACAAACTACTAGGTACACGATGCGGCCAAAGGAGAGGACAAAGTAGCGGATGGTGAGGGAGGGGATTGCGAGAAGATGATGTGGACGGCGTGGAGGAGGGATGGGATGGAAACGTCCAAGGGACATGATACATGAACGGGGATGGTGGAATAGTACCTGAAGAAAAAAAAAGAAATGTACTTCCGATACTGATGACAATGCAGATATAAAATGGTTCACTTTTGAACCATGTTCGTGAATGCTATGCGATAAAAAAAGGGGGGTGATTGGTTATGCAGAAGCTGTCATTAAGAAGATAAAAGAAAGAAAGACGGCCATAATAATAAGAAAAAAAGTGAAGTTGTGAGATGAGATGCGAAGCATAGAAAATGGAGATATACACGTGCTGAAAGACAGGGAAAGATGCAAGAGGACAAGATAGAGGAACTGCTCCAAAGGAGCTCACTCCTTCACACCATCTTTGTACGGTATCAGCCCTTCATCTGGGGTGATGTCCAACTTGATTCTCCCAGTCGTCTCACGTGATGAACTACGGTGTCGATGACTGTGACTCCGGTGGTGGTGATGCCTCCTATGATGATGTGTCCTAGATGAGCTAGAAGCTGACGGAATCCAAATCTCAGTAGCCTGTTCCTGTACCTCTTTGGGTAAGGTATGCTTCAATACAGGGGCGTACACGAGCTCTACCCCAGGCTCCAGATCGGGGTTGAGGCCCACAGCGGGCTTAGGGAGGACGAGGATGCGTTGCATTGGTACAGAACTTGAACTTGGACTTGAATCTTTCAGGGAGTGTGGGTTGGAGAGCGATGAAGAAGAAGAGGACTGTGGAATACATGAGGGAGGACAGGAAGGACTGCGTTGGTGGTGGTTAGGGTAGTGCCTTGCCAGATGGGAGTAATAAGTCGACACTGCCAGAAGGAAGTGTAGCTAGATAAAATGCGATTAGCAAATATGTACGGCGTAAGATGAAGAATGCATTCAAGGCGAGGCAGCCAGGGTTGCGAGATAATAGGCCTCGACTGCCGGAGTGGGGAATGGCAGAAAACCGAAAGAGAAACTCACGCGAATGACCATTACAAAGAACATGACGGCCAAGCCCACAAACACCGCCCTCGACAACCACAGTTCGCAGTTTTCGAGATTGAGGCCAATCTCCAGCAAATTGCGCATCATATCAGGATGGCGGGATAACTCTTCACAGACCCCAACCCGCGCTGGGCCGAGGAAGGCGCCATACGTCGCCAACGCGGTAAAGAACGCAGAGAAAGAAAAGTCGGCGATGGAGTAGTCGCGATAGAAGCGAACAAGCGATGGTTTATGCTGTGATTGCATGAGAAACTGCATATTGAAAAATAGGAAAAAAAAAGAGAGATCGCACCTTGAGCACGCCGTGAAGGCCTATAATACACACAGCGGCGGCTGAAGCAAAATATAGGGAGAGGAGGGCCCAGATGATCTTGACGCCTGTGACTTGCCATTTGTCGCCGGACAATTCCCACTCACTCTCGGGTTCCCACTTGATAGAATGCCATGCAGCGAGGACTTGGATGGTGATGATAGTATTGGTAACCGCTCCAAAGAGGGTGATGATGGTCGAGGCAGTCCTGTTACGCATGGCGAGCGAAACGGAAAGGAGAGAAGAGCGACGTAAGACAAAGGCCTAATCCGGGGAAAACAAGAAAAATAGACGGGGAAATGAGCAGCTGCTTACCAAGCTACACCAAGTCGCGCCATGCCTGGTGTCAGAAAGGAGGACGGAAGAAAAATGAAAAGGATTGTTGGAGGAGAGTACGGAGGTTTGCTTTGTCAATTCATCGTCCCACATCATCCGCAACACAATGCCGCATTCCCACGCTGCTCGGCTCCTCCTCATTCCATTCATTCCGTCCCCGTTCTCGTCCGCTTCATTTCTCAGAATGACCCCCCGCCTGACATCCTGCTTTCAGTCTTCTCTCTTGTGCTGCTGCTTCTCTCATCTTCTACTCTCTCTATCGCTGGCGATGCGCGACAGCTGGACAGATCGATTGGGTCGGACTCTGCTGACGTTGACAGCATGTTCATGACTCGAGACGCATCAAATAAGCACTCCGGATCCCGGCATGAATGTCTATTTTCAATAATGCCTCGACCCTCTGATTGAGTGCCATTGCTTAATTTCCTGCAGATTTTGACCTTTTGAGGCCAGTGTATAATCAACCCTTGATATTTTCTCTTTCGTCCTCTGGTCAAACTGTAGTCTGCGCCATGCGGACATACAGTGGATGCCGTTCTGTTCTCCCCAAGAGGCAGGATTGCCGACCTTGCTTACTCTGAGCAGCCGGAGCTGCATTTAAGCCTTGATCTGTGGCGCACACTCTCGTAACACATTCATCAGCTTTTATCAGCTCTCTCAGGTAGGTGACGATACTTAGAAATCAAAAGTAAAGCGCCGGCTCTCATCTGCTCTATTTTGCCAGTCTCTGCCTCGGGACAATTCCATTAATCATTCGTTGATCCTTGGTCCCAGGCACTTGAAACGGCCTTGAAACCAATCGGCTTGAAGGTCCTTTAGGCTTCAGAATTTCGGCGCCAGCGCTCAGTGCTTCAGCTGAGATGGTGGCCTATCACTTATCACATCCTATTCGTCTCCGATAAGCCCATGGACTTCATCAGGTTTTCACCAATCCATAGAGTGGATATTGCAATGTCCTGTGCCAGGCGCGGACCAGTTTTATGCTGCGCTGCGTATCCCCTGAAACCAGCGGATGTTTAAGGCCATCTGTTCATCTTATGATCATTGATTTTGTTCTGTAAGTAATCTACAAGTATGAATACAATCTTGGATCTTCTCAAAGACGGAACTTCTCATTTTCCAGATCAAAAGCGTCCGAGGGGATCTGCTGTGCTCTTTCATTCTGTGAAAATTCTGTATCCCATTTTCCTTACGAGGAAAAGGGCGATTCGTACGCTGCCGTCTGTTGGTCAATGACAAGTCCGGCATCAGGAATCTGGCAAGCGAGAAAAAAAAAGGACACGTACGTTCCGGCCCATTGCGCTCAAAAGTATACTGCGACTGGTGATTGAATCCTATAGGACTTATTCAGAAAGAAGTTGAAAAAATAATGTGGTCTAGAGTTCTGCCTCAGCGTGACGGATGAGCCGATCTCTCATTGACACTTTCCTTCCGCACCGTCATGCCCTAAATTAGCGCGCAGCCCAAATCCCACTCTATCGAGGACGGCACCAAAGTGGCTCGCAGTTGCCTGGAGATTTTCATACAGTCTGGCATCATCAACGTCAACTTCGAGATCCGCGAGTCCGTTATAACCCTATTGGGAGGTCCCGAGCAACTTGTGCCTACCTTTACCAAGATCAACGCTACCAACTTTACGGGCAATGACATCGACCTTGGCACCATGATCCAGCCCCATACATTCGTCCGGATCATGTACGCCAACCTCTAGAACGCACACACCTTCATGATTAAGTACCCGCAAGACCACCTCCTGAGGCTCAAGGATACGAAGGTGAACAATGGCGTTGCATTGGACCAGACTTAGAATGGTTAATCCCGCCTTATGGCAGTTAAGCACGATAATGGCACTGGCCTAGCGATCGGACATTCCAATGGCATCCGCTCCTGCGTCCGTAATTATTATGAAGATGACGCTACCTGTTTCTCTATGGAACGGGTCATCCTCCATCTTGATAACAATTTTGGTGCCTTCTTCCCCCAGACGACTCTGGCGCTGTCATCGCCAATGGCGGCGGATGTATCACAAGTGATGCTGGCTGTACGTCTACTAAGGACATCATTTATGTCGCGAGCATCAACTCCGTAATGGGAGGAATCAAACTCAGATTCCACAAAGGGCGAATCTGACTTCATCCTCTTCCACCACTCTCCTTTGTTCAAAGGCCTTTCTCTGCAGAATGCAGTCTAGATGACTGTTTTTTTCGTGTCCTTGCCATGTTGAACATGACTGAGCTGTTAGTCATAGGCACGCAATATTATAAGTCGAAAACGGCTAGTAGTATGCGACATCGCCGATCGCGATGAGCTGTTTAGCTATAAGTTGCCGTCATAATCCGGATTGAGATGGATTATTGGAAGAATGGCGGGAAGAAAGGACTACTGTAATCCGATCCCAAACTGTATGTGCTTTCCATTGGGCAAAAAAAAAAGGTCAAAGTTACACAGCGTTACTTTCCCCTGAAATACACAGATGCTCGACATCTTACCATCGTTGGTTCTACTCAATAATCTCTTTGCTTTGGGCAACCAATTTTTCTTGCTTCGTGTAAATATAGCCGGTAGCCGCCTGGCACTACGGCAAGGTAACTGGGCAAGACTTTTCTAGATCAAGGTGTCCGAGGGGGTTTGTTCACTGCTTCTCGTTCTTCTATTCTAGGGTCGCAGCATGGTCGATGGCGAGTCCTACACCCGACAAGGAAAACGTCCTTTGTTATCGATTCTATCCAGTAATCTTTGTTTGGATGTATCAATCTTCTGGTTATTTCCGCGCTTTGCACAACAGTACGAGGTCCTAGGCGGAGATGTCGTTCATACATCTACAGGAGGTGCTTCCGGAGTTTCTCGCTTCTCTAAAATCATCGAGGTGTCGAGGGGGCTTGTTCGTTCGGCGATCCTTTTATTCTGGGATCCATGTTCCTTACGGAGAGAAGAAAGATTCATCTTGTCGTTGCTTCTAGGCTCTTATAGGCCTTGCCTACAATATTACTTATCAACCTCCAAATGCAAGCCCGGCCGATGACGGGTTCGGCAAGCAGATAATTTACTTGTGGTCGTTGATTCTATTCAGTAATCCAATTGGCTTACGGATTCATCAATCTTCTGATTATTTCCGCGCGTTGTACAGATTCTTAAGCGGTGACGCTATATATCTGCAAAAGACGGAGTTTCTCACTCTTTCAATGTCATCAAGGTGTCCGAGGGGGCTTATTTGATCATACGACGAACCTTTTATTCTGGGACCCTTTTCCTTACAGGGAGAGAGGGGATCTGTCTTGCTCGAGCCATTACTTCTAGGCTCTCAAAAGCCTTGAATACTATCAGCCCTCGAGTGCCAGCATGTTCCACGAGTACTCCGGCACTATGAGTTCGCCAAGCAGAAAGGGACTTTTTACAATCTTGTGATCGTTGACCTTTCTATTCAGCAATTTTTTTTGCTTGGGATAAAACAGTCTTTTGTCTATTTCCGCCCTTCGTACGAGGTCGAGACCTGCACTGGCAGAAATGTGGATTTTCTCACTTTCCTAATTATCTACCATCAAGGTGTCCGAATGGGTTTGTTCATTCGATGATCATTTAAATTCTGGGACCCATTTTCCTTACGCGGAGGAAAATGACTCGTCTTCTCATTAGTTACTTCTAGGCTCTTATAGGCCTTGTGTACATTATCCTCAGCCTCCGAATGCATGAGTCAATGACGAATCCGGCACCATGAATCAACTAGTTCGGCAAGCAAATACAATCCAGCGTTCGCCCGCAAGCTAACAGCGACTGGAGTTTGGAACGTGGGCCGTTAACATCAATTAAGATAGCTAATGCAGTGGGGGGTATGTGAGTGGTGGGTTGAATGTATACAGACTACGTAAAAACGTGTGTAAGGATGGCAAATACAGTTATGTAAATACTATACATTGTAACATTCTAATGGTTTGTACCGTGGATGGAAAAAAATATCGCACGGAGTACACGCAAATATGATAAAGCAGCATCATACCCAGGAAGGGACAATGAAAAATTTGACATCGGTACCGTCAACTCGCCAAAAAGAGCGAGAAGACGGGGAAAGGGGACAAGGGACCTAGAACCTTCGTTCCTCCCTCTGTCAGGAAGCCCACGCCCGAATCAAGGGCCCAGCTGCCAACTATGTAACGTCGTGGATCGAATCTCATGCTCTGCACAGATAAGAAGTTCGCCGTCACCGCCGCCGCCGCCAACGGGGGAAAAAGGCATGCCCACGCTGCGACGTATACGGTAACGGTCTAGAACGAGACGGGAGGGGGGAAATGCGAAGAGATGATGATGAATACAACGATGATTCCGATTAAGAATATACAAACTATTGCCAGAATCTTCGCCGGTTATCCACGACAGACACAACAGACCCACAGCAGCAGCAAAGCACAAAAATAGGACCCCGACGATCGCTCATAAATCTCGAAAATTCAACATTTCCAAGCAATTATGAACTGGCTGTATCATCATCCTCCGCATCCTCCTGTATCATCCCGACTTCATACTCCCCGCAAATATCCCATCTAGAGCCCTCAGCAGCGGCCGACACGTATTTGACGAACCGCATCACACGCTCGTCCCGCAGGACAAGCAAGAGCCTGTTGAAGCCAGGCTGGACAGCCAATAGGGTGCTGTCGTCTTCGTCGTCTTCGTCCATCGCGTCTTCTTCTTGCAGCTGTGCGCCATCCACGCCTTCTGCCCACTGACATCCGGATCATCAGATGGACCGGCGGTTTTTAAGCTGGAGGTGGAGGCGGCGGAGTCCCCACTAACCGTGCGACTCATGGGTGGTTTAGATTTTTTGTGGCTACCTGAACGGTAGATAGCGGGGTCGTCTTCTTCGTTATGCGGCGCCATGTAGCACTAAAGAGAGAAAGTAAAGGTGAGCAATAAGAAATAGAACGGAAAGAGGATAAAATCGACCCACCTCCCAACCTCCCCACTCGGTATCCGTCCATCCCCTCTGATGCTGCGCGAATCGGTCACTCTCTTCGTCCGACTCCGCCTCCCTCGCAGGCGGCGTCAAACCAAGCACAACATCCAAGCGAGCCTCGCTCTCCTCGCTGGTCGCGAGTGTATAATCTAATCCTGGTCTAAACCTCCTTGCCTCCGCCGCATACCGCATAGGCATCAACCTCGACACAATGGTCAACCAAGCGCGGAAGCCGTGCTAGCGAACAGCTCCTCCTGAAGACTACGCAAGATCTGATCAGTCGAGGACAGGTGGCGGGGCCTGACAGCTTCGACGGGCGCTCCATCCTGAAGTGGACTAAGGACGCAGTAACGCCATTTGTGTGGCGGACCTCTAATGATCCACGCGCCGCCAGTGCCGCTAGTGTGGGCGGGGATAATCCCGACGCGATTCTCGCCCAAACCGTCGCGCGTGTCCAATTCGCGTAGACGCGGCTCGAGCGCCTCCGCTAGGGGATTGCTGAGGAAGGAGTGTAATTCGAGAGAAGACTCCTCGGCAAAGCGGGCCGCGAGAGCTTTCATAGTGCGCGGCTGTAGGTAGACGGGATTGAGGAATTCAGAAAGGAAGGAAATGTGATCGTCGGACAGGCTGACGTCATGCAGAACATCGACATCTATGTCCTGCATGGGATAAGATTTGAAAATAGTTGACGTAGAAGTCTGGAACCAAGTCACAAAATAAGATTGTGAGAGCGAGCAAAAGGAATGCGGGCTCACCAATTGCTCCCGGGAACTTTTCACTTCTGGCTCAGGTGCCTCCGGGACATATCCTTCCTCGCCTTCCTGCGCAGCATGGAACCATCCACTAATGCTCAGTCGCTCTCTCCGTCTTCCCCCTTACCTCCTACCACCACTTCCTCTACCGAGTGGAAGCTCTGGCCAGGCTGAACTTCGAAAAATATGAACTGGTTCCAGCTCGGAGGTATGCTCTTCGAGGGAATGTTGACAGGTTCCGGCTGGCCCTCTGCGTTGATACGGGTGGGATACAGCTCGAGCGCGCCTCCCAGTCTTTCTGCCACAGTTGATAGTGAGGGAGCGGCATGTACAGGATGTACGAAACACGACGTGTGCCAATAACGTCGTCGTGATTGAGGAGATGGCAACCACGTGTGTATGAGTTTACGGACATGTCTTGCTTTTTACCAGAGAGCGGTCCACAGCCAGTGACCGCCCGTAGGAACTTGCGGAATTGAGGAGAGTAAAGCGCATCACGCAGAGCGAGCAGGTTTGTTAAGCGAGCGATCTGAGCGGAGCAAGGAAGTTCAACGAGGCCAGGTCGCCCGTCTGGTTAACCTGAAAGACATTTTGTTCAACACATTGCATTTCTCGGA
Organism: Gymnopilus junonius; assembly: GCA_015501075.1. Lineage (NCBI taxonomy): Eukaryota > Fungi > Basidiomycota > Agaricomycetes > Agaricales > Galerinaceae > Gymnopilus > Gymnopilus junonius. Next base: position 1,426,954 of record JADNYJ010000001.1, on the reverse strand, counting down.
TAAGACATGGATATGATCTATCCTAAGGTCGGCAGGAAAATCACCTTGTAGATATCAGTCTCCTTCTCGGTAAAGTTCAGTTCGCCCAGGCACTCGTCCTTGACTTTCTCCAGTAAATCATCTTGGAAAAGCTTCTCGACGACAGTATATTTGAATGGAGTGTTCTGACTGTAATCCGTGTTCAGGCGAGCTATGTTGTTGTGGTCGAAGAGATCGTTGGCAAACTGAGACGAAGGTTCTTGGGAAGTCATGATGAGAGATTCGGTACTGGTGTCGGTGGGAGGTGTTGGAAGATGATTGGGCGACTGGATGGTTGCTTGGGGAACTGATGACAGAGTATGCCCAGTCTTGAGTCTTTTAAGAGCGGATTGTGCACTATCCGGAGAGGGAGATCGTTCGCGAGTGCGTGCCATCGTGAAGCCAGTTCAAAGGAAGATAAATAAGGTTGGTACTTTTGCAGATTAAGATTCTCAGTGATGGTTACGGAACTTGGAGGGGAAGAGACAGCGTGAAAACCCCGGGACGGGAATCCGTCGTTCTGCTTGAGCCTCCAAAAATAAATGCTGCCCCAGCGAGAAAAAAAAGAAGAACTGACAGAAGCTTGAAAAGGACGCCCGGCGAAAGTATGGGCGGCAGTTTACTTTTTCGGGGGAAGGGAAATAACAGAAAGCATGGTAAGGCGTTGTGTTTATATGTGGCGAAGGAAAAATTGATCGACTGGTCTCTAATTGGCCGAGGCGAGACCAATCAATGGCCAGAAGAGTCTCGCCTCTTGCATCAGTTATCCCCACCCATGACCACCGAAAAACATATTCCAACTCATGCGTCTCGGGAGCTTATTTCCTAGTTCTCACCGGTACTAATGGCTGAGATCGTGCCCAACATGGGCAGGACCCTAGCGTATATGAACCACCTGGCATCGATCACCTTTTTCCAGACAGAGATGTCCCGCATACCGTCATGCTTGTCGTCTGGGATATCGACAATCCCGATCTGCGGCCAAAAGACCGCCACTGGGCCATAGCCTGGCAGGTAGGCGTGGCTTCAAACGGCGATCCTGTCCATCGCCAGCTCGCTATCGTCCGAGAGAGAAATGCCTACGGTCCTTTAGATCATTTGGCTAATTGGGGTCCAAAAACCAAGACTGCCCAGCCTGATTTCAAGTGTATTCCTATTGCAGAACTCGACCTTCCGCAGGGAAAGTGGTTGGAGGGCGTCGCAGTAATGGCTGGTGGAATTGTCAGGATTGGATCGTGTCCGTCTTTATTCAGGCCATCCGTAATGACGTCTTCAGCAACCAACAAGTTGATGCGGCTCTACATGAAGCGGGTTGCCTAGAACCGATGCCACTATGATCTTAGATCGCGGGACGTCCGTATACCGAGTCCAGGTGTGTTGTTGGTCAGAGGTCCGGGAATGGAGGGGAATGGACGCTTATATCGTCGTATAGGTCTTTGTATCTGCCGCAGAACGAAAGCGGCGTGGTTTGGCGGAAACAATATTTTCCGTTTCATGGTAAGATCCGCCCTATGCCTATTTGTGAGACCATTCCAATTAGAGGCAAGCCATAGTAGTGGGGAGTCCGTCCAATGTTGCTCAGAACTAGTACGAAATTCGGAGCTTTCCATGCAGTTCCAATCTCGTTTGCTCTACATACATATTTAATGTGCCTAGGAAGGACCAGACCTCTTTCGCTCATCCAAGCTTTCCACATAGCACTGTTTTCTTCACAATTCCACCTTTATTTTTACCGTATAAACTTGCTATGTACGAACTGAGGAATCATAATCCCGTTCTTGTTCTATTTTTTATCGCAGCGCCCTTGTTTTCCACGGTTTGTTCTGGAGGCTGATTCGACTCATTCGGCAACTTGTGAGTTCAGCAAGATACCCTTTCGAAAGTCATGGCGAGTCTTGGCTTTCGAAGGCTGATAGCTGCGTCTACGCGTAGCGCCGCCGCGTCTCGTATCCAATTTCTGGTGTCTCTGCTCCGAGAGGTGTTCTTAAACGCCAGTCGCGCTACAGTTGCCAGATTCAACTCCACAGCCACATCAGCAGCCCCAAAATCGGAGACCCCACAAGCTGCTAACAACAACAACGGGGCTACTAATGGAGGACAAGTAGACTCTGAAGTGCCTGAAGCCACCGACGGCACGACTGACTGGTCGAAGAGTTATTCTGGCTTGTCAACCTCGCCATTTTCAAAAGAAATTTCAGATGTCTTGATGGCCCCCATTAATCCCCAAGACGTCGAGATCAAGCCAGGTGAATCATAACATTTACATGGGCATGAAAGGTGTCTCGTTCCACTAGTGTTCTCATGACCGTATGGTTTCGTTTCAGACGGTTTGATCTACTTACCTGAAATCAAGTACCGGCGAATCCTCAATCGCGCATTTGGACCTGGAGGGTGGGGACTTGCTCCTCGTAGTGAGACGAATGTGGGGCCAAAGATTGTTAGTAGGGAGTATGCCTTGGTCTGCCTTGGAAGGTATGTAGACTCCGCTTACATCAATCACTGTTGTCATAATTTCAGCTGCCATGACTTTTACTTTTAAAGGCTTGTCTCTATTGCTCGAGGAGAGCAGGAGTATTTTGACCCTTCAGGAATTGCTACCGCCACTGAGGCGTGTAAAAGCAATGCCTTGATGCGGTGCTCCAAAGATTTGGGAATCGCCAGCGAACTTTGGTACATCGACACGAGTACCTAATGATTTTTACTCTTATTGACCCTCCTTTCTTACACTTTAGGGACCCTCGTTTCATTCGAGAGTTTAAGGAAAAATACTGCGTGGAACTGTTTGTTGAGCATGTGCCTACGAAAAAGAAGTTCGTGTCGATTTCTCACTTCTGCCATTCACTCTTGAATGTTATTTTCTAATCTCCTTTATAGAAAGAAGCTTTGGCGTCGTAAGGACCAACCGAAGTTTGCCTATCCATATCAAGAGTAGATTTGGTGTTCCAAGGCTTACGCTAGACACACATTTGGTCTCGACTCTATTTATTTACCAAATACTCAGACTCTTGGCTGCGGTTATACTTGTTCATAACTGTATTTGGAACTCCACTCCGCAGAAATATATGGTGTGGGCTCATCGACCCGCTTTCAGTCTGGCCATGGTCTGGCCGGTTTGTACGTCAATATTGAGTTTCTGTTTGGCTGAATGTTCTACACTGAAATTTTTTGATTATGATCCTGAGGCCTCGAGAAGGGCCCACTTTCTTATTCTAGTTTCAACCCCTAGACCAATTCCAAATGCAGAATTTCTACGACAACGCTGTCCGGACGTTGTTCAGTACCGCTCAAAAGTTGGGTCGTCGCGCTCGTCACATATCATGTGCGCGCGTGTGACTGTTTTCTTGTCACCTTTGACTCTCAAATTTAAAATCGATTAATTTTCCTTATTCGCCTTACATTTTCATCAAAGGGACCACTTGTGGTAATCACATCACATCAAAGTCTCGGTGAAATACCGACTCTCACCTTCAAGTTAGCCCAAGCTGTTAAACGCTTCAATCAATTTCTCCGGACATCGGTCGTTGGAAGCCTTCATCATGACTTTATTAAGTTCTTGCTACTGAGTCCTGACCACCATATCAATGTAATCAATGTTCAGTTTGAGTTTGGGATATTCTTTGTAAGTAGTTTCCTTGATATCATCTTATTTTGCCCTTGGGTCGCTGGGCATCCTACTGTACCTAGGTATTTATGGCCTGAAATGACTTCGCAACTTGAATATGTTTTACTTTAGTTTTACTCAGGAAATGATCACATTTCCAGCCAACACGACCAAGGTCCTGCCTAGTCCTATCTACTAGTACTACAAAGACCCTTGGCCATCTCGGATCATACATCAGCAAAAGCGGAAAGACATGACCTTGCAAGATCTAGCTAGGTAATGCACACCTTGCGACTAACGTGGTTCAAGATGGTAACCACAAGATCTTGCTATTTCTGCACACTCGATTGCGACAAATTCCTGCCATCTTGTTCTATCCCACAAACTTGGTGAACTTTGTCAAGCAAGCCCAAATTTACACTCTTTTCCGTGTCGAAGAAAGATGGCCGCCGTTGTCTTATTCCACCAAGTATTGACTCAAGGTCTGTCAAGGTCTCGTTGCTTTAAAATAATATTACATTATCCTTCAAATTTATCTTATCTCGACTATTTCGCATGCCATCACAATGAACTCCAAGATTCGACGATGCCATTTAGAAACCATGATACAGCTATGTTACAAGGACAAAATCTTTCATTTACGAAGCAGCGAAACTATGAGTATACTGAGCATACAAGCGAGTGATCAAGCATAAGTCTTTCGGCAGTCTGATGATATGAAGAGCAACGAGCAGGAGATTCTGTGAGTACTTAGCGACGAGACTGAGAAACTTTCGAAACAGCCGAAGAAGGATGACCCTGGCGTGTAAATTTTGCTGGGCGGCGTACGGGCGAATGCGCTTCTCTTTCAACATTCATGCGATGAGCTGGCGAAAGAGGTTGACGAGTTGGGGTAGCCGAGACACCAGGAGCGGGAGACGATCGCGGTGGTGTGGCAGTCTGAGGTTTTTCAACAGGTGGAGAGGATGAGGAATCTGGAGGAGATGGAGGAGCTGAGCATGGCGGATCAGAAAGCTCAGAATGCGACTCGACAGGGGAAGAGTCCAATGGAGAGCTTGACGAGCTCTCAGGAGAAGACCGAGTGGCAGCATCAGTGCCTGAAGGAGATTCAATAGTCTGAGTAGCGGCAGCAGCAAGAGCTGCTGCTGCTGCCGCCTTTTGCGCTCGCTGAGCATGGAGAAGCTTGAGGGTGGTGGTATTGGACTCGTCCTCGCTTTCGGCCTCAGAATTATCTGGAACGATGCCAAATACTTGGCTGATATAAATGAATATCAGTTTAGAGTATAGGAACGGAAAGAAAACTTACAAATTCCACCAATCCAGCATATCTTTACGCCACTGTATAGTAAATGCGTCGTCCTCCTCGTGTTCGTCGAACATTCCCAATACCATATCATAGAGCTCCGAACGATCGGTGAGATCGTCGTCTGTGCGCCAGTCGCTGATGCTCGAAATATTATACCAAAACTCAGAGAAAATATAAGTGATCAAACTAATTAACCTGTTAAAAGGACACTTACCATTAAATACGAATAAGCGATCGAGCCCGGTGTGACCTCAGTCATACGATTGATCTTGGCTTGTCCGCTCCGTTTCTTTGGCTTTTGACCCAGGTCCCGATTGCTGATGTGGGAGATGTAAAGATATGTTTGAAGAACTAAAGGGATAAGCAATTCGAAGGATAGCAAAATAGTTAGCAACTTACACGAACAGCAGTCTGATTTTGAAGAAGACCTGCTTCCAGATCATCGGGGTCATAACCATCGGTAGGGATACAGCATTGAAGGGAAATCCTGATCATTAAACTTGACATCGCCACGCAAAATCTTTCTACGGTATCTAAGGAGATATCAGAACAGTTTAAAATATATAAAAGCACCGTACTCGTCATGATTTTTGTCAAATTCTTTGAGCAGTCGGACTGGACAAAGAAGACGAGAGAAGACGACATGGTGATGACCACGGGCTTGTCTTTCGATAGCGTAGCGGGGATGGGTGGCTCGATCTTCTTCTGAGGTAATTCGAGAGCAAGGTACACCAATCCCTTGTCCAGCAGGCCTTTAATATCGTTACCTCGAGCGCTGCCAGCAGCATCGTTCATCTAAAGGTGATTTGAGTAAGTATATGCGTCATTAATCCAAGAAATTTGACCTACTAGCTTAGCTAGACCATGTTTCCGGTCAAAGTCATCCAGGAAAGCCTTGTTTTTGAGTAGCTCATCAAAAGAGCTGATGCGATCCTTCATAGCAAAGAATGCGTCGAGCTCTGCAGCGTGCTTTTCAGCAAATCTAGAATTATTGAACAATAGGTATGAAGCGATCAATACAAATTGAGTTCCTACTTTTTCTTGCTTAATTTTCCGTATTGCTTAGCCATGAAACGAATCCCATACTCCAGGACCTGGTGTAATCAATGAAGGCTCGGTCAGACCGAAGGTACCACTGTGCGAATCGTCGATAATCCTCGAATTCGTCGTGTTTCCTGGAGTAAAGTATCAATTAGACTTTAAACTGACTAACATCATAAAAGTAGGAGCTCACTTCTTTGACTTTTTCTTCCCTTTCTTTCCCGACTTGCGCTTACGCTTCCGGCCTGCAGCCACAGTATTATTCTCTCCTCATCACTGGAGGACGAAGAAGAGGAGCGGGATGAAGAACGTGAAAAGGAACGGGAGCGGGAGGAGGATCGACAGACGGAAGAGGGCATGATGGTGGTGGTTAAGAACAAAGAGGGAGAGGATTTGACTTGAGTTGGCGTGAATTAATTCGGAAGTGATGCCGTGTGACATCGCGTTGCGTCACTTCGCAAATCCGCCGGCGGTAGCGTCAACTCTTCTTTCCTTCTGCCATCACATCAATATGCCTAAAAACTCAGTAAAGTCGCAAAAGTTTGTATGTTCTGGGTGTAATAGATCATTTCCCAAGCGTCACAACCTCACAACTCATCGAAACTCCTGTCCTGAGCTTCATAAACCCGCTCCGTCTGTTGTTGAAGAGGAATCACCAAAGAAAAAAAAGAAAACTCGTCGACTGATCAAGAGGCTGTTGTCAAGAAATAGTGACTCTAGTGCCAAGAATACTCTTATTAATGTTTCTACACTTTTTGTTACGGAAAGCTGTTAACCTTACTGACAAATAAATAATTTCTATTAGGTTACTGAGTTTATGAACCCCTTGGATGACGACCATGACACTTCTGCTCCTCCAGAAGTAAATCAGCTACCGCTGCGAGAGCCTTCTGTTCCTCGCTTTGTTCCTCAGCCCAGTCGGTCCGGACGTGCACGCAGATTTCCTGCAATCTTCAAAGATTTCTTGCCAAACTTTAGATCACATACTCCCCATATGCCTCCCAGACCGGAGAAATCTGCACCTGTACTTCCTGCGACACTGGACAGACCAAGTTGTTCTCCTACTCCTACTCCCTCTTATGAATCCCCTGCCGACGATACTTGCTTTACGACTGAACCTGATCAGTTTGGTCTATATCGAGTTTATCCTCGTAAGCCATTTCATGAACCTGATGATGGTCTGGCTATTGAAAATGCCTGTGATGAACCTAATCGAGCTGTCTCTGGCGACCGTGACTCAAATCAGAGACAGAAACGCTTTGGATCTCCAACAACAAGCACTCAGGCAACGTTATCTCCATTTGCTCCTCTCAGCAATGCAACATCATTTCGCCTCCTGGACTGGTTCTATGGAGGATCGAGACAGAAGTCGCAAATAGAGCTCACATCTCTTGTTGAAAATGTCCTCAGAGCCGACGACTATAGCAAGGAAGACGCCGCTACCTTTAGTTTCTCTCATGAAACCGCTCTCCTTGACGCCGCTGATAGCACTTCTCCATTTGCCAATGAAACTATCTGGAAGAGATCGACTATCAAAATTCTGCTTCCATGTGAACGGCATAAATTTTCTTCAGAAGATGAAGCACCAAAATTAAGAATACGAAACGTTCGCCATCGCAGCCTTGTCGAAGTCATGCGCACTGCAGCTAAAGATGAATCAGCAAAATTGTGGCATAACACACCTTTCAAGATGTTCTGGAAACCAACTCCTGAAAGCCTACCGCAGCGGATTATCAGCGAATTGTACAATGCTGATGCCTTCTTGGAGGAACACGACAAAATCTCAAAACTACCCGCGCATCTGCCATCCGATCCTCCAACCCCTAAGCCTGTCGAAAATGCCGTTTTTGCCATCATGATCTGGTCAGACTCGACTCATTTGACAAACTTTGGTGATGCGTCAATGTGGCCGATATACCTTTATCCCGGTAATCAGTCAAAATATCCTCGAGGTAGGCCAACTCAACACTCGGCCCACCATGTTGCCTACATACCTTCGGTAATTACTATCAACTTTATTGTTTGTCGATTGCTAACTAAATGATGTTGTCTAGGTACCTGATGATTTCTCGGATACTTATATGCGAAAGTTTGGGAAACCGCCATCAAAAGCAGTTGAGACACATGTCAAGCGCGAACTTATGCAGAAAGTCTGGCTTTTAATGTTAGACGATGAATTTGTGAATGCCTACAGGAATGGAATCGTAACAGAATGTGCAGACAGTCTGTTCCGCCGGTATTTTCCCCGATTCTTTATCTATTCAGCCGACTACCCAGAAAAGTTAGTAAGGATCTGTCAATTTCAAGGAATGAAACTAATAGTTACAGGATCCTCATCTCCACTATCCGATTTCTCGGTATCATGCCAGCTCCTCGTGCACTAGTGCCTAAGAAGTTCATCCCAGCCCTCGGTACCAAAGTCGACGAACAACGGCGAAAACATGTTCGTCTGGACAATGATGCCCGTCGAGGATTAGTCGAGGCATCCAGAAAATTAATCTTTCAACATGGCGTGGGCATAACTGGGGTAGCCGTCGAGGAACGACTCCAGCCGCAGTCACTGACGCCAACTCGAGTAAGATGAAATTTCTTTCAAGGTTGATTCCGGAGATACTAACTACCTCTTCAGAATGCATTTTCTGAAAAGTTGTCGCAATTTGACTTTAATTTCTTTTCCATGCTAGTGTCAGATCTTTTACATGAGATTGAGCTTGGAAATTGGAAAGCAGTGTTTGTTCATCTTATGCGCATCCTTCAACTGATAAAGAACGCAATACCAACCCTCAACAAACGGTTAGTTAAGTTGTATCAAAAAGTTCAGATTCCAAAACTTAAATATTTTCTCAGATATCGCAATGTTCCTACTTTCGGAGAGCAAACAATTCGCCGTTTTAGCACCAATGCATCGGAGATGAAGAAGCTTGCTGCTCGGGATTACGAAGATCTCTTACAAGTAAGCTACTCGTTGCCTGATTTTCCATGCAATACTTGTCTCAGCTATATATTTCTAGTGTGCTTTACCCGTCTTCGAGAATCTGTTACCTGCAAATCACAACAAAATAGTTCTTGATCTCATTTTTACGATGGGCGCATGGCATGCTTGTGCTAAGCTTCGGATCCATACCGAGTTGACTATCGCTTTTTTAAAGGAGAAAACACGCGAAGTGGGTGCAGCTCTTCGGCTCTTTTCGAAGAAGGTGTGCAGTGCATATGAAACCCGTGAGCTCCCTACTGAAGCTGCTGCACGCCTTCGTCGAGGAGCCAATGCAGCAAAAAAGGGAATGGATGCATCTCAGGCCAGTCGCAGGAGCTCAAAGTCAACAAAGTCTTTCAATCTTAATACCTACAAGATCTATGCAATGGGTCAATACGTTCAAGATATCCAACGCTTTGGAAGTACAGACAACTATTCAACGTTGATTGTGAGTTTCTCCAGGTCTATTATCTATTTTCATCTTGAACACCGGGCGGTTACCAGGGAGAACAAGAACACAAGCAGGCTAAGAAGCTGTATGGTCGCACGAATAAGCGAAAAGACTTCGTTTCGCAAGTGGCCGTCCATTACCGTCGGGAACAACTACTCAGACGGATAGGAATGAAATCCAGAGCTGCTACCAAGGCTGTGGAAGGCAATGGGCGACGAAAAGGTGGGGATCAGGAGCGAGAGACGAGCCCATGCATTCCGAGCGATGACCGCAACGCTCTCCCTCTCATGCATCCTCAGGAACATCATCACATCTCAAGCTCAGACAAGGCTCGAAAGAACATTATCCGGTTTATTCATGCAAACTCGACAGATCCGGCAGTCAGAGTGGGTACTCCACTGCACATACCTCGGATGAAATTAACAGAACTCAAATTTGTTGGCAGGATTTTCTTCCGGACTTAAAGACCACATCTTGTGTCGACTATTAAGCCTTGAGACGGACTGTACTTTTAGCGAGGACGAACGGGATCAACTTCAAATTGTTGGGAATCATATCTATCAGCACGGCACCCTACGTGTGAACTACACTACATACGACATGCGCCGGAATCAAGACTCAATCAATCCGAAGACTCACCCTGATATTTTATTGCTTGCGCCCGATGCAACCGATGGCTCACACCCTTATCTTTATGGACGAGTCTTTGGAATTTACCACGTCAATATTCTTCATCCCACACTTTCGCCTCATTCCCAGCGCATCGAATTTCTTCACGTCCGTTTCTTCGAGCTAGATCAGGCATACCTAGGAGGTTTTTCAGTCTCGTCGTTTCCATCGCATCAAGTTTATCTGTGCAGATGAAGCGATGCATTTGGTTTTGTTTGATCGACAAGAGTTATTCGTGGAGTTCACTTGATCCCTGCATTTGCATATTGTTCCACAGATGAGTTACTCGACGAGCGTTCTATTGCAAGACTTACAGTGATACCGACATGACTGGCCAAGACTGGACTTATTACTACGTCAATATGTGAGTCTGATCTGTAGATTTTATCCCACTTATTGATGTTCTTCCAGGTTTTTGGATCGCGATATGTTTATGAGATATCTTGGGAATGGCATTGGTCATCGAGCGACCAACCACCTACACTTTGAGAAGTGTACTTCGGAAGAAACTGGAGATTTGGATGACGATGCCGAAGTTGATTCGATAGACGGTGATGAGCTCGAGGAAATCCCGAGTGACGAGGAGGATGACTTTGGGTATAACCATAACGGGCTGAAAGCACAGGAGGATATGGACACAGACGAAGACGAGGTGCTTGGAGGAAATGCTGATGAGGTGCAGGATGATGACTGGGACTCCATGTATGTAGACTGACTGGCTAATACTGATCCTTTTGATCATAGCTCTTACCGACATTGACTTGTATGGTCGGGTCAAATAAAGTTTAAGGTGATTTTCAACGAGCCTACATGTTTTGATTGAATTATTTTGAGTTGAGTATAATGGCACTTGATTACAAGGCAACGGAAAATGTGGTAGCTACTTTGCCATGACGAGGTAACATACGGCTATTATGGCGGATCTTTTCATGCGCTACGAAAGATGGCAAACCGCCGCCATTATTCTCTCAAATTACCTTGCACCACCCTACTTGGCGCTCACGAGGTACGGCCAGACAAACCGCCACCCATCTTTGTGACTGTTTGTCGAGGCTACCTCACAAGGTTCTGTTTTTTCTGCTTTTGCTGATGACTATGACTGCAAACAGTTATGGAAGAGTATTTAGGATGTCTGTTAAGTCCATAGTACGCGATACTAGTTGAAGATCGTTGCTTAGTTCCCATGCAATACCAATTGTATGTGTTCTACTCTATTTTCGGCCAAATAGGGTTTAGGGATCATGGATCAATATTCAATCTTGATGGACTTTGCCTAGAGCATTCATCATTGGCTGACGAAAATAGCGTTTACTTCCTTTTTGGTCATCGCTTTCCTTTACTTGAACCACTACCATGAACTCATAGTCAAAAGTGATTAACATGACGCCTTCGAGCAATTCAACTCTGCCTGCCAAAAAACAGCCAACTAGGCCTCTTTATAGCCTATCATCTAGGCCATCATCTCGAAATACCATTCAGCGGCCAGCATCCAGCCTTGGGACGCGTCCGGCATCAAGTGCTTCTACCAGACCACAATCACGTTTCTCGCAACGTCCCAGTTCAAGACAAGCACGTTCTCGTCTGATACCCATATGCCAGGCCCTTGTCACTGAGGTCACTGGCCTGAGAGAGGACGGCACTGAGAATGATGTCGATGGTGAACGGTTCCGCGAATCGGTGGACTATGTGTTGAAGCATCTGGAGAACACTGTGGTTAATAAAGCCTCTTCGAATGTTGATTTGGGTGCCATTGATCGAAGAATAAGTGGGTCAGTTCGTGTTCGGTCTTCTACGTTCGGATGTGGCTCATCTTCATGCTCCTAGGCTTGCTTTGAAAGCTCGTGTTAATTCCCAAGGTGCCTTCGCGGAGGCTTTATTGTCCGCCTATCAAAGACTCAAAACTCACATTGAAGAACGTGAAGCCGATCTCGACCAAGAAATAAAGGTAACACATCTCATTTCCTGTTCACTTAGACCTAAGCTCACTTGATCGACTAGACCTCACATATACCGGACCATCTGCAATTCCTGGTACTTTTCTCCCTAGCTTCTTGAAGTTGACTGCAAACCTTACGTCGATTGCAGCTGGCTCTAAATCGACCCCCGTCCGATGTGACTGTGGTAAAGGCCAAAACGTATTTGGAGACGATCGCACACCCTCCTCCTCCGCCACCAAGTCTGACTTGGGCAGATATTCTTGCTGAAGATCCGTTTGAAGGCGAACACTGGGAAGGAATTGATGTACCTGGAAGTGCTCAGGGTGCATCTGAAGGAAGAGATCCAGAAGAGTGGGACACCTCCCCTTCCCTTTCCCCGCTTTCTTCAGATGACTTACCCCTGGAAGGTGAAGACGACTCGTTCTCCTCCGCAGCTTACCAGGAGAGTTCAGAATCGTCGCCTCCTAGTTCTCCTTCGCCGGCTACGAGACCCGTGGCCATTCCATATTCATATGAACATAGAAAAATCTTTGAAGAACTAAAGGCCAAGCAGTATTGGAGAGACGACTGGCACACGGATGCTGCTACAAATCCGCAATTCAATATTGGCGATCCGTCAACGCTCGGTTCGATTTTTTGATCCTTTCGTTGCAACAGAACTGACTTGAGCTTCAGGTCCAACTCTTTCAAGGGTCCTCGCTCGAGCGAGCGGTTTTCAAGATGCTCATGCCATGCTGAGATCTGAGGTTTGTTTTCTAAAGGATTTTCCACAGGTATTAACATCTATCTATCTATCAGCATTACATAGACGAAGACGACATGACGCGGGAGATTCTGATGGCGCTTCAAGGCAACAGAAGCATATTATTGACGTGGAAAAACGGCGCCTTCTGGGTGCGATACCCCCCTGACGCAAATTATTTAACGGCTAATGATATCATTTGTTTTTCCCAGATGACCCCTAGCACTCCTCGTTTGATTCATTTGAGCTTGGCTTCTCAAGAATCTATCATTTCATCTCTAGCTCGTACAGCTAGTACCGTACAAAACCTACGACGGTTCGCTTCTGTTGTGTTTTCTCGTTCTAATTCTAGTCCTCCAGCGAACAAAAGGGTAGCATCGACTCGGACATGTGAAGCATTTGCCGATGCTATCGATGAAACTGTCCGAGGATTTGACGCGTGGTGTTCTAGGCGAGAGGAAGCCATGTGCCGTGCTTACCTTGGAATAGACGAAGGGCCTCTTGCGGTTAGCCTCCTTGGTACAGAGAGGGCCATTCAAGACGAGTATGAATCCTCGTTCGATGTACTTCTGGGCATTGTGCAGGAGGTTTTTAACCTCAAACCTGAAGATGACTTTGCCGTTTTTGATCAAAATACTCAAACACGCCAACCAGCGGTCCTGACAGCCCTGTTACTTGACACCCTCTTTTCCAGAGTTCAGCAGCACATGGAAAGACGAGAATCATTGACTAGTGATGCTCTCATGCGTGTATTTGTGCGTACCGCAGAGCCTGTTTGGAATATGATTGGCAGGTGGCTCAAGAACGGGATGGGCCTAGGTCTGGGTGTTGGAACTGGCGGCAAGCACGGAACAGCTGATGAGCTTGACGATGAATTTTTCATTGAGAGCAGTGGAATAGGGGTCGGCATGATGGGGATGGGTTTGTTGGATCCAGAATTTTGGAAAGAAGGGTACGCTTTGAGAGAAGGCGTCGCCTCGTCTGGAGACCCAGGCGCAGATGAACCTCAGCCTGGACCTGTCCCACAAGCTCCAGTCTCCAATCGAAAGGCGATACCATTGTTCCTGGAGCATGTGGCTGAAATGGTCCTTGGCACTGGGAAGGCCGTTGGACTTATGAGAGCCCTCGGAGACCCTCTGACTCCTAACGTGTTCGGTGCATGGAAAATGTTTACTGACCTAGTTAGTTCGGAAACTCAGGGTGCTACTGGCGTTAAACAGAAGAACGTTGGACTATTCTCAGTTTCGGTTGACACGCTGTCGAGGTTGATTTACGACGAATTGCTGCCTTACTGTCAAGCCGCAGGAGTCCAAGTGGTCAGAGTTCTCGTGGATGAATGCCTCTTGTGGAAGCATCTAACGGCTATTGAAGATCTCTTCTTGATGAGGAAAGGAGATGCTATGAGTCATTTTGTTGATGTCCTGTTTACGAAGGTCTGGACACTTTTTCGTTTTCCGTCTTTTGGCTTTTCCGCTAAAACTTTATTTTTTTAAATCTGGACCTAGATGGAATCTACCCAATCCTGGGCCGACTTTCATTTCTTGAATACCGCGTTCAATGATGTGATTGAAGCCAATGCGAACGCCGGCACGAAAGAATGGGTCAACGCTTCGCTTGTTCGTTTCTCCTACCGAGGAGGTAAAGAGAAGGATCGGTCCATCAAGCGGACCGTCAAAGCCATTGACGGTCTCTGTCTGGAATACGCTGTGCCATTCCCTTTAACCTATATCTTCCAGCCGAAGACAATTCAAGGGTACAACGAAATCTTTACACTTTTGCTGCAAATTAGGAGAGCAAAGAGTGTTTTAGAGCGGATATTGGTTCGCGATGATAGCGGCCGAGAAAAGGCATTACGGGAAGAGTTGAAGGTATTCTATGCGATGAGGAGCAGGTTGAGTTGGTTCGCTAAGTATGTGCTGTCTTTCTTATCCTTGAACGCAGGGTTGACATTCTAATAATAGTACTCTTTTGAACTTTTTGACCACCTATGTACATTTTCCTCGTCGTGTCTTTGTTCGAAACTGATTGCAATTTAGGTTATCCATGCAGAAGTATTGCGATTCCATGAAGTCTTCCGAAAGGCAGAGTCTCTTGATGAGATGATTCAGTTGCATGATGAACAGTGAGAGACGTTACCAAGGTTTAATCTGATCACTCTTAAATGAATGATTTTCTGTATCTCTAGCCTTGACAAGATCAGAGGACGTTGCCTGTTGAAACCAAACGTGAGTAATATCATTTGATTGTTCTTCTTAGCTTGACTTTCTTCAAAGACATCTGCCCTACACAGGGCCATTCTTTCTATTCTAGATATGTGCCTGCACTTCAGCGAAGGGTTTGTGGTATTTGCCGGTGATACCACTGCGACGCTGGATGTCTCTCGTCAATCAATTAGCATTAAACGACACCGTAGCCGACGCCAGAGACGCCAAAGGCGGGATATAATTGGTTTTTCTCAGTTCCTACACGATGACGATGACAGCTCGGATGAAGATGGAGGCAACTTGGAGGCAAATGGCGGCGATCATGATGAACCCTCCTTTTCCATGACAGGAAGTTCCATCACTGGAGAAGAGGACTTCTCCGCTCGTGTAGAAAGGATGTCGTCTGAGCTGGATGGTTTAGTGCGATTTTTACGCCGCGGCGTTGAGAGTCTCGCAGGTGGAACCAGCGAAGCCGCTTCCGCTTTCGGCGTTCTTGCATTTTCACTGGAAGACTGGGATATATGATCTGTTACATGTAGGATGAATTTATTAAAATTAAAATCCAAATTTATTTCTCGACCTGTGTTCACAGGCTTGCAAGCCAGGATCAATTGCTTGCTTCTCACTGCCTTGACCTTGGTTTCAGTGCCCTTCCGAAGAGTGTCATGGCATAGCCCCGCCGTGGTAGACTGGAAGGAGATTGCATTCCGCGAACAGCCTTTTGACTCGAATTTTTATTCCAGTGCCCTCTTTTTCAGCTTTTGAATATAAAAATGTGAAAACTTGGGGGCAAGCACCTCTTATTGATTTGAACAAGCATGCTATCATGGTAGAAGTGGAACAAGTCGACAGCTCGGGGCAGGATTCCGTTGATCTCCCAAAATAGAGCTGCGCGATGCACGTGATGGCTTGGAAGGACTTAGATGCGGCTCAATGTTACTCACAATACAACTTCTCTTGCCTTTCACCGCATTCATACAGCAGTCCAGGAGACATGTCTGATGCCCCTTATTCTCATGTAGAGCAGGATCCTCTAGGAACCCCAGGAGGAAATGAACTTCCAACTTACGATGAGCTTGCAAATCAGCATGGACCCAACTCGAGGTATTACAGGAACTGCCGTATCTCTCGCATTTGAAGCTGATAGATCGATACACTAGATTTGGAAGATGGAGAGGTTGGATTGAAAAAAGGTGTGCTATCTACGAATCTTTCTTTCCAGTGCCCAGCAGCTGATTGCTTTTAGGGCGGCGGAACGTTATGCAGACGTTACGCCAGAGGAAAGAGTACGCAGACGACAGCGTGGATGGGGCAATGATATTGTAAGTTCACCTGTCAATCAACGATTACGCCTTGATTCACCAACGCTACAGGTCGAATCTTCAGTCCCTATACCAACAGCCAACCAACATTCAAATGCCAATGCAACCCATCTACCCTTGCACCTCCAGACAGCTAGTCTAAGCATTCAAGAGCCTCCTCCGGATTCAATTGATGATTCATCTACGTTGAATGGGCCCCTGTCCTTTGTCAGTCAACCTATTGAACCTTCACATCTCAAAATCAATCACTTTGGTTCTCGATTCCTACCTCATACGACGTCACAAATCCGTTGCGTGTTACCGCTACTAGCAGACAGGATACTGCTCGTCGGCCATGATGATGGACTTTCTGTACTAGACATGTTCCCTCAGGAATGGACTGATGTCGGTAGTCTGGTTACCAAAGGACCTGATGAAGCTCAATGTAGGCCAATATGGCGAGGAGAAAGGTACGCCAACAAAGGTCTATTGCATTCTTATTTCTTGTTTACATAACTGTTTTGGTCAGTGTTCTCCAGATGTCCATCTTAGAAACTGAGGACCATGGAAGTGGCACTCCCCAAGGCGTTGTATTGGTTATAGTTGGACCTTCACAGGATTCCTCTGATCATGAGGCACCACGGACTGCTCGTATGTACAATCTTGCGAGTTTGATTAGCTTAGCCAGATGGGCAATCGCACAGAAGGGGTCGAAACCATTGGATTTGCTACACAAAATTCCCAACTGGCAGATGCCAAACACGCCTCTAAAAAGCATAAAGCTCAAGGCAGTATAGCTCGTGGGTTCAAATTACTCATTGATCCTCCAGCCAACCCAGGCTCAGAACCATCCTCCTCTTATCAACCCTTCCTTTCGCCGTCTTCTGGCGTTGGTCCGAGCATTGCGAGGAATACAACTCCATCTGAGCGTGGCAGCCCTCCAAGGCAAAATTCGGATGACTCAACGTGGGATATGGTTGAAGACCTTCCCCTTCGATGGGCAACTGATTTTGTGTCCCTCGCGTCTCCCGGATCTCGTTTGGCTGGCGCGTCCGTACTTAGTTTTGCAACATGGAGTGACGAAAGTCGGAAAGGCAAGGGCACCGGTGGACAATTACTTGCAATTGCTACAAAGTCAAATATCTTCCTGTACGAGACGCCTAAAGGGGAGAGAGCCTATAGATTTGTCAAGGTAAGGACAAACAAATATCTTGCGCATCTACTCTGATGTAAATGTCACAATAGGAATTCTATACGCCTACGCAACCTCGTGGTCTAGCATTCATACAACAATCAATAAACGACCCAAGAAATCATTTGGACGAACGATTTTCTGGACGACAGCATGGGCACAAACGATCAACTAGCGGTAGTACTCTGAGAGGAGTCGTAAATTCTTCTTCATCCCCCGTGCCGCTGAGCTATGGCACCCATCTGAGTATTTTTGTTGCTTTTGACAAGAAAGCCGGCTGGATTCGCCTTGCAGACTCCGCAGTGGGCGAAATCGAGCTTGGTGAAGACGGCGGACCTCAGCCCCCTGGCCTCATCTATTCTCGAGATACTTACTCATCAACACTCAGCTCAGCAAGTGTAAGACAGAGAGCAAGGTTATCATTTGATATACGCGAGTCAGCAGCAAAGTGGATTCTACCTGTTCGCTGTGAACTGCCCATTCCCGGCCAAGAAGATATCACGGAGCCGATTCATATTCTGACTCGCGGAAAGCGGACTCATATCCTCCCTTATCCTTTACCCATTCGATCATCGATGCTACCGCCTCTACATGCAGTCTTTTGGAAGACAAGCCCGAAGCACGTGTCCGCACGCTTGATACCAGCTGGAAATGACCTAATCAGCAACCCACCCCAACTGCAACTAGTAGGTTTCAGTGAA
This sequence comes from Gymnopilus junonius, assembly GCA_015501075.1. Lineage (NCBI taxonomy): Eukaryota > Fungi > Basidiomycota > Agaricomycetes > Agaricales > Galerinaceae > Gymnopilus > Gymnopilus junonius. The sequence goes on along the minus strand of JADNYJ010000001.1, from coordinate 1,408,817 downwards.
AATGGCGTCGAAATTCAAGAAATGGGCATCTCCTTCATGAACACGAAAGGGAAAGGGCGTGCTTTCCCTAACGAGATGGTATGGGCCGAAGAGGATCTGGGCGGCGAGGCAGGGTTTTTGACAGTGGGGGGTAATTGGGATCGCCTTTCTCAGGCGCAGGGCTTTCAGGGGGTGTCGAGTGCAGCGTCTATTTTCTCGGTGGATAGTTTGGATTCGACAGATATCTTGACGCGGATGAAGAGGGAAGAAGGTATTTACGGATGGTATCGGAAGGACATTGCAGATTGGAGGGTGTTCTGGGTTGGTGGGGGAGGGTGTCAGAGTAATTCCGATCAAGGTGCAGACCTATATTATCGGGATTCGATGTCGAGCATGTACCTGTAAAATATGTAACATGGACGGACTGATTTAATCTGTAGCTTAATTTCTTTATTGTTGTAATACCGATTGGGACGCTGTACGAACTACTAACTACAATTACACATACGTTGGTATTACAATTCGTCAAACTGCAGCAATGGTCTGATATTGGCCTGGTTACTAACCTAGTACAACCTACCACCTGGTTTTGCGGGATGCCAATTATAAAACTCAGAAATCAGCAAAAATCGATGGATGACGGAAATAATTGATGATAATGTACATGAAAAAAACGTGGATAAAGATAGAAATCGAGTCCTTGGTAAAGCATAGAGAGCATGAAAAAAAAATCAAGTGCAGATTACTCAAATCTACTACATAATCCAAGAATTTCGAAGAACAATTGTCGTGATCCAAGTGCAAGTCCATGCAAGAAAGATGAGAAGAAAAACGAAACACTATCATTAACAAGACGTCAAGAAGCAAACTCGTGGTCATCTAGTGGGAGGCCTTTCTGAAGCTGATGGATATGTAGCACTCGCCCTCGCCCTATTGGCGTCATCGTTGGCGGAGCTAGAGGATGCCTGATTTAATCGGCCCATGGACGCAGCTGGTTTTCGGATGACGACAAACGATCTCTGGGGCTGCGGCGCCGTATTGTTTCCACCATTACCCAGTCCACCAAGCTCTTCATCTACACCCTTGCCCAGATCACTCGTAGAAGCCGCCGTCGATGTTCGACCTTCCACGCTGTGAGGCCGACTCCTCCTAATATGATACCAGGGCCTTTTCTTCCTTTGATTATCTTGCTCATCTGCAGAATCCTCGTCATCAGCCCCACCACCTAGGGTGAACTTGGAGGCAGCCATTGCCTCTGGTGGCCGAAGGTAGGTATCCTGGGACACATGCGTCTGCCTGTGATAGTTAGGCGTGGAGGACTGTGCTTGATTCTGCTGGAACTGTTTGGACATGGACGATGAAGAAGGACCACTGGGCGAAAAATCTTCTACGATAGCCGTCTGCGACTTCGTGCGTATGTGGGCAGGTTGCATTGCTCCCGAGGGTAACCCGTTCATGCCCATTTCGACATTCGACAAAGCAACCGGAACATCCTCACTATCATTGGTGTGCTCGAAGAATAAGGGTGAAGCAACAAGCGCAGATGAACTATGGTTCACATTCTGTTGCTGAGAATGACTCTGTTGTCCAATAGAAGGGAAAGTGTGGGTAGAACCAGTTGCAATAGCGTAAGGCGTGTCAATGTGCGCCCGACCTCCGCCAACACGAGAGAAACCACTAGTCGGAGGTGCAGGAGCAGACCCCTTCGGCTTCTGCTGCCCACTATGTCCATCTCCCAAAGCGGAATACCCTTGCCTAGGGAAAGGCTGCCAAGCTCCCATGATATAACCCTCGTCTTCGCTATCCAGCAGCTCTTCCTTGTACGGTTTATTTGCTTGCTCGGGTTTCAGCACAGAAGGTGGTTGAGAATGAGCGGAGCCTTTTCTCGAATCATTATTCAAGAACCGGGGAGGAGTCACCGTCCCGTTGACACTTAGAGGTTGGATCCCGCCAATAGGAGGCATGTAGGAAGAAAGATCCGAATCTCTTGTTTGTGTCTGAGATGGAGCGAGATTGGATGATTTGTGTTTGTTTGAACGGCGGCGACGACTGTTTCGTTTCCTTGTCCCGCAGCATCCAAGGAGACCAAAGACGCCAAGAAGACCACTATCCACGGTATGTCGGCTACGGTCGAAGCCAACACCGCCAACAATACGGACAACACCCTCTGTAATCTTCATAAGGAGCATCAAGAGCAAGGCAAGATACACCAGGGCAAGGATGATAAGAATGCCGTAGGTGACCCAGCCGCCTGGACCAGGACCTACCGAAATCTACTCAAAGGAGAAATCTTCAGAAAAAGACCTGGAACGATCATGCATAAATGTACTTACCGCTGGTGTCAAAATTACTAATAAGACTGCGACTACAATTCTGGCCACGCAAAACAAAAAACTAATCAAACCCATGCTTGCGCCACTACCCCACGGAAGCCATATGCTTGTCACCAGCGCAGAGATCACTTCAACGACCAGAATGATGATAGCCTGCGCTGTGCCACTCTTCTGACCTGCCCCTACCGTAATGCCAAAAGCAATGTTCGTTGCAAAAAACAAACTTGCAAACAATTGGGAACCATGGCGATAATGGTTGTACAAGGGCCCTAAAGACAGCAGTGTCCTCGTCTCGTCATAGAGCTTGTTGGTTGTGGTAAATGCAACGCGAATAACAAGGTGAGTTGGAATGAGGATAGAAAATATGACGAAAGAGAGCGCAGCGAGAACGACGGAGGACGTCCCAACCACACTTCGCGGCAAAGTCATCTGATAAGCCGAAAAGACGGTAATGGGCAAATGGAATAGTACAAGTATACGGATGAGGTTTCCATGTAAGACATTACCATGAAAGGTGCCGACGTCGGGACGAAACCGCCACCATGACCGATGAAAATTGATACCTCGTTCGGAGGCCACGCCAGACCCAGTTAATGGCAATGCAAATCTAGTGCCGGGGAATTTACCAGCGTTAGGTGTTCCAAGATTCGAACCAGTCAACGATTTGTTTTCGTCCATTGCTGGAGAAGCGGCTGTATCGCCTAAATCTCTGCTACCGAAACCTGGACTACGTGTCCTGCCTAATCGAGTAGAATGACCCTGGCTGTGAGTCGCATCTCCAAGCAAAGTCATGCTATAATCTATTCCCCATATCGCCACTGAAATCACTATCGCCCCAGCAACGATGCCGAGGAAAATGATCAAACATGTTGGAAATAAATCCTGCGGACGAAGACCAAGAGTGTATGCAAATGAGGCAATTCCAGGCGCGGCGTCTGAGGGTAATGAAAACAGAACGTTGGGTGCGGATGCATTGATGAAAAGCGGGGATGTAGGATCCGCAAACTGGTCTGCGAAGTCTGCTGGAGGTGAGAATGAAGTAGAGTTGAGAGAGTTCCAGTGGTTTAATTCCGACGAATGGGTCAACGAGATGTCTGAGGAGATAAGCCTTGAATGTCCAAAAGAGAGGTGACGAGACGGCTTACTGTAGGAGAGCGTAGACCACGCGGTCTGCGTTAAAAGAGGATCTGAGAGAAAATCTCATGAGAACTAAAATAGATTGGGGGTGGAGAAAACGCACAAACAAACTGGGGCCACTCTACTGCCACCATGGCGAGGACAGCACACCACTGCGTGTGGAAAATAACATCCCGCATTGAGGGCGTGCCTGTACGTACATGCTATGATAAGCAAATGTCGAAATGACAATCAGAGCGAACTCACAAAAACGCATAAGGGCTGGACTATTAGCCAGACGCTCTCCGCTTATGGCACTGGCGAGGATAAAACCAGCACTTTGGGCCCTGGACCATATACCACGTCCAGGACGTGTTATGCCGCGGCCCCATGCAGAAACAATTCTAGCTAATCCAACAACCAGCCAATATGCTATTGCGAGAGCCACAGTGGACCAAAATATGATGTCGGCTTTCCATAGGGCGATTTATGCCGTGGTGCAAGTGGAGTTGTAAGAACGTCCAAGCAGACAAGCTCCTTTCCGAAAGGATCCACCGCACGTAGGCGGGTGATTAAAGTGGTAAGTTCCCGATTCCTGCCCCAGGGTATAGTGGATGCAAAGCAAAGGGACCACTGGGTATCGGACAGTACGTGCCATCGGAAGAGTTGACGCCTGGAAGTGGACTGGGTGGCCGCATATTCTGACATAGATAGGAGCTGTTCGACCATGCATTGAGAGTAAGCACGGAAGTTGTAGTGAAAAGCGTTGCTGTCATGTCATTAGAAAAGAAAAGTGGGCGGGGCGTGCAGAACAACTTACACAAGCTAGTGCTGTCGTTCGTCACTCCCAATATATCCTGTGGACTTGTTCCAACCACCGTGAGGTTCAAGTAGTTCCCAAAGTCGGCATTTTGAAGAACCTGAGCGTAGACGGTACTCACGTTGAACTTTTGGTCAACGTTGTCGGATTCGTCAAAGCAATCCTGGAAGGGTATTGTGGTGGATCGGCAGCCACAGATGGTATCAGAGAAGTAGAAGAGAGAGCAAGCCGGGGCAGGTGCGTCCGCATCGTTGCACACGATGAGGGGACACTGCGAGTCGGCCGTCAGCGTTTGATACCAAGCCAAAATGCGAAAGCTTCAGATTACGTCATACGGAAAGTTCAAGGTGGCCTAAAGCCGTGCCTCACAAAAATGACGGCATGTCATTGTTTGCCAGTCGCGTCTCCCTTGGAAGACGGTCGTTTTATGATCTCAGGACATACCAGGAGGATCCAAGATGGCCAGGCTGGCAAGTCATAGTCGGGATAGAGACGCATGCTCAATAAAGTCACGGCAGAAACTCTTTTCTGGTAATCATGCACTTATAATCAATTTACTCTAATCTTATTCTTTTTGTAGAGTCTCTTACTTCGAATCTCGATGATTCTCCAAACACACATGTATCGCCATTTGATGCCGCATATCCTGGAACACTTCCTGTCAGTGATCTCCCGGAATTGAACAAGAGCCACAGACATGACCCTTGAAAACAGAAAGTCAATCCCAAATGCGTTGACCTAGCCTCCGTACTGCGCTAGCACTGAACTGTCGCATATCTCGACGCTCATCATTTGACCGCAAGCACTATTTCTACTCGACTTGCCCTCTGGATATCAAATAACCAACAATACTGTATGTAATCTCATATCGCCGGTTTATGTTGCTGCAAACCGACGATACTTTACAGCTCCAGTCGCGACCAATGGCGAACTAGAAATACCGGTGTCCGATTCTTCATCTATCATAGTTAGAATCAAACAAATTCAGCTTGAACAGGTTCGTTATACTCACCATGATACGTCTTGACAAAAAATTAAACGTTAATGTAGACACAGCTAAATCAACGTTCGACCCAAGAACGTCAAAATCGTATATTGACCTAAACAGAGCAGGAACGGGGCTTATGGAGATAGTTTCGGAACCGGACATTCGGTTAGCAACGCCTCCAAAAGCAGCCTCTCGTACTGACAAATTTGTAGTTCACCGGAAGAAGCTGGTACTTATGTTCGTACTCTGCAGTCCATTCTCCGTGCTGTAGGTTCCAGTGACGGCAACATGGAGCAGGTAAAGCCAAATTTCTCCCCTTTTCCCTAATCTCCAGAGCTCATGTTAATTTGGACAAGGGGTCCCTTCGTTGTGATGTCAATGTCTCCTTGAACAGAAAGGGCGACCCTCCAGGCACGCGTTGTGAAATTAAAAACCTCAATAGTGTCAGATTCATGATGGCCGCAATCAGTTCGTCTCCAACCCCCTCATAAAAAGAAATAGTGAAAATAATCAAAGCAATGCATAGCTCACGAAATCAAAAGACAGTCCGAATTCCTCATTGCCAATCCAGGCCTTGCAGTCCCCCAAGAAACTCGTGGATTTGATGAGAATACATTCGAAACGTTCCGACTGCGATCCAAAGAGGATGCTCCAGATTACAGGTACATGCCTGATCCGAACCTGGGAGTCTTGGTCCTGAGTGAGGTAAAGCATATGTTCTCCTTTGTTTGTTATGCCAAATTCAATTATCTTTCGACAGAAACGGATCGAAGTCATTCAGAAAAGCCTTCCACCGCTTCCATGGCAGATCCGTTCTCGTCTGCTTGAGAAATACCATCTCTGCAGGAAAAACAACAAAGCTTGGATGTGCTTCTCAACGTCGACAATGGTCGGGAGGTGCCATTTGACGGCGAAGACCGGGAGGAGTTGTACATTACTTTGAGCAACTGTGCCAAGCGCCGAGCCGAAACGGGCAAAAACGCGATCCTGCTGTCCTTCTTAATTGGTAATATTCTTGTGTTCCAGGTTACCATAGGACCATCCCTAACAAAATGCTCCAGGCTGACACACGAACTCCTGGGGCAGTTGTCCGCCCGTCAAGAAACGTTTAGCGCAAACCCCTTGTCAGCTGAGCAGTTCGGAGAGCTGATCGACTTGGTTCAAGAAAGAACCATCACTGGTTCGTCTTTTCTGTCTATTCTTTAACATGATTCTGATTTTGACCCGTTCAGGGACGTCCGGTAAACTCCTCCTTCGATATATGCTCACTAGCCCATCCTCCCGCTCCTTAGAGAAGTTTGCAACTGAACTTGAGCTGATTGCACTCGATTCTACATCCTCGCTTGGGTCCTCTGCATCTACCGAACTCGAAGGGCTGTGCAAGGCAGCGATCGCTGCTTTACCGAGCGAAGTAACTGCATTCCGCGCTGGCAACAAGAATGTATTGAACAAAAATTTGTGGGTCATGTCATGAAAAAGAGCAGAGGTCGAGCAGACGCTGCGGCCACTAGAAGCCTGGTGGAGAAACTAGTGCTAAGCAAACCAGTATAGAAATACCTCGTTGCATGTGGCTTTGTGAGTCAACTAGATTTATTTATTTTATACATAGTAACTTCCTTTGGCTACCCTGCAACTCAGAAAATTCTACATATCATGGCAGGCATTGCGAGTAATACTGAATAGCCATGTAAGCATTGCATCTCGGCAAGAAATTTGACGATAAACACATACAGGGTTAGAGTAAGTACATGTCGACCCAGCTACACATGTTGTAGGTCCAGTGTAGCTTTGGCCGCCGCATTGGCCATACTAAAAAAAGACGGGGTTTGAACTAAATTCACACATGATATACTTAAGAATGTTGTCCTACCACTGCCACAGTTCCTCCTGTCGGTGTTGGGGTTGGCGTAGAGCTCGAAGGGTTTGAAGTTGTCGGTTGCGGAGCACCTGATCCACCACTGCAATTTCGGGGATTCGAAAGGTGATTCTTCACGTGTGAAGAACAGACCCACCTATTCATTGCCAATGGAGAAATCTGGGGAACGCCCGGATAAAATGTGGACGGGATGGTTCTACGCGGTGACAATCAGTTAGATTCTGCCAGAAATGTCAAGTTCAGAGAACTTACGGGATGGGTATAGGTGAATTGGTGGCGAATCCTTGGGAGAGATCACCCGACAATGAGGGGGGATTAGTGTACCCAGCAGGTTGAGACAAAGAAACTGTAGTAGCTGCATAGCTCCCCCCTGAACCGCCCTTGAGGCAGGCTCCGGAACCATAAGCGCTCTCGCATTTTATGACAGCTATGCCAGTGGCAGACCACATGTTGACATTTGACAGAGTCATGCCTGTGCAAGGTGCACCATCCGCGCAGAAGAACTGGATTGGCGGACGCTGTACACCATCAACAACTTCGCCGTCCCAGTTCTAATCAAACATGAGTAGCTGCACTGTGGAGAATCCCTTCTTTACATACCTCAAATTGAATGTTAGAAAGTTGTACTCCGTTGCCGGAGGCAGTTGTTTCGTCGGACCAGTATTGATTAACATTAAGACCATAAGCCGTTCCGCGGGATATGAAGTTCTGGAAGAGGACGTTCTGGACATAGCCACTTCCGCCATTACTCTTGATCATGAACGCCTGGTTTCCGCCATTTGTGTAGACGTTCTTATAGACAATGTTCTCAATAGCGGTGCCCGTGCCAAGAGAGCCAATGGCTGAGCCGCCAGACTGATTGCACCATATGTTTTCGATGAGGAAATTGGACGCGGGGCTCTTCACTGTAACACACTCGTCCCGGTTCGTTACTTCGACATCGTGAACCCAGTGGTTGTCGCCTGGAAAACTTCGTCAACACCTTCTTCAACTTGAGGAAGTAGTCAAAGATTACCTGATATGTCTATTCCGTCGGATCCGCCCAGGTTTGTTCCCCGGATTGCAAGGTTGTACAATTCACCATTAGAGCCTGTTTGTACGATAAGGTGGAATTCAGGTGCTAAAGAGGGCGGCAATCAAGACCAATTCAATAAGAAATTAGTGCTGAAAAAAGCCCACAGTCAACCAAGATTAAGTCGTGCACGGAGAAACTTGTCGAAGTGACGATCCGCAGAAGACGAGGTCTAAAATAGGATGTTGAGTAAATGAATGGCAAACAAAGGAAATTTTGGGCTCACCCAGCATTTCGGCATTGGTAGCCGTTGCCTTGAATAGCTCCTGCACTACTGCTGGAATACATTTCGAAGTCGGTTGCGTTTTTCAATGACTATCATATGGCCGCTGGTAGTAGCTGGGTGTGTTGCATTCGGCTGAGTGCTCAATCATAAAATACACGGCACAATTACCAGTGCGCGTGATGACACCATCCATCTGGAAGGCCCATTTCGTTCCCCCAGTTAACGTTTGCCAAGTCTGCATGTTGTAATTTCCCGGAGGGACGTAAAGAGTAGAACTGAATGTTTCAAGACGCAATTGGTAACGCGCTACCAATGGCAGGGCCGATGTCCTTTGAAAATAATCAGATATTAGGGAACAACGACTGCAGCTGAGAATTATACCGAGGAACCGATTGAGCCGCCATAGTCTAGGACACTGCATATTGTGTTCCTTTTTGAAGAAAGGGGTGAGGTCGGTCCAACGGACCCAGTCAACTGAGCATAGGTTGCAGAAGTCGCCAGGAGCAGCGCAAGGGCGACACGAGAAATACTAAGAACCATCTTAATTTAACAAGTGTAAATTGTGCTCAATGAAATTATCAACTGTCGTTATATACCTTTCCGCCTGCACATAATGTTAGTGCCCGTCACGATTTTCGGGCGCTATGTCGCTCTCAAACCTCGGCGTATCCTGTGGAGAAAATCGTGATCGACTTGGCGACCTTTCAGTCCTGAATAAGATAGAAAGACCGGCCCCCAATTGACTTCGAATTTGAGGAATGACAAGATCAAGAGGCCAAAAAAGCTGAAGAGGTTCAGGAATCAATTCTGATGAGAAGCCTTCGTGTTCGGAAAAATTCGCTGGCTGAAGGAAGGAGAATTTATACGACGGTTGTATTTACAGAAGGACCTTAGCGAAGTACGAGGTGCAAGTTGATGACGTTGACAGACCGGAAACGAAGCAGAAATCGAAAATATGCCGCATGCCTATACATAGTTCAGTATTTTGAACCAATTTTGAACAATGGCCAGGAGCATAGATATCTGATCATGAACTGCGAGGATTCATTGCACTGCTCTTCGTAGTAAACTCTTAAGGGTCGACTCATGTTTCATCCAGGTCAGAAAGTGTCTTGGCCGTCTGTTGGGAAAGTGTCGCCTTAAATCACAGATTCGGGCTCAAAGGTTTGAAAGGAATTGAGTGGGATGGCTTACCATTATTTCTCCTGATCAATGACAAGTTCACATGTTTCGCAGGTTTTCTGAAGTCCTAGAAATTCAGAGCAGCTGATACGCCAATGCCGAGCGTGTGCTTGTTGCTGAATACACCCATATCGAGGGATAGGTTTATTGTGTAGGAAGCTAGCCCCATGATAGAGATGGTTTATCCATAACGATAATCCATCCGACAGCTCGCAGTGTATTTCTGAAAGCAAAGAATCATCCTGGTCAGGCTATGGAATGACCAAGGCACAGCCACTGCGAACAGACCTTGAATCGGCGTCCGCCCTTCTCGTCTTTAAAAATGGCCATCGGTCAAAGAGGATGAGGAAACACTCCGGATCAACACCGTGAACATATGACAAAACTCACTTCACTGATTACACCTGAATGAGGCGAAGAGCGAAGATTGCTTCGTGTTTGTATCGTCGACAGTGTTAAAAATTGCACCGCGGAACAGTAGTTATCGAGAGCTCCTACCGCGACGGCCCGCACGGCACAAAGAGAGATGGTAAGGTTGTATGATTGATTATGGTTTGTATTAAGGATGCGCGACAGCTCCATTTATGCCTTTATTGTCCAGCTGGCTCAGGGGACACCTGTTCTCTTTCGAGTGCTAGAAGATTGGACATTGAATGCAAAGCATACCTCTATGCCGGAAGCGGGGCCTTCTACCGCAAAATAGCATCAGATGAGCAAAACGCAACGGCAAAGCCGCAAGATTGGATGACTATTGAAGGTCAATTGACCGATGATGGAGATTTTGAGCAGGTGGCGTTGGGTACCTCATCGCCACCGGAGTGAGGCCGCCTTGTGAAGACGTAGCAAAAAAAGTCTTAAGACCTGTCAGCTGAAGGTATGTCAAGCGAAAAGGAGGAACCTCGAGCTCATAGTGTGGTGCAGGCAATCTCATGATACTGAGGTGAGTTCAAGCAAAGTCATTATAGTCGTGGTCAAAAGGATTGATTGATGACTAAGTGGACCCCAAAATTGCTTTCCGCAATATCCACTCAACTTGTACGCCGCATTGTGAACCTTCTCAAATCTGTTTTGTCCCACTTTCTGTTGAAAGCAAGGTAAGAAAATCACAATTCCGTTTGACCTCTGCCCAACGAGGAGGCAAACGGATGGAAAAGTAGAATACATGGTAGATATATTATATATGTAGACTACGAGCTGGGAATAAAAAAGAACAATAATCTATAATATAATGAGAGCTCGATGACTAATAGATTAGGTAAATGATTATGTAACTCTGCGACGAGCGAAGCGAGGAGTTCCCGGACCGGCACGTTGCCGAGCCAGACGCGCTACTGCTTTCACAATGGAGGAGCGGTAGCGACGACCAAGGGGGTCGAGGGGCGCAGCCCCCGCAAGCTTCTTGGCCGAGCAAAGCAGGAGGTTGAGCGAAGCGAGCTCTCCGTCGTGGAGCGACGGGCCAAAAAAGCTTGTCTATAATCTAATGAGGCTCACTTTCTATAGGTGTGGGCCAAATACGATATAACTGAGTTTGAAAATATAATCATGTACAAACAAAGTAACTCGGCCAAATAATGCAGCTACTTTGACATGTTCTGGGGCACGAAAGTCCGGAACCAGAGCATAAATCAGTGAGATGAGCCTTATTCCCGAACATGGGGTAAATTTTAGAATATTTGACCTTTTCCTTAGCTCGGGAGGCCACTCAATAAACACCACTGTACAAGGAAACTCATTATGTCAGCGCAGTCAGGTGATGAAATGGCCCTTTTGCATACATTCTTTCGAAGATTGGAAGGCATCTGGAGAGCTTGAAAAATAAGATAAAATTTTTAATCTGGGTAACGTTTAAAGAGGATGGGGAGGGCGCGCGAAGCACGCAAGAAAAATAAATAATCCTGGTCATTTGAGGTAGATAAATCAAAAATCCACCCTGTTCACCTCCCCACCCTGGAGTATTTGAAAGGCATCTATGCAATTCACAGTTCTTGGTGCATATGCATATTGAGCGGGCCGCGCGAAGCGCGGTAGGAAAAAATAATGTGCTACTCAGACCTACCCAAATCAAGGACCAGATCAATTTCGTACCTAAATGCGCGAAGCGCGCCTCGAAAAAATGGACTGCTTTCGGCCCCTGCAGATTTCATCAAATCACGGCGTGCTAGATGACCTTCACCTATATAGACACTGCGTGATTTATTTATTTCTTCCCTCCCTTCTTCGATTTAATTAATTTAATTTAATTTAATATTAGGCGGGCCCACACCTATAGAAAGTGAGCCTCTAATGAGAGCTCGATGACTAATAGCTGACTAATAGTACGTAAGCATTCCGCGCGGCGAGCGAAGCGAGGAGTTCTCAGGCTGGGCTTCCGAAGACCTCTGAACCAAACAAGCCCCACCAGCGCGAAAAATCCTCCCATGTCACGTCAATGGCGCGTCTTCGCGTCCCATTTTAGCTTCGACAAGCAAACAAATCCTTGAGCGACTGGCCTATGATGCCTCAACCACAACAGGACTGGCATGCTGTTTTGGGAAACTGTCTTATTCATGACCAGAGAGATTATAACCTGGAGGAGCAGGCCCAAATTGCAAATGAATGCCTTCCCAACCTCAATGCAGAGCAACGAACAGCCTTTGATGAAATCATGCATGCAGTATCTGAGCAGACTGGACAAACATTTTTCCTCCATGGCCCAGGAGGAACAGGCAAGACATATGTCTACAACACTCTCTGCTACCATCTCCGTGGTCAAGGAAAGATCGTTCTTTGTGTTGCATCCTCTGGAATTGCAGCAATTTTGCTTATCAGTGGCCGGACTGCTCATTCGACTTTCAAGATCCCTATTATAATTCATGAGGGCAGTATGTGTGGAATCAAGAAGAACTCTGATCTTGCAGAGCTTATCTGTCAAACAGACCTGATTATCTGGGATGAGGCCCCAATGCAACATCGTCATATTCATGAAGCTGTAGACCGTACTTTCCAAGACATTCGGAATAGTGACAAGCCATTTGGAGGACTTATGGTTGTTTTTGGAGGAGACTTCAAGCAAATTCTACCTGTTATTGTCAAAGGCTCCCGTGCTCAAATTGTAGGGGCATGTATGCAGCGTTCTCCTCTGTGGCATTCGACAAAGGTTCTTCGCCTAAAACAGAACATGCATCTCAACACAAACATTCAGGAAGAAAGAGAGTTTGCACAGTGGCAGTTGGAATTGGGCCATGGCATGCACACTGATGCTGACAACAATTTCACCCTTCGCAATCATTTCAAATGTCCAGAGAATACTCTTCCTTCTTTGATTTCTACCATTTATCCTGGCATCAATCGACATCCTATTCCTCCGGATCAGTATTTTGCAGAATGTACCATCCTTGCAAGTCGCAATGATGATGTTGATGATATTAATTTCACCATTCTCTCCCAGTTTCCTGGTGAAGAAAAGACCTTCTATAGTGCAGACTCTATCAAAGACAATGACGGCCATGGTGCAGAAGGTATTCTCATGTATCCTGTGGAGTACCTCAATGCGATCAACTGCTCCGGTCTTCCACTCCACAAACTTCGACTCAAGCCTGGCTGTCCTGTTATGATACTCCGCAATCTCAACCCTGGACAAGGTGTCTGCAATGGATCTCGAGGGATTCTGACAAGAGCAGGCACACGTGTATTGGAGGTTCGCCTGCTAACTGGGGAGCATGCAGGAGAGTCAGTCTTTATACCATGGATTGGCCTTGAACCCACTGATACTCAAGTACCTTTTAAATTTTGCTGACGACAATTCCCTGTGCGCCTGTGCTTTGCAATGACAATCAACAAGGCTCAAGGACAATCAGTCACACATGTTGGACTCAACCTTAGGGCTGCAGTCTTTACACATGGCCAACTTTATGTTGCAATTTCAAGAGTAACCTCTGTTCACAATATTAAGGCAATATGGGATGATAAGAACATTGCACTGATCACTAAAAATATTGTATACCCTGAAGTATTAATCCATTAACAAATTTTATCATAAAATATTGTATACCCTGTAGCATTAATCTGTTAATAAATTTTATCATACATGTCGTATATTTACACTTCTTATTCTGTCAACTTAGCCCAATTGTATATTAAATACACTTTTTTTTTGTGAGTAGTAGCAAGGTGTACATAACGAGCAAGCAGAATGGAGGCGCATTAGTGCCGACTAAAGTACGGAGGAGTGAAGCGACGACTAAGGGGGTCCAGGGGCACAGCCCCGGCAAGCTGTCGAACTGGAGTGGAGCAGGTAGGGGAGCGAAGCGAGCCTACCATCACGGAGCGACGGGTTGTAAAGCTTGTGGTACTGTGGTACTGTATGTAATCAGGTACCCGGTCACCCTAGGTACTCAGTCATTCATTTTCTGCACAGTCAAGATGTAGTCAATTAGTGATAAAATTAGTATCTACAGGTAGCACTGAGTAACCTCTATGTGGCTGCACTGTTAAAATTTGAGAATGGTAAATTGTGGAAGGGAGAAAGTCAGTGGAAGAGTAGTCAGCCAGCCATCAGGGTCCATTTTTTAAAATAGAACATATTGCAGCGAGATCTTGTGCACATGAAGCGATGAAACTTATACCAATGGTAAAATAAAAGTACTGTGCTCAATTGCACCCCTTCAAACTATAAATTCATCTGAGTACAAAGCAACAGGAGGTACTTGATCTGTAGATATTTTATATACATTCAGCCATGTTAGAACATATTTTAAACTCTGCAGCATCAGCAAGATGACTTGTGCTCTAATCATTAAACCCGAGTATACCCAAATTTTTTCAGTCAAATATTTGTTCCGAAACTGTAGCATCATATTGGATACCTTTTGGATTTTTTTCGCATTACTATCTCACTGCAGGCGGCCATTTCGCCCTCAAGCAACCAAAATTCAGACATTTCAAAAAGAGATTTTATTAATTCAAGGGCTGTAGAGATCTCGTGTTTAAAACTAAAGAGAATTTTCTATGTAATCTACATTGGAGATTCCAGAAGATTTTGTGGGAATCGGAATAGAACTGGCTGAGTTAAAGACAGATTACTTTTGGATGCCTTGAAATGGGGTGTTTCCTATTAAAGGTTGCGATCTTAAATAGTGATGCAACATAAGGAACCGAAAAGCATCAATACAAATTTGTATTAGTTCAGGGTGGCCGAGTACCTGGTAGGCCAGCTGGCTCTCGACTGGCAAAAACAAAATATTCACACGGAGGCAGCAACATACTCCAAAAATCCCTAACTTCGCATAGGCATTAAAAATATCAAATATTCAGTGTTGCAAAAAATTTTGGGCGGTTTCATGTAGTTTCACATGAGCAATTAGATAAAATGTCCTTAGGTGACCGAGTACCTGATTACGTACAGTAGGTGGCGGCAGGAATGGACCATTACAAAATTAAAATATACCTAACCGAAAGGCATGCGAAAAGCCCTCACAATAGAGGTTATCTGCAACAGGTTCAATCCTAGAAACACGCTGGAACCTTCTTTGATTTCACTGGAAGCACTTGAGCCGGTTGCTCCCCGAGCCGCTCCAAGCAACTACTGGTTCGCCCCAATTCTCCCTATAATGGTAACCGAGTGTGAACTAGTTTCCAATACGTCATCACTCTGGTTCAATGTACTATACTTAGTTTTGAACATATCCAACACTTGAACACATTCGCAATGCTACGCAGCCTGAAGAACGCACTGTTTGCTCTTCTTGAGGACTCTACAATAACCGCTGAAGAGCTAGTGACTTGCGTGAATCATTGCACAGAAGGTGCAGATGACACGATAGGCACTTTCATGATGCAACTTTGCGAAGGTTCTCGACAAACTGCATATCCTCGACAGAGTGGGTTTAGGATCACACAAGAGAAATTGAGGGCTTTTGATCGACAGACCGTCTTTATAGGTTTTGGTAAGCCAAGAATTTTAATCTGAGACGATGAGCGGCGCTGATAGAGGTGTAACTGAGCTAAACCCGAGAATCTCACGCAGATCACCCAGTTGGGATGATCACGGCAGCCACACGTTATGTAAGTGAACTGGCTTGAGAAGTGGGGAGGGGTGGTGCGAGGTGGTGCTTCGTGGAGCACTCAAATGATGGTTGATTTCGGTCGTTCGATTCAGGATTAAACCTGTTGCAGATAACCTCTATTAGAGGTTATCTGCAAGGTTTGACCAGAGGATTCTGCGTCTTCTGATTGGCTTGGGGCGGTGGGGCTTCGACTTATATGGGAATTCCTTAGGAATAATCCAACTTGCAGATAACCTCTAATGACGCATTCCGAATGCTCGCACAACCTCTCAATATTCCAACGCTTTCTATTTTTTTGAATCTCTAATTCATTCAAACAATAACTCTAAAATGGCTACTGGGAGAAAACTTCCTGCTGACTCGAAAGCGCTGTAACAGGACGGGCACTGTCACTTCTCTGGCTCTGAGCTTCGTCCAAGCGATGATTCTGACACTCTTAGGGTTTAAGACCCTTCATGCCGCTAAAGCGGGTTAAAAGGCGTGAGTTACTTGCTATTCATCACCAAAGCACTGTAAACTGAATCTAGCCTTATTCGTAATGTTCAGCACTAGCTCTAAGCCCGTTGGACCCAACGTATCACATAGCATAAGCGGCGATCACGAATCCCACTACCAATGAAACTATAGAACGGCTGTCTTCGCACAAGGACACAGTTCCTCTTGCGCTCATGAAATAGCAAAGGCTGTACGACGGGCAACTTGAAACACCAACTGGAGGATCCGCTGTTTCAGCGTCCACATTTCTTAAAGCTTCTTGAGCATGTTCGCACCTACGTCTGGCTGCTGATCAAACGCCTCCTGTACTGCTGAGGAAGCTTGTACAGCAGTCGGCGGAGATCCTTTGTCTCTTTAGAAACTTTGTTCTCTCACTACTATTATCGCTCCCGGGGGCGTTTCAAAGGCGAATAAACTTTATCATTATGTGTACTCTAGGATGTGAATAATTCCATTCCTATATTACACGGCACTCCAGTGTAATAGCTTTTACCAAATATAATACGCATCCATCCAGATGTTCTAAATGGAAGGGTATCCTGGGTATTCGCCTGGTTGAGGAATTTAGGAAGAGACTGGAAGAGATTAAACGCAATTCTTGGCGGGATGGAAGGGTAAACTTTACTGCATCTTTGAAGCTAGCGCCGAAGATTCTTTTTCGAAGAGCTCGACGTATACATAGGCTATTAAATAGAAGCGGCAATCGGATTGCAGATCAGTGTCTTAAAGGACCATTGCTATTGATATTCAATTTTCAATAAAGAATGGGCTAGAATGGGGCGGTACCGCATACCTCGGATGCGCTTGAAGGCTGTTATTTAAATAATTCCAACAATTTTTCGTACCATTTTTTCTATCTGGCCATGGAAATTAGGTTTTACAATTGGCGCAACGAAATGAAATCGCGGTACAGATACATTCAAATACGCTATACTAAACTGGATGTGAGTTTATACTAGTGGCGAGGTCCGATTTAAGTGGATAGAATACATAACAGTGCAAGGTCCACTGTTTCATTGATTGTAATTCCTAGTTTCATAATGTTGCGTGTCACCGGGATATACGAGTATTGAAAAGAAATGGAAAGGTTAAGTGAAAGCCAAAACACCAAAAGTGGCTGCAGCACTAAAAACAGCGGCTCCGACAGCCGTTTTCAGAGTAGAAGAGCGTCGACTTCCCGGGCTGCTAAAGCTCTTATGGCAGGCTTTCTTGTCTGCGTTATATATCCTGTCCAGAAGGTCGTCCACACTCTGCCTGTTCCGCGCGAGGATGAGCAAAGCCTGAGGATCGTCCTCGTCCTCCTGCAAGCCGAAGTGGGTAGAGAAGTTGAGAGATTCGGCCCTGTTCACTAGAAAGTCGAGATTCTCCCTGGGAACCACGTATATCGAGGTAGAAGCATCTTCTGAGAGTTTGGCTACGAAAGCGTCTCGTTCATCCTGACTCATGGTACGAGTGAGAGCGTTTGGCTCCGTCGACGCGAACGACGCGTAACTTAACGCGTCCTCCAAGTCTGTTGGCGCGTTTTCAGCTTCAGGCTCGGACATTACTTCTTCTTTCATAGGAGGTGCTGTGCTGGAAGAGGTGAAACTGTTGTCTGGCGAAAGAGGAATGAGTGTACCCGGCATGATTCTAGACGGCCTGTTATTGAGAAAATCCTGCCAATGCACGACTCTGGGCGCTTCTGTACTCTTATCCCCTGGGTTGCTCTCCTCCCCCGTTTGCAGCAGTATTGCGGCAACTTCAGTGGCACTAGAACCGAGAGAAACGATACTGTCGTTCCGTTCCAGAGCGCGTCGCTCCTGTATGCCAACTTTCATGTCTTCACCACGATCTTCGAGGCGCATTTCGTTCGTGATAGTCGTGATAGTCAATGATTCTAACGCGTTCGACAACTGCTTTACTAAGGGCTGCGCTTTCCGGGCGTTTTCGCTGACTGGTAGATTTGTATACGGACACCCTGAGCGAGGATGTCCAGCCTTAGGTCGCCCGCATTTGCTACATCGCGGGGCCTTCCTTGGCGTTGCCGAAGGTGTCGAATCAATGCTCCTTTCACTACTTCCTCTGGCGGGAGAATTTTGCGCAGAATTTGACCGTAGAACTGGTGGCATTCTCGTAGATTGAAGGAAAGGTTTTCCAATTTGCGGTTTATGATAAGGTGATCTGCCACTAAAGGAAATAAGCGATGGCCAAAAGCATTCTGCTGTATAGTTTATTATAAGTACCAGCTAGAAACAAAGAGAGTTCTTCAGTCCTTCTGGATGTGTGAGCATGGGCAATTTCGTTTGTTATCCTTCTTCTTTGCAATAAATCGAAACAAAAGATTCAGGCAGGGGGTGACAACGATAAGCAGAACAAAGTCGGCAGTGAAGGTGGCAAGACGAGTCAATCAACGCAATGGTCTATTTATAGCGGACACACAATTGAAGCCTTCGACAAGTGTCAAGTTCTGTTTACAACCTGTTGTAATGTGGAAATTCTCAGGTAACCAGGACTCCCCAGCCATGTGTGCGATTGCAACTTATGCATCACCGCCCATCGCAATTCGCTTTGGGCGGAACCCCTGTCAGCAACCATTTTACAATCGTAACTTCGTTGGTGCCATGAGTCACTGTGAACAGTTCGAGTTTGTTTTGCATCACGGAATTCGGACCCGCGAAAAGATAAAACGAGAGTCCGGATTCACGAAATATCCCCCTACTCGCCAGTGATCCGCCTTAAGGGTACACCATCATGGACGATATCTCAAATCAGGAATTTGACGAATTGTTGGGCCTCGTACATGAATTTTCCTCTATTGATCGCTCGTGCTTTCCATTCTCCCACTTAGCGGATTCTGACATCCCCAAGGCCTATGGATTTCCACCCTCAAATGACGGATTACGAAATTACCCGTGTTCAAAAAGTGAGGTGTATCAAAGTTACATGTTCTAGCTTTCAATGACATAAGTAATGCAGGAAACTACGTTGCAGGCGCAATCCGTCGTGATTTGAGGAAAGAATGCGAGAGGCAGAAATTATCCTATTTCCCCGATTTGAGCGTCATCTTTGATCTGCCCCTCGAAACGACCTTGGAGGTAACTTTATTTCCTGAGCTGAGTTTCTTTTATAATTATTCACTTTCGTGGGTCAGGTTTTCGAGCATTTGCATCCCATCGACTTATACAGTCTCATCCGGTCGTCAAAAGGGCTGCGAATTGTCCTTCTCAGTCGCAAATCTTTCGCTGTCTGGCAGCAGGCATTCGATCGACATCCAGATATTCCCTCTTGTCCTTCATATATTTCTTATCCTACATGGGTTTCTCTTCTTTTTGGCCCAAGTACATGCGATGTATGTATCTGCATATCTGACCGAATGTTCACTGACACATCATTCAAGATATGTGACAGACCTGACGCAATGGTTGATTTCACATTTCTTAAACGTTTGTGTCAACCATGTTCGGTAAAGCATTCCACAAATCCTTTCTTCTTAGTATTCTCATGTCTTATTAGGACGGATACTCTACCTGTGAAAGTGATTTCCAACACTTCGTTGAAAATCCAGAAGAAAGGGAGATTTTGTGGACCTTGGTTAAAGCAAGTCATCGCACTAGTAAGCCTACTCGTTCGCTCATACATATAGTACTCTCACTAGTTGTCGCTGCAGGTTCTATAATGTATCCTGTACATTATGAATGGGTTGACCCGTCGTACGCAAAAACGGAAGTGGACGAAATGGTTAAGCAAATGCGGGCCTTCTTGTCGTCAATTGAAAAGAATGTCTTAAACGCAGAAGAAGATTACGCCAAGTTTAAGAGTGCCAAGGCCGCTTCCGTTCAAAAAACCATGGAGGTAACTCCGCTATGTTGCATTCTTATAACCACACTAAAGCTTTTTTCTCCTGAGCATATCAAAATTTGCAGCATGTGGTCCTTAAGTATCTATCAAAGCATCATGAAGCGATTAGATGAATCACTTCCGCAGCTGGTCGCACAGTGCGTTTTGATTTATCCTTCCATGCAAGGGATGTTGCTTATGGAGGCTTAAGATGGGGTAAACTGCTCCAATCTTTAGGGTACCATAGCGAAGACATCAAATCCTTGGGAGGGTACATGGAAGGTATTATGTACGATTTGGATGAAAAGAGATACGCAAAAAAAGGTACCCTCTGCACTGCAATCACAGACCGCACAGTTTCTAAAACGTTTCCCTTGAAGCATTTCATCGATCTCTACCACTTCTTGAGAGGGCCCTAACGGAACACAAGGCCGACAGGCTCCTGCAGGAACAAAAAGCACTCATCGTGAGACGTACAAAGGAAGCCGAGGCTTTCTATGACTCCTACAAGCAAACACTTGATCCACTCAACTGGGAATACCTACCCGAATTCAGAAGGATTATGGATTTGAAACCGATCTTTCACTATATCAATTTTGGAGAGCCTGCTGGTGTCTTCCCTGACGAGGTAGCGCAACAAGAAGTTCAAACCTTCGTCGAGAAGTGGTTAGCTGTGGGAAGACGCCACCTTTCCCAGTTGGTGTCTGCGCACTGCTTGACCGTATCCAAAGGGGATCCCCTTGATCTTGCCAACGCAGTCTTCACTTGCGGAGTTTGTTACCGCCTTTGTAATCTAAAGTTCCCTCTTTTTGGCTGGCAGGATGTTGCTCTGCACTTGGGATGCATCATTCCTTCCGATCCTAATCGGGTCTTAGAGGAAGCTACCTTCACTTCTGAACTCTCCTACAGCGTTGCCGCCTATGATGTCCTCAAATACCTTCTTGGGATTCTAGAGCTCGAGCCGTCGAAAATGCAGGCAACGGAGGTGGTAGCTCTGGAGGCCAGATTTGTTTGTACAGTATGTCCTTTTTCAGTCAGACACGGGATAAAGGGAAGATATCCAATGACGGTCAAAGAATGTGTAAGTTGATCCTCTTCCCGCTTACCTTACTACTGTCGATTCCGTCGCATTTCAGGTTTCACATGCCCTGGATAAGCAAGGCCATACACCCCAGTCGTTTATGCCATTAACCGATAAGGCAACGGAGTCAGTACTTTTCCACGAAAATGCATATTTCTGGGCTAGCAAGTCATCGTGGAGCTGCACACATTGTCCAAAATATTTCAAAGATAGCGCATCACGCCAAGTCGTCATTGCTCATGTGAAAGAAACGTACGTACGCTCACTTGCAGGATATGCTGTCTTCTGATGGTTTAACTCAACACAGACATTTGATTACACGTCCCGCCGAGATGGCTGACTTCTTCTGCCGTCGAGAGAGGCATCCAATTTCACGAGAGCGATACCTTCTGGGGTCTGATCGTCCCGTTAACTATAGATGCAACAAGTGTACAGATACAAAGAATTTTCGATTATGGAGTGAAAACCAAGTAATGCCCCATCTCAAGGACAAGTAAGTTTTGGTTTTACTGCCAATGATCAGCGCTCTTACTTTTCCATATATGACAAGGCACGATGTACGGAATCCTATACAAGGTGCCGACTGGATTCAAATAGACTTCTATGAGCATATTTCCACATACTCAAGGTGAACACCATGGCCACGAGTCCCTCACATTTGGTGAAAGTGGTATCTTTTGACTATAAATCGCCATTTGAAATAAATTAGCCTTGGCTAGAGATAGATATACAAATGCAATTACAACTTCAAGCAGCGTGTAGAATAATAGTCTTCGCGAAATATGATTGGAGTCAAACACTGACATGTAGCTTTGGATGTAAAAATGGGTTATAATATACTATTGATAATATACAGTTTGATGTCTCGGTATATACGAGAACAAAAGGAATACAAGAAGCAAATATGATGGTTGTATGTAATATAACAAGCCCAAATCAGAGATTTTGAAGAATGCAACTGGGCAGAAGACACCTCTTCCATACCTAAAACTGGGGGTTCTATGAATTCACGTTCTATCCCAAAGTCAGGCTGGCGAAGCAAGGTCCCTGTTAAAACGAACAGATAAATAAACCAAGTTCCATGGCAAAGAAAACGAGGAAAATCTGAGACAAGACTTCTCCGTGAGTCTATAGGCTATTCTTCCTCGAAAGCGAGACGGCGAAGTAGAATTTTTGTGTTCATTGAGCGGTGACGGTTCCCATTGCCACAGCGGCGTTCTCGCCAGTAGGTAACTGAGGAGCCTTGATGTCCTTCAAGGGTAAAGCCTCAGTAACAGGAGATAAACCTGGTACTGTCGGGGCAGATCCGTTTTCGGCAGCTTTGAGCGGTAGATCTGACTGGGAGGAGCTAGAAAGAATAACGAGATGAGTCAAGGGAACTGATGGTCCGGAACCATATTCTATGTGCAGAAACCAACCGTTGACGTTTGTTCGGTAAATCCGGTGAGGTGTTACTCGATTTTGATCCCTTGCGCATTCGAGTTTCAATACAAAGAGAACCATCAATTTACCTGGTGGGAACCCACCTTTACACGTTTCTGAACTGTCTTAGCAGGGCGTTCTCCGGGGTCGAACACGTTATCAGGTAAACCGGTGCTAGAACATTAAAATCAGTTATAATATTCTCAGCGAACCCTCAGGAACAGACTTCTTGATATGTCGCACAACAATACCCATTGTGGATTCATCGAACTTCTCCCACATCTTCACCATCTTCGTAAATTCGGTAGTTGGATATGAAATATCGAGCTTCCGTGGTCCAACAGAGCCAGCTTGAGAGAACCAATTAACCTTCATATGGAGTTATGGAAGTAAAGTAACAGGACATACGAGGCTTAGGCTCAATGGCAAGACCGATATAGAACGTTGTCGAGTAAACAGGTCCCGCACCTTCTTTGCTATCTATGTCTTCCTTTTTCCGACTGGCGATAGCGTCAGATATTTCCCCTTGAGCTACTGCACGCACTTCCTCTTCCGACAAGCAAAACGATACTTGGTCAAAGCCCTTAATGAAAGGGTGAGCAAGAACTAAAGAGTCAACGTATTCCAGTTTCATGACTAGCTGACGCAGCCGTGATTCGACTGTTCCCGCCCTGTTGAAGGTACGATTAGAATGAACCGGGCAATAAATGTGATAAAGGTACCATTTCGTTTGTAAGTCAGAATTCCCTGTCGACGCGATGATTTGGAGATAATATCGGTATTTGTGGAAGAAATCGTGCTTCGCAAATAATTCCGACCATTCAGCCGTACCGATGATAACGCGGTCAACAATCTCGGCACCTGAGGCAATGAATTTAAAGTAATGTGTAGGGATAGAAGGTGCCTACCTCGTTTGAACTCTTCCGTAATAATCATTTGAGTTGAGGCAGTGACGTTATGGGTAGAGCACATGGCAGGGTAGGCAGGAGTGATAATAGGCATACGATGGGCACGGTCGGCCGGATAGAGCTATTGGAAGACACTTTAGTAAAAGGCGATCACCAAAAAAACCAAGTTACCTTAGGATTCCAGACCCTAACTTGTAGTGGGCCCTCTTCGATTTGTTTTAAAAGTACAGGTTGTGGCCATGACCTAGACAGGATTGGGAAAGATTTCTTGGCGTGACATGATCCAAATACTAACCATTGATACATAATGATAAAGAATCGACTGACGATAGCGCCAGCAATAGCATTCGGATACAGCTGACATATTCGCGCAACAAGAAGTGCCCAAGCAACACCGCCCAAAAAACCATTCACATTTGAATAGATTGCTCTCCCTAAAGGAATG
This sequence comes from Gymnopilus junonius, assembly GCA_015501075.1. Classification (NCBI taxonomy): domain Eukaryota; kingdom Fungi; phylum Basidiomycota; class Agaricomycetes; order Agaricales; family Galerinaceae; genus Gymnopilus; species Gymnopilus junonius. The sequence goes on along the minus strand of JADNYJ010000001.1, from coordinate 1,385,014 downwards.
CAAAACATCACATTTGAAATTAAACCCCCAAGGAAAAGACCCACGTTGAGCCCATAACTTTATACATCGCAGCGCATCACGGAAAACTTGCACATTTGGTACTAGTCTCAGAATTTCGTCGATCACACGCGAACCTGTATCCCTCGCGTCAGCATAGCCGATGTCAAAATGACTGGTGACATACCATTCAAACTTCGGACACATCGTTCATCTAAATTTCGCAATAGATTGTCATCCTTTAATGATAAGTTATCTGGTACAGATGAGAGAGCGAGGCGGGCCATCAGGAAGTCAAGCGGAATTCCTGATATTTCGGCCTTGATAATTGGGACATATGCTTCAGGCACTCCCTATAACGACTTCAATAAATAACCGAACAGGTTATAGGAAAAATACCGACTGAAACTTCGGTGACGCCTTCCATCTCTTTTAACATCGGTTCAAAAACATCAAAAAAATCCTCGCGAGATATGTGCTTCGGTACAGCACATAGGGTATCAATATCAGATCCTGGACCATGCACACCCAATCGATAAGATCCGAATGTGAAAATTTTGCCTCCAGCCGCATTAGCTGCCGATTCTGAGAGACCTCGTTCCATAGAGACTTTCTTGACAAACTTTTTAACTAGGGCAGCAACACGGCCTAGAACAATTTCCCTATTGTAAGACATCCAGGTCAAATATCAGCAAAGAATTCTAAGGTTGGACGAGGCGGCGAATCGCTCCCCGAGATGGAAAGCGAAGGAATCCGGAGAACGAAAAATGAAAAGGCGAGCCAAATGCGTGTGGTTTGATAACTTCGGGATAGGCTGATGCAAGGACTCCGTTCCAAATTGAGGCGATTCCCGCATTTACAGAACGTGGGCAGTCTGATCCCCATAACAAAGATAATCCGTACCTCGTCTTTGCTTCCTCCTCCGACTCGAATGTGTTCTGCCGCCGTAATTCTTCCATTAACGTTACGGTAACCTCCTTCTCTCTGTCATTTGACTCATGTGTTGATATAGGTGGTGTTACTCCGAGGTAACTGAACAGAGAAAAATATTGGCATTGTGTCTGTAATATGAAAAGGCGGGGTTGCATATACCTTGCACCGTTGAGATTTTCTGACGCCATGTTGAACAAATTGAAGCAGTGCGATGCTGACAACAAAGACCTTATGCAAGGAGATGGTATGTAGGGACAAGAGCAATGTTAATAATTGCAATTGTCACTGTTAGTGGCAATGTGAATGCGAGTCCGAACGTCTGCGTCAGACTGTACCTCCACGTGATCCATGCCCTTCAATTTTCCCGGACGTGTCCCGGCCCGTTGCTTGAACTCTTTCGTGGGGCGTAGTCACTAGTGGGATAATTAGGATTTGAAGTTCGGAAAGGCCTATGGATTGTGACTCTATGTACAAGGTAAATAAGTAAAAAATAGTCAGTCCAGATGCAGAGTTGGAGTACAACTAAAAGAAAGCTCTGCAACTATAAAAACAGGTATGTATTGACAGTATTGCACTAGATGTAAGCAATTGTATAGTGGCGGCGTATGTAGATTAATGTGCAATGTGCATAACAAATCTAGGGGCTAATATCAGATGAAAATTCATGGACAGTAAGAACATGGATGAAGGAGGTGCGGGTAGATATTAGATCCTCTGAGTGTAGTTGATATTCCTAGTCGAGTTGAAGAGTCGTGTTGCTTCCCTGCGGGATACGACATACTTTCGGACAAACCAAGCAGCAACACCACAGACAATGACACCTACGATGACACCAACGGCAACGCCTGCAGATTTACCATGATTAGAGGAACCTGAGCCACTTGTACCGGATGCGCCGGAAGCAGTGGTATTGGAAGGGTTCAGACCCTCTGGCCAGAAATCACCCCCATTTGGAGGCAGGACACAGGTTAGGGAGTTTCCATCATCTATAGGCACGAAGGAAGATTGTAATGACGACGATTTGGTAGTGTTGAGATCCACGATGAAAGGACCAGGCGAGGGAACCACATCCGTCGTGGAACAATTGGGTCCTCGAGCACCAATGAAAGCGGTATTGCCAAACATAATGTTGCCTTGAACGGTGAAGTTTGTCGCAGAACTGATGGCCATTCCGTAACTGAATGCTCCAGTCAGTCTGTTGTTGTGAATGTTGCCGTTTCTGGAGACATTGTTGCCAAACTTGTCGCCAAACCATGTTCGAGGTCCGACAGCGATACCAATCCTATTTTCAATGTCAAAAAAGACTGTTGTTGCAAAGGACGGAACCTTACTTGATGATAGCATCCTCTGGGTTGGTGCCTTTTCCATCGCTATCATTCTCACCCTCCGCGAATCCTCCGTAAATAGTGTTATCATAAACAACGGTACCAGTATAATCTCCCGACCATGGTTCGTAATCAACGAGGTTGATACCACCTAGGAGTGTCGCCTGCGGGAAAATTTAGCTCTCGAACAAAGGTCCATGGAAGAGACACCCACATTGAGGATCCAGATAGTGTTATTATAGACCTGAGTTCCAGGAGAACCGAAGATAACAATACCTCCGTCTGTAGGATCTTGTACCATGTTATTTCTGACGGTAGCATTGCGACAACTGACGCTGATACCATCGGCCCACTGCTGGAACTGGTCTGAACCACAGGGTCCGATGTCATTATTCTGAATAACAACGCCATTGCAAGCCAGAGGACCTTCCGCGACGTGGAGACAAGACCAACTCCTTGGGTCGAGAGACCGAATAAACTCGATCAACTGGTTTGAATTGCCGCCACCCATCTCAATATTGGCTCCCCCATTCGTTGGAGGTGCTCCTCGACGCGTTCCATCGATCTAAATGGAAAAGAGTTGGAAGATCGCATACCCGACCGAGTATTAAGGAGCATACCTGGACATGTCGTAGTTTGACCCCAGAACATGTATTGCAAGTTCCATCAACCGCAGTGGTGTGACCTTGGCCATTAGACACAGGGCCAGAAACTGATAAAGTGGCTCTGGTGTCGTCTGTAGGATATCCGACAGTACTGATTTCTTGATTCAAATGAGCGAAAAGGATGGGCGCTTGGATAAGGTACGTTTGGCTCGGACAAAGTGAAAGGGTGTATCCGTCTCCGCCGTTTTTCAGCAGGTTGTTCAACCTATCTGTAACCGTATTCGCGGGGTCTGCTGGTTCGCAGTTTGTGTTGTGTCTACGAGCACTTTCAAAAGTGGTGTGGCTTTTCATCTCATCAGCTTTGATATGACTTGACAACTGGCTTTGACAAACCGTTTCAAAGCTCCATGCGAAATGCTTCTGCCTACAAAACCCTCCATCTAGCAGGGGAGAGAGTAACAATTAACAAGGCTCCGACAAAGGATTAGAAAGATGTGCTGTATAAGGGTAATGAGCGTGGTGTGATAGAAATAGTGTCGTAAGACCCTAGCGCAGACCAAAAGGTGTTAGCAACGCGTAATTAAAACTAGCAATAGCATAGATAGAAGAATGATCACCTCTAATACGTCTAAGGAGGAATACAACTCTAGCCTGGAGGCAATTTGAGCATAAGTAGCGCAGTCTGCACAGAAGGAAATTGGTAACCTATTGCTATTGGTTGCTGCACAGGGTGGCCGACTCGGCCCGCTGGCGGAGCAATCATCCACGACTGGGGAGTCGGGACGTTGAAGCCTCCAGGCATTGTGGACTCAAAACGATTGTAGAATAGCCCTACTCATCCTGACTGGAATGCTACGAAGGCGAGGTTTAGTACTTGCTTGCCATAGTCAAAAAATCGGAACGTTTGTAAGTACGTCAGTCACTTGACAGCAACCTCAGCCGTTCTTACTCTCGGAAAGAACCAAAATATCAGATCGGTACTTGACCAGGGTAAGAAAAATATATGTACAGTCACAGCGGTACTTATACTATACAGGACTTCGACGTAGGCACCACAACATCGCGGTGAATCGACTTGAGTTGGATAGGCCGTTGAACGGCTGTCCTTTACACACGCCGCAAGACGTAACCAGACCACCAAGAGGTAGCTGTCGTATTCTGAAACAATCAGAGGTCCAATAAGTATCGTAATGCCAGGCTGACATTCAGAGAAATGAAGCTGCCATGTCATAAAGCCCCTTACATTCCCTTACTTCCCCATGAGATCCAAAGGCCAGGGATAAAGATAGGATAAGCCGACAGTCCGTGGACCCACGAGAAAAATCAGGTAATTCGCAACAAGACATAGACAGTAAACTCTGTCAAGCTGTGCCGCATGCGACGATAGAGAGATGGCACATTGAGGACATGTACAAGACTTCATGATTCCAACTGCGCAGTCTACTTATTGAGATATAGAGGCGTAATAAGAATAAATTGTCGGTGATAAGAATGGCAAACATACAGTTCAATCTTGCGTTCTCTATTTTTTTGAAGACGAATTCACAGAGCATCAGAAATTGCCTTTCAATCTCTTCACCTTCTCCCGTGTAAATGATGGCCGCGCGAACGCCCGTCTTCCTCATCTGAAAATCGAGAACGCCTTCGAGTGGGATCATGTCTGTCTTTATCGCCCGAATACATAGAACCTGAATGCCGGGAAGAGGAACGATCACGCCTAGCATCATATCTCGAATGCCTAGGACGATCATCGCCTTCCGGGCTGCACTGGGAGCGACTCCAGGAACGATGCCTTGGAGATCTGCTCTTACTTCTGCGACCAGGATTGGGAGAATGGTGTCGAGACCTATCTTCTCGACTTTCAGAGCGCGAAATGTCGAGGTTACGTCTTCCCAAGCTCTGCAGCAGGTCTTCCACACCCTTCATAACGGCGGATTTAGCCTTTTTCGCCCTTTTTTCCTTCTTCTTGGCTTTTCTGGCTTTCCTTTCCTCGGGTGTCTCGTCTTTGTGCTTTCTCTTCTCCTTAGGCTTCTTTTCTTTTTTGAGTACCTTTGCTTCTTTCCTCTGGGCTATCAGATAGTCTCTCATGGGGTCCTCTGGGTCAATGGATGCCCCTGACGACGCAGAAGAATCTGATTCCGCATCATCTTCTGTTAATAGCACGTAAGGAAAATGGGCGGGAAGATATGGTAATAATTCGCACCATCAATCATCTGGGGTTTGGCATTGAAACTCTGTTCCTCTGGTTCGACCAATTCCCCATCATCATTCAGAACTCTAGGTTGTTTATAGTTCTTGACATGATCAACGCGGAGGGTTTTCTCTAAGACTTTTGCTCCATTGAGGTTATCCACAGCAAGGACTGTAGACCTTTGATCTTCGTACATGAGAAATGCGAAACCCTTTCGAGCGCCAGAGTCCTTGTCTCGGGGCATATTCAAGTCTAAAACTTCACCATACCTAAAATAAATGGTCAAATAAACAACCTTCAATAGTGATTCATCGGTAGACTCACTGAGAGAAAATTGTAATCACATCGCCTTCAGTCAGATCGTAAGGAAGACCTCCAACGAATATGTATGCAGAGTCCTTGTAGTCATTGTGCCACGACGCGCTGCTGAGACCCAGATCAAGTTCACGGTCATTGATCTTATTGATTTCTTTTACTACGCTGTGGAATGTGCGAATCTGAGCATTAAACAAGAGGACTATGAGGAGTGGTACGTACTTCATGACGCGAGTCAGAGAGCAAGGTGCCTTTTCCCACGCTGGCTGCTGGCACGACTGCCCAAAAAAATTTAAAGACTTCATCGACACCTTCCGCCATGCCCTCGTTTTCATTGCCGCCTATCCACGATAATCCGGACGGTGGCTGGGGCCCGTCGACCTCAAATTTACCAGAGGAATTCAAATTCAAAGATATTCCCTATGCTCCTTATTCAAAGAGCGACAAACTAGGTCGATTTGCAGACTGGAATGATCTTTCATCCGATAATCGTCAGGCAGTAGCTGGATTGCCAGTTACTCAAGCTGCTCGTCAGGGAGGCGCCACTGGTCGTCGCCGAGATGGAACGCAGGCTTTTGGAAGCGGTACTGCTAGTGCTTTCGCCTACTTCCATGTTGAAGACGAATCGTCCTTCTCGCTTGTGGATAACAAGGCTGCACCTGCTCGTCGTGGCACTGGTTTCAGCCGAGGGCGTGGAGGCGCTCGCGGTACCACCCCATACAATGCACGCGGTGCTACCCGTGGAGCGCGTGGTGGAGTTTCTTTCCGCGGTTCCAACCAACGGGGCAGAGGAAATCAAAGGCAAGGCTGGAGAGATTGGGATAAGGCATGTTATTTCTGCTCCTTCGCCGTCCTACCTAATTCTTTGAATTTGTTGTAGAATAACCGAGCTCGCGAGTCTTCAGTCGTTATTTCTCCGCAATGGACAATGCTGGAAGAAGTCGAGTTTCATCGTCTTTCCAAACTGCGCCTGGAAGTGGATGAACCTGAAGATCTGTGAGCATCATCCTTCATCTTCACCTCCATAAGCTGATGATACGTCAGTGATTCCTATGGTCGGCTTTTCGCCTATGAGAAGTCCTACGACCGAATTACGACCAAATCCGAGAGACCTCTCCAACTGGTTGATCGTATCAAATACAACACGACGACATCTGACGACCCCGTCATCCAAAATGTTGGTTTTCTTGACCTTATATTCCAAATACCTTTCTGATTGTATTCTGTAGCTTGCTAGCTCAGGTGTTGCCAAAGTTTACACCACCGATGTTATCCTGAGCGTCTTGATGTGCGCACCCCGATCAGTGTATCCATGGGACATTGTTATCGTTCGCGAAGGAGATAGCCTATTCTTAGACAAGCGCGACGGTGGCCCCTTCGACACTGTCACAGTCAATGAAAATGCTGCTGATCCTCCGCAGGATCCAGCCCCACCGAATCCTAACAACCCTGCTGAAAAGGCTGCCGTGCCAGAGACTCCGTCAATAAACACCGCTACATCATTGTCCTTAGAAGCCACCTATATCAACCAAAACTTCGGATTCCAATCTGTCAGTGAAGCAGGTCCGCCTCCATCCGTTGATTTTGCGCATGCCAATCCTTTCTATGGTCCTGAGGAAACGGAGCCCCTTGCTTCTTGTGGGTACCGATACCGGTTGTTTGACCTCGGAATCACAGAAGACGAGGATATCAAACTTTGCGTCCGTACTGAAGTCGACGCTTTTATTCCTGGAACGGGTAACCCTCTCGAAGGACACGGCTTAGCTACAATTCGTGCTCTCAATGAGTTTGATCCCCGAGCTCAAGGTGCTGGGGGTGCTCCCGATTGGCGAACAAAATTAGACTCTCAACGAGGCGCTGTCGTCGCGACTGAGATGAAAAACAACAGCTGCAAGCTCGCGAAGTGGACTGTGCAGAGCATCCTTGCTGGCGCTGAGCACATGAAGATTGGGTAAGTTTCTAGGCGATAATTTCTCAACTTCATTAGCATTTTCTGTTGTCCCTCAATTTTCTGTCATTTTCGGGATTTTGATTCCTGGTCTTCGAAGTCTGCGCTTGAGCTGACATTTTCCCTTTCATCCCAGATACATCTCGCGTGTCAACCCTCGCGACAATACCCGACATGTCATTTTGAGCACAGCATCCATGCGACCGACCGACTTTGCTGCTCAGCTTAATGTCTCGTTGGCGAATGGGTGGGGTATTGTTCGGACTGTGACAGACATGTGCATGAAATTGCCAGAAGGAAAATATGTCTTGGTAAAGGATCCTAATAAGGTATGTTAACCTGATAGCTGACTTCCCTCTGTTTTCATCTCTAACTAAACAATATAATTATGGCAGCCGGTGATCCGTCTCTACTCCGTTCCTCCTTCGACCTTCACTGGAGATGACGAGGACGCCCCAACGGGGGCTGAAGGAACCGAAGAGGAGTGAATTTACATCCACATCGTTGCCACTAGGACTGTGTGAACTGGCTTAGAGGGATGTCTAACTTCGACATACCTTTTGACACGTCGTTATGTCTGCGAGGCTAACAACGTTTCCACCGCCGCTTCGATGTTCGGGCTGAATAAAATAAGGTTTTTTTCTGCTTCAGTGCCACTGGCATCAAAATTTCATGAGAAGTGTCAATCACCTTCGTTGGAGTGCACCAATTACAACTTCACGTTCTAGCGTTGGAAACATTGCCGTTAAGTGGCTTATTTCTGACTCCGTGGGTACGCGAAGGCCAGTATTGGCACGGTCTGCTCGTCCAGTTAATTCATCAACCCATTCCCGCATAACGGACGGACCGTTGCGAGGCTGAGCGACATCTCCAGCTGTCGCAGGGGTCCCACTGGGTCCTTGGTTCTGAGCTGTTGTGATCACTTCTTCGTTATGCTGTGAGGAATCAGGTCGTGGTCCTCCAGTTCTGAGGTCGTCGGGAAGCGCACGATTAGATCTTCGAGGTGGACGAAGGGAACCAATCAGAGGGTATAAGAATTTCTGAGCAAAACGAATGATTGAGGGAGATAGGCGGTATGTATTGAGTCCAGCAAGGTCAGAACGGTAAATCTGGCCGGTCATGACTCCGATAATTGCAGATAATGCTGAACCAGGCAAGCGGCTTATGGCAAGCTGGAGATGTATTCTCAGCGTGCGAGCAGGTCACATTTGAGGGAAAACGCACACCTGGAATGCAAGGAGATAGTTTGTACTCTTGTTACTAAGTGGCAAACCAAAAATTCTGTATGCGTATGCCCCGGGGACGATCCTGGAATATTGATACAACAGGCTGAAGATGAAGGCAGACGGCCCCATAGCAATATGATTCAGGCCAACTTTATGAAAAAGTATGAGGGCCACAAATTCAAGTAATGTCGAGACTAGAAGGGAAATGAATGCGAATGACTGAGAAATCTTAGGATTTAATTTATTTCTAGGTTACAGCAGCGGGAATAACACACACCGCAAACTTTAAACTCCCAAACTGACGTTCTATACGGATGCCAACGTTGTACAAGATCAATTCGCCGAGAAAAAGATCGCTGGAATTCGTGAAAGCGAGGTGGTGTGTGATCAATCGCCAATACTTCACATTGTACAAGTCAGATTACAAGTCAGATTTATATGAAAGTTAGAGAAATATCATTTCCTCGCGTTACCTGATGGTATCTAGATATATGTGGTACAAACTAAAGCATGTTACATCAGTCCTTCCAGAAAAACAAAGGAAGCCCCCAGAGACCAACTTGGATGTGAAAGTAGTGCTTGATGTCAAAAATTCCTACCAATAAAGAGGAAAGAGCACAGTAAACCACCAGACCTGTTGGAAGTTATCAGAATAGACCTCGCTCGAGCTAGTATGGACGCACACACCTTTAGTCACTGCAGCATTTTCGAAAGACATCCCAGTAGCTAAGAGCTAACTGTGCTCGAACAGTCCCCCTCGGAAGGAAAAAAATGGCGCAGTCGTAGCCTCTCGATAATGGTTTGGAAATTGTAAGTTAAGGAATACGGTCCAGCAACGTTTTCAATGTACTGGCTCAGCGACAAGAGTTGTGCACGCGTCCGCCGTCGACGGTAGCGTTGTCACAGTGACACGGCCACGTGATGCGTGTTCTCAGCCCCGCCTCATCCCTGAAACATTGATACTTAGTCGAAAGTTCTTCGGAGTAGAGGTTATTTGCAAATTCCGTTCAAACGAAAAAGTGAGCCTACTGGGTCTCTGATTGGGTGAATGCCCCACTTTTTGCCTTATGAGGGCATATTTTTCGTTTGTTTAGAAGTTGCAAATAACCTCTAGTACTACTCTTTTATTTTGCCAGCCCTCCTAATTAAGGTGCATATATTAATGGCACCAAGCGGGTTCTTTTTTGGGGCATTCTTTTGCTTTTCCGAAATTCGAATAGGGACCTTGTTTTACGAACACCCTGAACATTCAAGCTGAAGGCACATTTAAATATTCTTAATTGATGCGCCTGACTAGCATGGATTTGTTTCCTGGAAGGTGATCATCGAAAAGGGATAATTCTATTTGGCAAGCCCCTTGTACACGCCGGAGGTCCGGCGATTCACATGACGATCAATGGCGCCCTTTGCCCAGGCCCTGTGGCAGTCCGACGACTTCAACATTTCATGCATTTTCCCTTTCCCAGCTCGATCGTTGTTCATGCTCTCGGTGACCGATTCTCTAACTGGATGGATGCAAGATGGATGGCTGCACCTGGTAGTCTACTGGGTCTACATGTAAGTTCTGTTTAGTCTATCATTTACTCTTTACTAAGGACGTTGGGGACAGGTAGCACGATTGTGTCCTAACTGATGGCAAATGCTGCACTTCCCTCGTTTTCCACTATTGCCTGCACCACCGCCCCGAGGTCGTCCTTCAGTTGCACCTGTGATCCTCAATGTCCTTGGTCTGCCTTTCGGATTTGGGACTGGTGGATCATGTATTCTCTCTCGTTCTGCTTCGGCCAATTGATCATTCCTATTTCGAGTGTCATCAAAGGTCTGTTCCTGTTAGTTGACTTCTGGTTTCTCACCTAAGCTCAACAAGGCTACCAACCAGCTCTTCAAGCTGTTCCCTTGTCTGAATTCCATGAAGAAGAGGTCGTAAAGCTGCCTCTGCAGTGTGAAGAACTTCCCGTGCAGGAACAGTTATTGTTGGTGGTGTCTGGAGCTGCGCCTGTGTTTCCAGTGGGTTTGACATGATCAGCGAGGGTAGCTGCGAGGTGTTCAACTGGGCCAGGTCAGCCCGGGTTGCATGAGTGATGTGCTCACAGCCAGTTGACGGTATGTCTGCCAGATTAATATTTGGATCTTGATACCATCTTGAAAACAGATATTTCAGTTTGTTATTACCAGGACATAGCAGTATATTGGGTACCTCGATCTTATGAGTCCAAGGTGAAATTTGAGGCCCTTGACGGATGAGAGGGCAACGAAGTAATGTCGGCAAGGAATGCCCAAGTTGGTGCCCATGCAACAGTCACATAAGTAGTTGCCATTGTCGAGCAGGGCTAAGCAGTGCGGTGTTGATGAGGCACCAATACGAGTGATTTTAAGAAGTTGTTTGACCCGGAGACCTCGGTTTTGTATGAGGCGGAGTAGGAAGCGAGTCGAGATGTACGCCGAGTCGTTCGTAAAGTCGTTAATCATATGCTGTAGCAGGAGCTCCATTAGTTGACATGCTGGGCATCAGCTCAGACTCTCACATTTTCTTCACCATTTTGCCATTGAAAGCTGACTTCCTCGCTAATAGCAATAGCATACTCTGTCTGCAGAATAAGCATGTCAGTTTAACATTTGTCAGGACTGAGAAATGACTTACCCATGAGTTAATACCAATCGGGAGAAGGAGTGCTTCAGGCTGATAATATCTGCTTGCTTCCATCTCTCTGTAGCATGTATTTAGAGCAAAGGGACCCGCTCTTTCACGGATTAGAGCAAGAGGACCTGGAAAAACATGTTCAATGGGGGATGGGTGTTGTCGATGAGCAGTCTGGAATAAGTATGAGTGAGTTAAGGGTGCGAGCCGTGAACACTGAACATTGCTTGAATCACTTACATCTCGAACTCGGATCATATCCTCAGCAGCTTGACCTTGAGTTCATTCATTGAGCCTCTTGTATGCCTGGTAAAGGGACGTTTTTGGGTCTGCAAATCCTTTGTTGACTCTGTTCTCAACCTCAACCCTCCCATTGGTGCGCACACCAGCTGTGAATTTCGTGCTCACCCATGCCCATGCCCACTTTTCTCGGCAAGAATAGAGTTCATTATCAAGATATTCCTTGGCTGCTGAAAAGCGAGAGGTCAGCCTATTCCAGAGTCGATCAAATTCTTCTGGAGAGACTGCATTGTATGCTTTCCAGAAATTACATTGGAAATCTATCCAGTCAGCTCCAAGCCTTGAGCACAGGTTCTTTGTCACATTCTCGTCCAGGTGAAACAGACAGTAGACATGATCTGTGAGTGGCAGATCATGAATGGCACTGCTGATAAGAGCTGGAGAGCGGTCTGTTATGAGGGTAGTTGGTGGGGCTCCAGCAGCTTCCAAATGGCAACGGAAAACCCAACTGTGTGTGACTGCATCTTCATATGCTTGCAGTGCATACCAAATGTTTCGTGATTTGCCAAAGTTATCGATTCCAATTCCAATATTAAGGGAGTACCCAGCATCATTCCGGTTGTTTGCATTGTCATTAATGAGAATGTCACTGAAGCATTTCGTGAGTCCAAATTGCTTGGGGGATTGCCACCAGAGACAAACAACTGTGCCATTGGCATCCAGCTTCAATCGATGGTTCCACCCACGGTCTTCTGCAGCTTTGGCATGCAGGTCTGCAATGATGGCCTCAAAATTTCCTCCATGGCTGTTAATGTCATCCTTTGCTTGACGCCTGGCTTTATTTGCGATGTTGGTTATCTGACGCGGTTCCAGTGAATGGCCTTCATTGGCTAGCACCACAGATATCTGGGACCGTGAAAATTTAGCCCGTCCAGAAGTTGCCAGCTTGGAAACCTTCTCGCGCTCCTCTGCAGTTGGGCGGTGGGGTGCAATATCATCTTCATGTACTTCACATTCATGATTATGGTTTAGGAGAGCTGTTGAAATATACCATGAGGTCGACAAAGATACACGAGTGATATTGACATGTGCCTTGCAGTCAGTTCTTTTGCTCTTGCTCTTGCGATGCTCATTGGGATCGATATTAACTTTATGGGTTTCCTGAGGTTCACGGTAATGGTTGCACCGTACAGTGAGTTTCTTTACAATTCCATTCGAGTCCTTGTATGACTGGCCTCTTATCCAGGTGTGCCCAAGCACTGCCTGCTGTTCAATGACAGCCTGAAATCCATCCTCCAAGCTTGCAAATGTCCGACCGACAAGAATTTCTCCCTGAGCAGGCTTAACATTGTGAACTCTTTTCTCAGTTTTTATCTTGATATTGGAGAGACTGGGATTTGGAGTGGTGAGATCGATGAAAAAGATATCATCTTTCTTTTGAGGTGTCTGAATGGTTTTACAGGTGGGGAGAACAGACTTTGAAGGCACAAGTCTTTGATCTTCTTCAATTTTGGCTAGGCGAAGAGGTTTCACATCCTCATCAGAGTCAGAGATGGATAGTATAGATGGTGATGAGATAAGAGGTTTTGGTCCTCTCCAACGTTTCACAGGCCGGATGTGACTTGGAGAAATAATTTCGAGTGAAGGAGATCGTGAACTTTTTGAGACTACAAGCCTATGATTTTTGACAGGGGTTGATGGTCGTATATCTGCCTCAATTTGGAATGCAGGTAGAAGGGGATGTGTAGCAACATCTGCAAGCTTCTGAGGAATGTACTGTGTCACTAGATTACCAACAAGAGGGAGTGTGGCTGGCATTCGAGGCAAGTTGAAGGTTGTAAGCTGCGAAATTGCTTGCAAAAAATTGTAAATAGGGTGATTGGCCTGGTCATGAGCTGGTATTAGTGAGATTTATTAATCTATGGCCGCGAAAAAGTCATACCAAAGGTGAAAGTAAATTGTAGTCATTATAGCCTGTGAATCCCAGATTTGAGTTGGGGCCTACTTGAACTGCACCAGACTCGACTTCCATGCATTCAGTTGTACATTCAGCTAATGCAGCCCGTGAAGTCAAATGGTAGATGAGCAGTTCCTGGAGAGAGATGTCATGAAAGTATTTGGCTTTTGGACCTGTCCATCTGGTAGTGCTATCATCTAGCTGGACCTCAATAAAATTAAGGGCAGCTAATGCACAGCTCCCTTCTCCACCAGCACCAAGTCCTTGATGTGCAATTTCACCACTGACAATCTGAGTCGGTGATGCATACACATCGTCTAAGCCTGCAAAAACCCATTTCAGAATGTCGAGGATACCCAGGCTTGGGGCATGGTGCAAAGAATCTCCATGCTCCAGTACTAATTGAGGCTGAGTTTGACTGTACGCTGTATAGTGATTGCTGCTATGGACTATAAAAGCCACTTTCTGAACCATAGTGTTGCACAGACGCCTGCGAATATTAAGGAGTTGTGTGCTAAAAACCCTCGGATGCGACATGTATAGCCGGCTGGCCTCTGTAAAAAAATATGTTGGGAAAAAAAGAAAGGACGGTGGAGTGCCTGGCATGCCACTGTTGGCATGCTCACGGAAATAGCACAGTTCACTAAGTGCATTCAGGATATCCTCCTCGAGCCAGTTTTCATCTAAAAAATCATGAAGCTTATACAGGGGAATGCAGCTTGTCCATAATCCTTCAATTGGAGCAAGGATGTGAGATGCTTTGAATGATTCTAAAAATGAAGGCGGAAGCAAGGCTTGTTGCTTGATGTAGTGCAGAAGCTCTCGTGCTGACTGTACATGCTGAGCATGATTGTTGACAAGCTTGAAAAGGCATATCTGACAAATAAATCAGTCTATGCCAGTCAGTTTATCTGAGTTCAACATACCTTTGAAAAGTGATAAAAATTTACACTGACTCCAAGAACAGGATCAGAGCAAATCATCATCACCGACCTCATCCCATCAGCAAAAGCCTTTTCCATGGATTGCAGAATAGGCTGCAGAGCAGAGATTGGTGGTACAGGTTCATTAGGAAGTACTAGTGTTGCACGACCACTAGCCTGAACTTCGGCACAAAATTTCCATTCCTTCACCATTGCAGGCAGCCCAATGTGTGGATATGAGAAGTTTTCCACCTGTGCAAATGTCAGCGATGCAAAGAAGCCTTCGGAATAGAGTGCGGTTGAGCTTGGGGTGGAGAATTGGTCATATGCCATGACAATGAAGGAAAAAAAGTCATAAGATTCAGGAGGTGGGCAAAATACAGTACAGCGGGCCTCATATATACGAATAACAGACGGACTGGGCTAGGGGATGCAGAATTTCGAAGAACTCAACAAAAGCTAGGGAAGAAGGACATGAGTTTATCTGTTGCCAGCGGAAAGCAATGATCGATCGACATACCAAAGTGTAGGCAGACTACTAGCAGTGCCCCAGTCTAAGTTTCCAACCTTCGACCCAAGGAGGACCCTCCATACCAGACTTAAGAAGTGAGTCTTCCAGTGCCTCGAGAAAGAGCAAAAGAGAGGTGAGGAATGGGAGAAAAGAAGGGAGGAGGACACTGCGTCAGGTCCCCAGTGATCGTCAATGATCAACGTTGCACGAAGCGCGATTCGCAGCCGTTGCCATCTGACAAATCTGCATCCTCATACACGTGAAATGACCGTCCAGGCTCGGTCAGCAGCCGGCCGCCCTCCAAGGGATTGCCATCTAATCTTTTCGATGTATTTGCAGGGCTTGCCAAACAAACCCCCCCCTTGCCAGAGCAAGGGGGGTTGCCAAATAGAATTATCCGTCGAAAAGACTAAATAGTGTCATCGCTAACTCTAACCTTTTTTCATGCTCGTTATTTTCCCCGGTCTGTCGAAGCTTGAGCTTAAGGCTTTGGTGGCGTGGGCCTTCCATCAGGTTTTTTTTGTATTCTGTGATTTTAAAAAATAGTAGGATAGTCTAATCAGCTATTTAGGCCTAGAATTGTCGACGCCCTTATTTCATTATATCTTCATTACTCTAAAGATACAACATCTGTAAGGTTTCTATAAAGCAATTGAAGCACAGCTGACGAAATTTAAAGCAGTCGATTTTATTGTTATAGTGAACCATACCGCTCCCTTTGGTCTACCACCCTCAGAATACTTCCTCGAAGAGGTCATATTAAGGATCCGATGCTGAACACATTTTTCAAACATGACCCTGTCATAGTCTTATTGTGGTTTTCTTACTCGATAGGAAAATGCTGGTGTGGCACTAATGCTTCTCACTCGGTATCTGTAGTCTCAACCCATTGCAATACTCCTAGCCTGTTATGGCATTCAAATGACGCTAGAACCTTGCCGATAGTCTGAATATGTGTTTGGTCCAGGTACCAGGAAAATCATAAATTTACAAGGGCATGTATAGCTCAGAAGTCACTTGTCGCCCAGTGCAAAGGTTCAAAGCCAAATTGTCGGCCAATCTCCAAATAGAAAGTTACTAGAAGGTGTGAAGAAAATAGGGGAAGATTCTTTTGCTTTCGATGCCCTTTGAAGCTGTGAGAGTAAGAACTGACGTATTTTCAGGTTTTCAAATCCAGCAATATCGCCGCCGGTGATAAATTTAATCTGAGGAGATTTGATCATGACAGAGCATGAGAGTAACATAGAGGCATGAAAATGCTTCTATGAGGAAACAAGGGGGTGAAATAAGATAGTATCATTTTAACAAGCTGTAATTTACCTTCGTGGTTTACAGTGGGTCTTTGTGAAACCATATGCGCAGGTAAGACGTAGGTAGAGTTTTTGATATTACTAATTCCAATAGCCCATTTGTAACGTTTCTCAAATAAGTTCCTGTTGGAGCAGGACAGTAAGCGGAGCTGCAATGAATGCGTAGAGATTCGGCGGGAGGAAACCTATTTGAGCAAGATCTCAATGAAGAGTGTGGTCCAAATAAAGACAAGCAAATGCACATTGCGAACGGCCCGTGCCGCTTCCTCTCCACATCCAGTCGATGTAAATAACTAACTTCTCCTGCGATCATCTTTTACCTGGTCCTTCCAATCTCCGACAACAAAAACGGCAGCGTATTCTGTTTTCTCTGGAAAATCGACTAAATATTGCATATAATCTGTTCATCCAAGTTACAAGGCCCAGGATTCAGGGATCCATCAACGAATTGCGTAACAAATCAAGCACAAGATGAGTCTCACCACTCAATCTGTTCCCAATTTCGAGGAGGCTGCGAGTGTCGCTTCTGAATTTATCACAAGTTAGTATCGTGTTATTCTTGACTACTGTGTCTCCAAATCGCAGCCGCGTCATGTGGACCTTGCTTAACCGCTGAGGTGATAATTCCCAGCAGCCCCTTCCAGATCTAGATGCAGATTGGCGGGGTCTTTATTCTCATCATGATTATCGTTCCTGGTAACCCATTCGGGCATTAATTCCTATTTTGATGTAGGTCTGGATAATCTACCTCACGAAGTACAGCACCTCCTCTCAGAAATCAAACTTAAAGATCAGAGATGTCAAGGCTGGTGCAATATTCTAGCGGCATAAGTTCATAAACTTATTCAAGAAACAGAGCTCCAGCAAGATATCGCTAGAGACCAATTGGAATGCATGAAATTGATGCTCAAGCAAGGATTCGTCTCGGTGCCTCCGAATATCATGCAGAAGAGTGGGACGAATTCCCCAGCTCCAAACTCGAAGTCTCAAGCACTTGAACGTATCTCCGCTGCTTACGCTCAAATTGACGCTCTTAACGGAGATAAGATGGAGCTGGCCCAGCGTATCATCACGCTTATTACCCGTACTCGTGCGCGCCTTGACGTCGATCTCGCTAAGGTACGGACATTGCAAGGTGAACCGGCCGAGGATATTCGCACTTCCTACATTGCAGCAACAAACTCTTTGCGCTCCGCCTCTCCGTATAGTATAAAGCGCCATGAGACGCCGATTAGCCTCACACCAGTGATCCAAATTGGAGAAAGCTTGCGCAGTGCAGTAAGCACAGCCCAACCAGACGCCTTAATTTCTATCTCAAATGCTTCGGGACCGGGATACAACAAAAGTAAGTTGGAAAATGATATGAAAGAAGGTTTCTGATGTACCTCCTATAGAGCGTCGTTTGACTACAAACACATCCATAAAATTGCCGAGTCCTGTCCCGGCGTCTGTGGCGCGGGAGTCGGCATCTCATTCCCGCTCTAGATTGTCTCGCCAATCTCAGACTTCCCATCTTCAACAGCGACGGCAGGAAGAAGAAGATCTTGACGCCGATGCAGAGGGAGAAGAAGATCTTGAAGGAGAAGATGTAGATGATGATACAACACTCTATTGCCTCTGCCACAAACAAAGCTACGGAGATGTGAGACTTTCCGCCTTGCATTTGGAGTTCACTTTGCTGATTTCGATCTCTAAAGATGATAGGGTGTGACAACCCTGACTGTCCATATCAGTGGGTGAGTAATTCAACTTTTGACTCACTAAGGATTTCTCTTGGTGTGCGCGTAACCGGAATGCTGGGTTCACTTGGGAAGTGAAGAGACAAAATAGAGAGTAACTCTCACCCATGCTCCGAACCCGATGAGCTACGGATAGACCCTCTCTATACTTCTGCCATCTTGTTCCTCTCACCGACACTGACTTGTTTTATTTCTCAGTTCCATATCAGTTGCGTCGGGGTCAAGACACCATTGCCTGATAAATGGTACTGTCCCGTATGCACCAAAAATAAGAGTATACCTTCAGAGAAACGTAAGAGTCGCAAAAAGTAGTGCGATCTTTTTGTCTGCCTCTGTCATTCCTACGCTGGCCCTTCGACCCCGTGTGCGAGCCGAAAGCCATTATCTACAATAATTGTCCTAGTTCAAATTTAATATATATCGTTCGACGACATAAGAGGATGATGATCGAGCTATATCTTCTGAAAGGATCATCTAGGACCAATTTGGCCTTTTGATTTATCTCATGAGCATACATATTGGCTCGGTTCTAGCTTTACTATATAGAACACTTTTGGTTTCGAACATCACGGAATTATCTATGGCTGTAGATTACTATTTTCCCGTGAGTTCTAAGGTCGGTCAATGATGGTAGAGCATTTTGGTCGTCATATCAGTTAAAAATCTGAAGATGCCTAGGATCGTCATCAATATGGGGTCCCAACTTCTCACTTGAGCTAGCATCGTCGCTTTTACACCTACACAAGTATTTGAATTTTGCGATTGACAACTCCAAGAGCGCCTATCATAAAATCAGGATTGTATGGCATGGTAATACCTATATATGCTTTGATAGCATGTACAGGGAAGAACTTGAAGTTTGTAGTAACACCTTCAGGAGGGGACAGTAGAAATTTAGTTGAGTACTCAATCTTAGAATCCTGATGAACCATCCCCTTTCATCGAGAAAAGATAGGAAATGTAGAGCTAAAATTTTATACTGCTTGAAGGGAAAATCAAAATGGAACCAGTTATCTATCACCTTTTTAGATGGCGTATTGCCAATGCTTGCTGAAGAGCTACGTGCAGAGGAGCAGAATCAGGGATGGCCACACAATAGGCTGGTACTGTTGCATTTCGTTCAATTCACCGGTCACGGGTCACAGGCCCTCCAAAATCGGCGAAATGTCACAGTTGTCCGCGGTCACAAGGCTGAGTGGTGAAACCATTTGATGGCCATAAATTTGGTCATTTTTGCGCTTAAAATCGCAAAAATCACCCCAGAACTGGTGAACTGCCACTCTGGCATTCTTAAATTACTAGAAATAAAAGTTGTGAGACTGTAATTAGTTAAACTAAGTATTTTGTGGCTTAGAGGTCAATGTCCGAGTCTTCATAACTGGGTTTGATATCATGCTACCAAAATCGGACAGATGATTGCTACGTAAGTAGTCGAAAAATAACACATCAGGTGAGAATCGAACCCACTGCCTAGAGCAGTCATTGAACTACTTTGACGCATACTACCAGTCCACCACAACAACTCTGTAAGACTGGTGAAATTTTAGGTAGGTCACAGGTCCCAAGCCCACCTGGTGAACCTGGCATTTCACCGGGCAGGTCACAGGTCACAGGGGGTGGTGAATTGAATGAAATGCAACAGTAATGTACCATTTTTTGGGCGTTACGTTATAGTGTTTCTATTATACAGCCTGCCAGGACTCAACATCGCCACCCCCGTCGTAAGAAGTATTGCGTCGACATTTAGATACATACAGTAACAGAGCCCAAAGCCCATAGCACTGCTGGCACCAACCTCTGTTTCTTTGGGAAACAGCATGAAAGAAACACGTCACCTGATTTCTTTTAGGTGTTTCTCCAGAAACCAGCATTCGGCCTTGCCTAATTTGGTATGGCCGACCAGTGTTTCTCAAGAAAACAGTGGAAAAAAAGTCATATGACGTGTTTCCTAGGTACTGTTTCCTCAAGAAACACTACTCAGTGCCAGCAGTGTAGGAGATCCTATAATTACTTGATAGCGGATGACGCTCTGATGTATAAGCGATCCCACGCGCGTCGATGGAATGATCGTTTCTTGGTGCCTCCATGTCAGAGCACAGTTGTATAGCCTTGAAGTGACGTGGAGAATCTTCGAATTTTATGGACATATCTAAAAAAACTTTGGCAACTTAGTGATGTTATAAGCTGCCCCAAACGGTAGTGATACTGAATATCAGATGAATAAACGAGGTGGTGGATAGCAAGATCATCGAATCAGAACACGGGCCTCTATGTTTAGATAGATCATCAGCGAGAGTTCCCAGAATCCAGTTTTGTGGTTAAATCCTCAAGCTCAAGCTCAAGCCCAAGTTCAAATGGGTTTTCTCGCGGGACCAAGTTTGCAGATATGAATAATTTACACTGACAGAAAGACCCCACCGCAGTGGCAGCTTCAAGTGTTGTAACTTCAATTTGAATGTTCTCAGTGGAACATAGTCATACTCTATTTGATTTACTTGGAAAAGTTGGGTAAGAGCAGCTAACGAATCGAAAACCATGTCGCCTGGGCTCTATTCGTTACACCAGACTGTCACAAACTAGGATGAAGCGAATCTTTCCCAATCTTTCAAAATTTCAAGAGTATGGTGTCAACTGAACGCTCCCAGTCAGTAATTATGCATACATGCAATGACCGAGAGAAAGAGCCACATGCATATCAGAGCCGCCGCGTGGGACGGTAAATGACAAGTACTGAGGTATAGCACGAAGACAGAGAATGCCCATTTTGCCCCGTGGCTGGCTGTACACTGGTTGCAGACTACACATGAGGCCCCATTTCATTGGAGCTCCTGGGCACTAGGCTGCTTGAGCGAAAACCGGGAATTTCGAAGATGCGCCAGATTGTAGACATGATCCCAGATGCATCGTCAACTCTGTATATCCGTTAAATGACATTTCATCAAAAGGATACAAGTGAATTGAACGTTACAGATCCGCAAAGCGACGGAAGGTATCGCCATGCAGACTGCATTCACCTTAGAACCGACGTCGACCATATCATACACCAGAGCACTAAAAAACCTCTCGATTTTACAAAAGTGAAGCAATGGAGAGCAATGGTAGCCACCATATTGCTCAGCAAGTTCGGTCCTTCCAATTCGATCCCAACTTGTGCAGGCAGTTTGCCTATGCGGCCAATGAACGTTTGTTTGGGCACAGAGTACATCTATTCATATGGCAGTCGCCCAGGGCGTGAGCAAGTCGATAAGTGGTACGTTTGGCGTTTGGGATTGTGGATGAAGGCCTGGCAAGAAGATTTGAAGACCCACTGCTTGCCCATGCACATGATGATTCGATATTCATGATATAAAACAGCCAAAAAGAATCCGGAAGCATGTGAAATGGGAAAAGGTTCGAGTGCAGAGATCTCAAGCATAGAAGTCCAAAAAAGCGTACAGCACGCTAAATTAGAAGGCTTGCTGCAGTGCTGACGGCTGCTGATAAGTACGGCTAATGACGAAGTCATGTGATTGCACCGTGATTGATGCCGCCCTCCTCGCGGTAAAGCGTCCTTCCTCTACTTATCCATAAGTTAAGTAAGTACCGGATTGACGCATTTCGGTAGCTTCGAGAAATTCAGTCAGGGACTACGGTATGAAAGTCTCTTTAGTCTAGCATTATCAATATTCAAATCAAGCTTTCCGCTACTAGTAGCCTACTATTAGTAAGTAGCACTTTTCGCTGCTATTTGTCAGAACCTTCAGTGACGGGTTTACAACAGAAAGCAATGGGAAAGATTTGGCTATGCAACAGCTTCTGCTCTGCGGTAATCGTCCCTCGAATTTCAGGCCGAATTAAATGCTACACCCGACAACCATTATCGTCACTGGTCGCTGACTGACCCATAGCCCGTAGGTGCCGGGCAATCGACCAAACCGTTACCTGCGAACATTGAGTAAGCCTGTAGGGCCAAGCGGATTCCAGGCCTTGACGTCGACCAACAATGCCTCCCTGTTTCGTGCTGTAAGGCTTGAGGTCTGCACTTCAATCTACAATATAAGTATAGGTGAGGCATATTACTATTTTTAATATTCGACTTTTGAGGCCAAGTTACTGAATTGCACTGTTTCCGTAGGTGTATGAGCGCTAAGCTTCGAGTGTACCAAATGTGGAGGCATATTGATATTAATGAGTGATCTTATGTTGGTTTGTCTCTATGTATGTTCGCCCCTTTTTCTTCCACAGCTGCTCTAATGCATATATGTTGCCATGCTAATCTGTAAGTCAGGTTCGACATTTTTCAATACGCCATTCAGAGTGCGTTTCTTTCTCAGTTCGGCAGAAATTCTCGAGAAAACGGCATGGTAGTGATCGAACATATGTCCACACCCCACTCAACGTGCGCATATGCTCAGTGAGGCGCAGTCTTGGGAGACTCGTGCTAACTTGTGTCGCAACGCCACTCTTTTTATTCTCTTGCTTTGTTAACTTGAAGGAGGTGCGCTCCAGTACGAATTTAGCAGGATTACATTACTTGTATAGGAGCCAGCTACATTCGCCAAGCTTGTGCCAACCCTGAGCCACTTATCGGGCCCATTTGTTCTAGACCATAGAATTCCTGAACGGGCAAGTTAACCCATACGCGGCAAACCAGGATAAGAAACAGGGTTGGTTTCTGAATATCTCATCTAGCCACCTGGCTGGTCTCGCACGTAAATTTGACCTCAGCCAACTTCCAAGTATCCAGGAATGCTTTCATGTGAATATAGGGTCAAGGGCAGTCGAGGGCCTGCGGACGGTACAGCAGGAACCTGGCTTGAGGAACAAGAATATATTTCAAGAAAGTGTAAGTAAACGGCAACGGCTGACAAGGCCGGGAAGGCCGTCGTCGTTGACATCATGATAGTCATCCTCCTCTGCCGTACCTCAGTCCGAGGCAATTTATTTACTGAGAGGTTGCAGCTTACTCTACCTCACCAGATGGTCAACCTTTCAAGATCCCTGCTCACTCTTTCATTACCGCCCATAAATATATCCTAAGGTTAGAAAAGGCCCTTCACAAAGCAGAGCAAAGTTCTTCCACGGGATCATGGAGGAACGTTGGCTGTCTGGCCTACCGAATGTCGGGTTTTCTGAACATGGTATGTACTAATAGCATCCAGGGCTTCGTTCTATCATTCAACGTGATATTGCTTCCAATTCTGGTATGTCTTCCTGGACCTCATACTATAAATTACTCCAATCTCTTCCCAAAGCTTCAGATTGGACAAGAAGTTTGCCTACCCGTGGTGTCCTGTCAGAAACTTGTAAGAAAGATAGAAGCGTAAGGCCCCATACTACCGTTCAATATTTTCGGCCAGATTCTCAAGACTTTTCAAAGAGCGCATGCGCATCCAAATATAATTATAAGATCCAAGTTCCGAGGGGTAGGTTTGGAACATATCCCTCCTTTTTCCGGCATACAAGGCGAGTAGGACAGATTTCGTGTACGCGCTCGCCTACACATAATACTACATGCGACGGCAATGTCAGTCAGCACAATGGATCCAGTTGCACATGACACATACTTTTCATCGCTCTGGCGTCCTTGACTATTGTCGGACGATCCAGTCGTTCAGTCGGAACCCAAATGTTAGCTACTGCTATAAGGTACCGTAGATGCACGCTCCGCTTCCTTTTCGTATTTCGGAAAATAACAGACCCAGGTTATAACCTTCTCCGATAAAACAGCTCCTTGAAGATGTGGCTTACAAGGTAAGCTCAAACATACTGGACTTTTGGAGTTCCAGTGACAATGCCCGAAGGTTGTTCCGTTATTACAATCACATTCGGTGGACCAGGATACAACGTATGAGAGGTCAGAGGACAGGTCGATCCCAGAACCGAGACGTTGCCGCACGTACGCGCGGCCAAAAGAATTTCCTAGAGCACGGGCCAAGTGGGGGTTGAAACTCGAAGGTAACTTCCGCTTGCCGATGGCTTTGCATAAAAGCGATAACGATACAGTAATAATCAGCGCGAATGAGTACACTGCACAGATAATCTTGGGTTCGAAGACGAATGTCGATCAATTTTTTAATGATCAAACGCACCTCACGGAGGGCGATGTACTTTAAAACTAATGAAGACATACCGCCATAAGGAATTTTACTTAGTATGGTCCCGCCCGCTGACAGGTGCTTGGTGTCGATGGAATCAATAAGGGGACTGTTTCGCTCGATCGCATGGAAGTTGGATGTAGATGTGTTGAGTTGGACCACCGTAAAGTTGAGAGTTAATTATTGTAGCATTACCTGGCTATATATAACCACTCCATGTATTCAAATCATATAGGAAGACAGAAGAAATGCACGAACTCGCCGGGGGTTTGTTGATAACGGGCGTTCGTCGCCCATTAGTTCATACAGCCTTGGATTAGTTGGATTATCCCGGATTGATACTTAAGAGAGCTTCACACTGCATGCCAATGCGGAGTGAAGTTTGGATATCAAATTATCAATGGCAGGGCGATATTTTTGGGCAGCACACATCGCAGGTCTTGGTATGTGTTTCAGGTGGCTTTCGGAAGACCTGAGGGCTAAAAGTAACGCTGTCCATCAACCCCTTCTCTCTCGTCCTTTACCTTCGGTGGAATACATCATTGGCTTGAGCGTGAGGAGCTAAGGAGAAATGAATATTAAGGAACCCGGGAAGGGTAGAGACGAACCTTCGCAGTGGTTTCTCCGTTTCGGGCCTTTCGTGACGTGATTGAGACGTGTGAGAGTGCTCTGAGCTTTTCTTAGTGTTCAACGAGAAGGAGTCGAAAGGTATAAACACTGCGATTTAATAGAATTGTGTTGGGGCTTACTTGGACAGGTGTTTACTTTGAATCGCCCCGTGCATGTATATTCACCAGTGTCATGTCGTGACTCTCGATAAGCATTGAGCGCACATTTGCCAGTGGGAACAAAAGGTATACATGCTTCAGACTCGGAGCCCAGAATGCGCTCTTGGAGCGGGATAGTGGTATGTAAATAACAAGCAGACCGACGAAGAAAGCTGAAGGGTACGCGAGCGCTAAATAAGGTCCCATGGACAGTTCTCAGTGCTCCATGTGCACCAAATTGGAAAAACAGGTGTAATTTGAATTCTGCCGGGCAAGTCTCCGTTTCAGAGTTTCAGAGTTGGCTTGGGAAGGAAAATTTCCTTATCGTTCTGTGGGACGGTACCGACCTTGTGACGAGACTGGACTCGGTAGACACACGAGAGTCATTTGGGCGCGATTACTGTGGCAGCAGACATTGTCAGACAAAGAGACAGCTGGTCGAGCGTAGTCGCACCTGGAGCACAGCCAAATAGTACACAATTAACGTTGAAGATGGAAATGGCTAGCTGTGGAAAGGCGATATTCTTGTGCTGACCGCGGTGATTGGTGGACCCAGAAGAGCGGAACTGTTAGTTTATGTTTGGGGCGGTTGCTGAGGGGGCCTTGGTGTTCGGGGGACAGCGAATCTCTCGGGGGTCGGGGAGGTATCCCCGTATGGAAACAAGATCGATCTGAGGGAGATTTGACTCTCGTCCTTAAATGGAAGACAGACCCTGACTGTTCACATCCTGCGCGCATTGAAAACGACAAACGGAAATTGCAAACAAGAAGCCAGACCCTTTGGCCAGAGAACATGGACTCCCTTAGCTCTTTCGACGGTTACACTTCCTACTCTGACGCCTCAACTCCCCGCACGCCCTCCCCGACAGACATGCATTTCCAGCCAGACTACAAGCATGACATCGACCATCCCATTCAGAATATTTTCCCGACCAACGACGACGAGAACAGTGGCGTCGTCGTTGTTCCTCCAAATGAGAACCAATACTGGTCTCACAACTCGAATCCGAATCCGAACCCCTTCTCCTTCAACAACACCAGCAACAACTCACGCGGCTCTCTTCTTCAGGAGCTCTATGAGCAGGAGATCGCCGAGCCCCAGAGCCTCTCTCCTGATTTCCACCAACAATCGGAAAATTGGCCCCAGCCCCAACAGCACCTCCAAAGACCCCCAGAGTACTCCATGATGCGTCGCGCCACCTTCCCTTACGTTCGCCACGATCGTGAGGACGGCATGCAAATGCAGCCCTACGTTCAGCAGCAATACCATCACCAACAGATGTTGCACCAACAACATCACCACAATCACCCCGATAATCTCATTCATTTTTCTTCTCGACAGGAAGGCCTTTATGGGGAGCCGCATCCAATGGAAGGTGCTCATGGCGAGCATTTTATCCCGTCAGTGACAAACTCACCTCACTCCTCTTACCATGAATTCGACGAGAATGCGAATATCAAGTTAGAAGACGGTTGCGCGCCTATCATGGTACCCTCCCAAAACTCGTTCTACCGATCGCCCCCTTCCCACCCTTTGCCCATGTCCTATCTGTCCCCCCATACTGGTCTCCCCGTACAGCACACTGACGATGCTGCATCTAAAGAGACGCAATACCTTCGTCGGAGGTGCTTTAACTGCCACACAACTGAGCCTCCTTCATGGCGTAGGAGTACACTGAACCCTGGTAAAATTGTATGCAACAAGTGCGGCTTGTACGAGCGTACCCACTTACGTCCACGGCCGCTCCGCTTTGATGAGCTTCGTGCGGGTAATAAGGCTCGCAAGCAGAGCAAGGCTGGCGCAGCTGGAGGACCGAATCCGAACGGTAGCCCGAAGCAAGGCAAGATGGTGAAGAAAGAACCGCGCGAGTACGGTGCTGCTGCGCTCATACGCCGTAGCTCCGTGTCTTCTTCGAGTTCTGTACATTCAGGCAGTGGCGCGAGTGACTGGGATGATAGTGGTGCGTAAGCTCCTAGCGTTCTTGCAGGTTGCCTCTCATTCATCATTATACATAGTATCAGTATATTCCTCTGGATCAGCCCCCCCTACGTCCTTTAATTCTCCTGTTCAACACAATTTCCCTTTGTCGCGAGATGCATCTCAATCGCCACCCCGAGATGGCGGGATTCGCCTGCCAAACAACCCCCTTTCGGACATAGCATCGATGCATATGGGACAGCAGCAGATGCAAAACCAACATACGACCCCAAGAAAATCGCATACCTCGCCTGGCGCATACTTTGCTCCCTCTCCTGCGCTCCCGCAGAACCAAGCATTGCCAGGCAGCGCCAGTGCAAGCGTGAACGGCAGTCCCGCTGTTGGTCACGCAGAACTCCAACAACAGGAGTTCTTTGGCACTGAGGCCGTGTCGAGCCCGCCAACGATCCCTGGAGCTGTGACTGTTGGCTCATCGTAAGGAATAAAAACGCAGGTATTCACTGTCGACAACCGAGAAGATGAAGGTTGAAAAAGAGGAGAACGCTGGGACTGATCTCTGGTTGATCGAGACATTCATCTTGCATTAGGTCATCAACAGCTTCTTCGCCTTCCTTGGTCATACGCGTCTTCTACACCCTCCAGCTCAAAAATCCATTCATGGCGACCTCTTCACTTTATTGCATACCCTCCCTCCACCAAATACACGCCACTATGCGCGCCCATTCCTTCTGTTTATCTATCTATTTATTGCGTCCATACCCAAAATCTCAAATTGTATTCATTTTCAACCACGCAACCTGATTTTTTTCTTGCTGTTTCGTCTAGTCTCGCGCGGCACCTCTCCTCACCTTCCTCAGCCAGCCTGTAGCTTGAACACTCATCTATTTATTCGGGACTTTTATATCCTCGTGTCCTTTCTTTCGGATTAAACCCTTCCTTTACCCATTTCGTTCGTTCGGTTTTTCGCACTTCGCACTTCTTTTCGAGGACTTTTACCCCTTTTGCCCATGGCTCGCAGATTTTTATCAAGGCACGTTTTTTCTTTTCGTCGTCAAGTTTTGTACTAGTAGTTCCTTCCGCTTCAAAATTCTTTGCCTATTTTTATAGACTTCATAGGCAGTAGCATTTCGTATGTACACATCATCACCACTCCCACCTCATCGTTCCTTTAACTACACCCAGCGTATCACTGCATTACCACAATGTCTGACCTATCTATTGAATATTTATATTGATGTATGTAACTATATGTCCCGTCAAAAACGCGTGCTTCTTCAATCCTGAAGGGTTCTGAATACTGAGAACTATTTAGAGGTTTCGCCCACGGCTAACGTTACAGCCGATTTTTGGTTTGCACACCTTACGAAATGATTACCCATGCTCGGTCTGGTTAGTCATGCTTCAAAAAAGGGCGATTTTGACCTCCCGTAAGGCTTCCTCTTTGCAGAGCACTTTTACAGCCATCTTAGAGTGGTTTACGTTTTGGTTAACAATAATGAAACATACATGCTTCTATAAGCCCTTAATACCGGCCCTATTCAAGTTAAAGCTTGCTCTTCAACATATTTAGGAGCAATCGTTTGAGCCTTACATATGAAAGGCGGATTCGAAATACTTGGAAACTACCATACAGGGTCGGTCTTTCGCTTAGGAATTTCTTCTTTTACGTTGCCTTCCCTTTCCTTTTCTCCACTTACAAGCAGGTCCACTTTACCTAATTGCGCAGGAGAAAACGATCTTCGATCTCCTTCGGTACACCGTGTGCCACCACACACGCCGCCTAGCCGCCTAGCCTGGCTCCTCGCTCGTCAGCACTCGTCTCCGGAAACTTATTTTCACCTTTCCGTTTCCCCGGGAAATTTCCTCAATAACGTTCCAAGCCTTTCCAGCTGCCATTAGCCACCAGCCATGTCATAAGCAGAAAAGAACCCAACATTGGGTTGTTGACGTTATGCAAATCGAAATGTATTGAAGTCTGGAACTGATCAGTATGCGCCCACACCTGTCCATAGCGTTCTCGAAAGCTGTCTTCCTTCGTGACGGAGCCGCCGCCACATGGAATGAACCATATACAAGTCTACACAAGTAAACCTTCCATTTTTCTCCCGTCGGGGGTGTCCGGATGACTCCACTAGTATGTATAGCATACGGCCTGAGCCTCAAGGATTGCACTGACTCCATTCACCGTATGAGGATCACGAGGCATGTAATAGCCCCTAAATCCCTGAGCGCTTAAAGCTTTCCCCCGGCTTCCTTCTCGTGAAATTTGCTCGGGTCATATGAACTGACGACATGCAAGTGTGCCCTGAACCTGGAAGAGGGCACGTTCTTATCGCGAATCGGGCACGGTTAGTCGCGTCTGGCTTTCCAAGAAAGTTCACAATAATGACACCCAATGACACATATTGACAGTCCCGGGACCAGCCGCCTGCGGAAAAAAAATAGACACGGCTCACGACCAATCCAGTGCCCACGCAGCGCTCACGACAAACCTGTAACTTCTGCCTGAGAATGTGAAGTCTTGTGTCCAAAGGCCCAGGCCGTCTGTATGTACTGGTTTTACTAGTTTCAGCGTATTTTTCCGCCAGCGCTCATTTGCTCTGAGCATGTTGAAGGGTGTCAAAAGCTTTTGCAAGTCTCTTATTCCGGCTTGCGTTGCACCGTGGGCCCGGCGGTGCGCGGCACGCTAGCGACACGTTTACAAGTACCGTGACCGTGTCGACAAGTTTCTTTACATTGACAAAGGGCGGCCCGGCGGCGACCTCCAACTCAATTTCTTCAATGTGAATGCGCCCTCTTATTTCCTTCGGCTCCATAGATTCATTTCACTCTCACACTCTAGACTGGAAACAGCGAGAATGTAAAGATTGTCGAAGGCCAAGTTAGTACCTTAACCTTTTGTTTTCGTCTTCATAGACGTATCCCACTGCTCGAATGGTAGTTGACCACTGCCGGGACCTTATACGCCTTTCCCATTGTAAAGAATGCCTTACTTGTACACGAATGCAAGCTACGGTTCAGACTACCTCGAAGCTAGCGGATCTGGACTCTAAAGGTCTCGGATGCGGTAGACGCTCTGCGTGGTTATTCTTGTACGCTATGCCATGGAGTTTCTCTCAGTATTGCGCTCATTACTACTTACCCTATGATGTAGAGGAGGGAAGATCTATTCCCATGTCCGTTGTCCATTACCACTTACAAGAGCCGCCCGAATACCTCCCAAATGCCAACGCCACATCTAGACATGGCGCTTGCATGCGCTCTCATGGGGCACTCCACAATTTCCCAGCATTCAACCACGATTTGGCCGCATACGAGTACTTAGTACTTCCTATCCTCGCCACAAACTGTGGCGTTTTTTCATTAGTAGATATCTGAGTGTATCTGCTGGACCTTCATTGTTTCTCGATCGATCCTCTATGTTGTACCTGCACTGTTATTTGCCTCTGTTCGCCTCCGGAAGCCTGCAGAGTCTGAGGAACCTATATGCGCCATTCGTTGTCGCCATTCCCCAAGTGCCTGTGGGTAAAAAATTTCCTGGCTTTAAGTTGACCATCCAACGCCGCGTGCTGGATTCGAAACGCCTGGAGACTAGATAAAAGTTACGATTCTCGACTGGATTCGGCGTACCGATGCCCGAAAGGGAGTCGACTTTTAGAGCAGACGTAAGTAGAATTATCTGTCCTTAGCCGTATATGCCGGCGACGTTATCGATGCCGCGAAAAAAACCCCGATACAGCTTATACAATGACTACTCACAGTTACACACAGTCGCTCTTGGGGTGCCGTTTACGTGGAACACTTCTGTTTTTTCACGGGAGATTCGCCTCAGAGCTCATTTGCAACTAGACTCTCTGTTAAACCTCACATGTTTTGTTGTGACCCTTTCCTCCTTCATGATGGCTGCAGCCTTATGTTCAGAGTCGGCTTTTGGTGACTCGCAGACTATTCTTCACTTTAGTCCATGGCCATGCCCTGTCCACAGGATCCTGTTTGAGGAATTTGTTTGGGTGGATTAAGTTGTCCTATTAATGCTAAATTCGGATCAAGAGTCACCTTATCCAGAAATACATATCCACTTGTTCTCGACTAAAACAGTACAATGGTGCGATTTATCATTCCTGGTACGACAAACAGACTGCTTAATCGGCTCTCTAGACAACCTCGTTGGGTGCACTTTAAGGATAAACGCAAAGAACAGTTGTGATACTTACGTTAAGAACAAAGACGTTACTCCAGCCCTTCATGTTGCCAAATTAAATTTCTCGTTCCTTACAAACTAGATTTCAATGACAGTTTCTAAATACTGTGTTCTTGCTTCGACACAGCATGAATCACTCAGACCAGAGGTAGGTGGGCGCATTACCCCTAAGAAAAACAGGCCATTCTAAATTCTTAGCGGTCGCATTCTCAGATAATGCATTCAATCTCCTTTGCTGCTGCTACACGTTTCAGCTACCGCAGCAAGGTAATTATCCGACAAAACCCCGACTAATCGTCTGCCTGACGAATTTCTTCTGGGTGGAAAGGTGAAGCAGCTCTAAGCTAGGTGTACCAACATTCAAAGTACTGACTCATTTGAGAAGTGTAAGTGCATACGGAGTATAAAAAAAGGCCGGTCTGCATCGACAATAAAGACCGGTGGACTTGATCGGCACTTGCAAGGCTTTAGCTCCCTTCACGGCTGGGAGCTGCTTTAAATAAGGGGGAATGCAAAATATTTAAAATGCCTGCCGATCCAGCCAATTGCATTCTGCAAATTGTATGACGGACGTGGCTAAAATTCCTGAGTATTTTTATCATACTTTTTTCTTTTCTCAAAGGAGCACGATTAACCCTGAGGTGTAATTTTAAGGAATAAATAAACTGCCACTTGTATACTTACATTTAAAGCAGGGGTGTATGTACGTTTGCAAAGGTGGATAGTAGAGCTGACTGGAATTAGCCGGAGCTTTAATTTGTCAGAATGTTTCCGCGGATGTATTCTGGAAGGGACGATCAATCGTGCTAGCCATGCGAGAGCGCCCAGAGGGGGAAAAAGGCAGGGATCAAGGTTTATATAGGTTTATAATATATATGTAAAGGGACCGCAGTGACGCCACATCATAATACATTATCCCCTTAAAGTTATAGTTCATGCATGCTACTAGTATTCCTCACAGCGCATAGCGGTGTGCTATATCCGACAAACATTGCGTTGACCCCTTTACAAGCAGGTTATGAGCATAAAATGTTTAAATACCGTAGCTATTTTTGTACGGATCCATGTGCACATAGTACGGTATCTTCTCTCAATGACGCTGCCTCAGTGGTGTGTCAATAAATTTGGTTTGGAGTTTAAGCGCCCGTGGAACCGGAAGTTATTTGCTCTGAAATGATTTGGAATTCGTTCAGGTCGGTAAAGTTAGTGTTGGTGTTAAAAATAGGACACCCGGGCCTCCTTTTTTCTAGAAGAATTCCGCGAAATCCCCCTTTTGTGGCTGAGCAATATGGTGGGGTATGTACGATTATTCTACTGATGTTGTTCTACTCGTACTAATCCCTCGGAAGCATTCTCTTGGGTCAGTAGCCTGGGTCTCACCAAGCGGAAGGCTTTCCTCAGAGCAAAAGGTTGGCGACAATACGTGTGTTGTTTTACATTTAGCCTGAGTAAGTTAGTTAAGGGCGTTAAAGTAAAGAAATAAAATAAATAAACCAGTCACTCTCACCCTCGCCTCCTTCTGCACCAATCATAGACCCAAGGTGATCCCAACTTCCTCCTCTAGCCCGGGCCTCCTCGGCTCGATGATAGAGGCCAGGAGTTAGTATGTTGGAGTTATTTCCTCGCGCATTACGGAATTTTATTCTCCCTTGTTCTAGAGTAATACCAAAAGAATGAGAAAAGTTCAATCTCTTGTCCCTCGGTGCATTTCTCTCAAACTTTGAATCCGTGTATTCTTTGTGATACTGTCGCATGAGCTATCAATAGCGAGGAGAAAAACCCTCCCAACAGTAGATCCCATGTATACTAATTTACCACGCTGGCTAAAACAGCTTAGAGTAGTCGTGGAAGTTTTTTCATTGCTTATTATGCAAATCCGATACGCTCGGGACTGTAGCTGACTTCTGGGCTATATAGCATGTGGGAAGTAAAGTAGGGGATAGAAGCCAGTCTTATCAGCGCATATCTTCCTTTGTGCGCGGATCCTTGGGAGAAAGCAATTGCTTCAGAATTAGGACGACCTTTCCTGAAGCACCATGATGATTCAGAATGACCAGTTCTGAATTTATTCCTGCGAAACCCAAATTTCATCTCAGGTTGTCAATCGGCTTGAAGAACCCTTCAATACCGTCGGAGAAACACGAATCCGTGATAGGAATGGCCCAGTATCTTTTGCCATATAAGTATGTTTTCCAAATGCTTTTCGGAAGCTAATTTAAGTTTGACTGGCAAGGGTTAACACGTCAGAAAGAGAGCTTCACCACCCCGGGCGGCGAAATGCTGTGGCATCATAAGCACTGAATCCTGGCGTCAAGCAGTGATATTATTACTACAAGGTGTTCTGTGTCAACTACGGATTCAGTATATTCGTTGACGTCCAGCGGTCGGACAAGCAAGTATCTGGAAGTCTAACAAGTACGAGCTATACATTACAATAATTTGTTGCTCCTTGCAGCCCGAACTTGCCAATATAAAAAGGAAAAGTTTGGGGGAACTCCTCTATGACTCCTTGATAGGATCATTGGTGCTTAAGCCGCCAATGGAATGCGATAGTAGCGCAGTCCGTGGAACCACAAGTTTATTTACCAAAAGCATCCAGTAATGACTTGGCAAGATTACCACTCCCAGAATTGCTGCTGTATTTGAAGATCCTCGAAAAAAGTGAGAGAGTCCGTGAAGCCACCGCCCTCCATTATAGGTTGAGTGTAAAGCTTTGGGAGTGCCCAAGGAATAGAGCAGGTATTAGGCATTCGGCATCGGATAGAAGCGAGAATTCCCATTAAGATCACCCCAACGTCATAGAATCTCTGTCCGTCTGTCAAAGAAAGGTACCGATTGTAGAAGGCATTCCGAAGATGCAAAAGGTGGCCTGAAAGGAAGGAAGGTGAAGCCAGCAGTAGGAGCTTAAACAGTTCCCGAGATCTAGTTTATTTTTGTGGCTCATTTCCAGGAGCAGGGCGTGTTACCGCCGATTTTATCCAAAGACAGGTTTTCCCGGGCAGGAGCTTGGCAGTTTTATGATTTATCCATTCGCCCAACATCGGCAGGAGAGGCTTCTCATGATGCAAGGTATTTGTCATTCATAATGCACGGACGTTCCCGCCTCATTGCAGTGGCCAAATGGGACGCGTACATAAAGCGTTGTGTTCACCCATGTGAAGGGAGGGACTGCAGACTGAACGAAGCAGAAACAATATGCATTTGAGCCTCAGTCTAGGAAGCTAACTCCGAAGGAACCTACCCAAGCCCAGGGCAGTTCCCAGGTATTCCAATGAGGGAGTTATCCATAGATGGTATGACTCGTCGTAACGTCCCAAATCATGCTATAAAGGTTAGAATATGTAATACAGGATTAGATTAGAAGCTATTAGAAGTGTGGCGAAGGCTGTCATAGCTTCAGGGGAACATTGTCTTGAAACACACTTCGACGTCAATCCCATACGGATCCCACAGTACCTGTCGAAGGGGCCTTCTTGCACAGCCTTCTACTTGTTCCTGCATATGAATTCGAAATTTCGTCTTTCTGAGCAAGAACAGGACCAGATCTTGCTAGATCAATAAGCTCTCCGGGGTAACCGAGCTGTGAATGCGATCATAGCACAAGAAGCATGGAAAGTTAGTCATGCGAACGATCAGGCTTATCTAGCGGAAGGAGAGCCATGCGGTAGAGCTTGCGGGGCTCAGAATGAACCATGGCGCACGCCATTGTCATTTCCTGCCATGTCCAAAAGGCCAAATCGGCGACAACAATCGCGTGGTTGCCACAGGCGGGAATTTTGCAGCGTTGCTTGCAATCGTAATTTACGTTGAGGCAGCAGGCATACAGCGATGTAAGGTCTTGCTCGGGACCTCATCGCCCACTTATTTCGCAGCTATTTGGGCTTCTGCGGCTCTGAACGCCAATTCAAGCAGCCGTCACCCTGTTCCAAGTCTACCATGTCGAGAGAAGCCTGTGTAGTGTAACCGGGGTAGGTCTCATCTCTTTTCTTTGACAACAATTTCGAGACATAAGAGAGCCCTCTTGCAGCGATCCTAGTGCCAATCCACTGAGCTAATGACACTCCCGGGAGTAAGCCCATAACATCTTTGATATCCCAAACATCTCGATGGTGCGTGACGAGGCCCTGTTCGTTAAAGCACAGGCGGGTAACTATTCGCAGCTTAAAATGTAGCGGGGAAGGAAGGGCCAATGAAGTACCAGGGATAGGCAAAGATGGAGAAAGGAAGGGCTGGAAGTGAGATGGCGATAATGGGGATCCATGATTGTTTACCAGCGAATCGGACGAGGGATTAGTACTGTGGAGTCCTTCACAGTGGATCCCCGGGAGAAGTAAAATATTGAAAGTGTGTTCAACGATGGCCTTTCGATGTCCGTCTAAAAACCATCAGCATAGCATCCTGTCTGTCGAACAGTCAGCACGCACCGAAAGACTCGTTCTCACAAATATCCAAGATATCAGTCCATACGCGTAAGGCCTGGAATAGCTTGTCGTCAGTCCTCGGAGGTCGTAAGCGGAAGAGTGTGCAAATCATTGCTAGGGGTCTGGGCACGTCCACGGAACTCAATTGGTGTGATAATCTATGAATGTCCCCGATGATGTTGCGTGAAGTAGCAGTGAGGAAGGGGTTCTCATAACTGGAGTCAAATAACATGTCAGACGACCTTTCAATGCAAAAGCAAAAAAAACTTACACTAAAAAGGTTTTAAGTTAGCTTGACAAGAATAAAGATCATCATAATACGCACGGGCATTAGTTTCGTAGTAATCGTCTACAACATCTCCAGAAACAGGATTCTCCCCATAGACCGAGTAACAAACATCAAGAGCGGTATCTCTGGTTGACATATCCGGAGATTTAGTGCGAATGGAATGAGAGGGAAAAGGGATGATGTTTGTTGATGAATCATCCATCGATGCCATGAAGTCTGATAATTAAGAAAGAGGAAATGAAAAGCAGGAATACGAATTCGTGAACGTCAGCGTCACCGATGACAACGTTTAATCACGTGATTAGTAAAGTTCCTTCCCCCCATAGAACTTATCGCTTGAAGTTTTATGGCCAATGAAGTTGAATGAACTTAGTACAGGTACAGGTCGCACCTAATTTAGTTGTTGGGCTTCCGAAATTCTTCGATAAATGAGTAACTGAACAAGAATTTGTGATCGAAAAAGTGAAAAGGTAGGGTAACAACTTGTCACGGTCATGCGTCACATAAATTTATTCAAAAGCAGTTAGTTGTCCTTGATCAGACTCATAATGGCCAAAGGGTCCCAGCTTGCCCAACTCAAAGCAGCTTTAAACCAGGCTGGAGTTACTGGACAAAATCATGGCAAGAAGAGGAAACGTGCCGCACCTGTTGAGAAAGACAAAGAGAAAAAGGCTGCCAAACTTCAGGAAATTCACCAACGACTGAACCCATTCGATGTCAAGGTCACCAAGCTGAAGCATGATGTAGGCGGTCGCAGACTTAAGGGAATCACTGGGAAACCTTCTCAGAGTAAACAGGCGGGGATTGAGCAGGTGTGTTTTAAATTGCCCGAGACTAATTAACTTTTGCTAAAGAACTTATACAGAGGAAGAAAACTCTGTTGAAGGAGTGGGAAGAAAAAGACAGAGCTGGAGGAATCGTTGATCGACGTTTCGGTGAAAATGACCCTATGATGAGTTTGGAAGAACGAATGTTAGAGCGATTTACAAGGGAAAGGCAACGGGCTTCTAAGAACACTGCTTTCAACCTCGAAGACGACGATGATCTTACACACTATGGCCAGAGCCTTTCAAAGCTGGATGATTTTGACAAGGTGGGCCTAGGTATGGAGAGCGAAGAGGAAGAAACATCAGGTAACGTTGGCAAAGACCCTTCGGTCAAGATCCTGTTTCTCATTGTTATGATTTCCAGGCCAAATAGCACGAGATATTGTCAGCAAGAGACATTTCGGTGGGTTTGGAGACGAGGAGGAGGAGGAGGGAGAAGACGAGGAAGGAGTAGGTGTGACTCCTTTGATTTTCATCATTGTTATTGATAGTATTCCAGCCTGCAAGGAAGAAAACCAAGGCCGAAGTTATGGCTGAAGTTATCGCTAAAAGCAAAGAGCATAAGGTATGGCGCCTGTATGATCGTCTTATTCTATGTCAGGATTTCTGACAATTTGTCTTAGCTCCTTCGCCAAATGGAACGTGATCAGGAGGATAATGTTCGACATGAGCTCGACAATCAATTCGCGACACTACGAGAATTAATTTATGCCCCTGATCCTTCAACTAGTGGCAGCAATGCCATACCTCTTGGTGTACGCGCCAGGTCCCCGAAGTCGGTAACGGAAACAGACACTGTAGCCTCGAAACTTGTTTCTGGCGACGATTATGATCAACATGTCCGCGTACTTGCTTTTGACCAGCGCGCAAAACCTAAGGACAGGACGAAGACTGAGGAAGAATTAGCTTTGGAAGCAAAAGAAGCTCTGGAAAAGGCAGAAAGAAGGAGGCGGAGGCGTATGCTCGGCTTAGATGAGAGCGAAGACGAGGAAGAGGTAGGCGCTAGGAAGGGCAAACGCAAAAGGGGAGGTGACGATCTTGACGACGATTTCAGTGAATACCCGGAAGATTTTAATGAACTGGGTGCGGGTCTGGAGGCACGAGGTAATCTGTCCAAAGAGGAAGAGGATGGAGAGCAAGAGAGTTCGGAAGAAGATACTTCGGGTGATGATGGGGTCTCTGAAGAGTTCGATGAGTCCGAAGAGGGAGAAGAGGGAGAACACGATCAACTGGTAGCATTATCGGTGCTTTCAAAAAGCAAATCAAAAGGAAAGAAGTGCGCAAAACAGGAACTTCCGTTTATATTTCCCTGTCCTGCTAATCATGGTGAATTCCTGGATATCATTGAGGATGTGGACGAAGAGGACGTCCCTACAGTGGTTCAGAGGATCAGGGCATTATACCACACAAGTTTGGCCGCTGACAACAAGTTCAAGCTTCAAGTCAGTGCGTTATTTGTTGACCAGCAATAGACCGCTCATCAGATTTTAGACACTAGCTACGGTACTCATTGACCATGTTTTATACGCGGCATCTCCTCCAACGCCTGATCTTGGGCTCATAACAGCCCTCTTTCCCCAACTTCTAGCCCTGACGAAAGCGTATCCTATTCCAATAGCCCAGCACTTCAACGCCAAGCTGAATTTGATGCACAAAAACCTCAAGCGTGGTCTATCTCGTGGGTCCTTGGACCAAGAAGCTAGAACGTGGCCTGGCATTGCGGAGTTATCTCTCTTGAGAACAATCGGACTTATCTGGCCAACGAGTGACCTGAATCACTCCGTCGTTTCGCCTACCCGAGTGCTATTAGCCGCTTATCTTGGTCTCGGACGAGTAAGGTCCCTGCGGGACATTGCCAGTGGTCTATTTCTATGCACACTCTTCCTCCAATTCGAATTGCTCTCAAAGCGTCTAGTACCCGAGGCCATCAACTTCCTGGTGAACGCAATACTACACCTGGCACCCCACAAATACGACGAGGTGTCATCCTTACCTGGCTCATTCCCTTCACCTGATTTTCGCTCAGAAGCATGTCAACCTCTTTCAATGAACACCAAGGCGAAGAAGAATCTTATCGTTCAGAAGGCCAAACTCATGGAGCTCATAGGCGCGGATAATACCAATGAGCAGGCGAAGGCAGATCTACTTTCCCTTGCCTTTGATCTCCTTGGACAATTCTCAGACCTGTACAAAGGTATTGAAGGATTTATCGAGCTATACGAGCCTATTTTGGAAATACTTGAACATATCGAGAGCAAGCACTTATTTGACGGGCACAAGGTAGTTTTCCTCTACTCATACTTCGTTACTCTATTTCATTGAAGGTATAATTTCTACAGACTCAGCTTTCAAGACTTAATGACAGTCTCCGAAGACTGCTCAAGTTTTCACATCAAGCAAGGACACCGCTTCGTCTGCAAGCTCACAAGCCAATTCCCATTCCGACATATATCCCCAAATTCGAGACTACGACCTCCAATTACCTTCGCAGACAGGATCCCGACCACGAAAAGAACCAAGCAGCGAAATTGCGCAACCAATACAAGCAAGAGAAAAAGGGTGCCATCAGGGAGCTTAGGAAGGATGCACGCTTCCTCGCCAGTGTGGAGCAGAAGAGGCAAATCGACAAAGATAAAGCTTACAACGAGCGTATGCGTCGTGTCTTTGGGTCCATTGAGGGCGAACGTGCTGAAGAAAAGGCTATGGAGAGAGAAAAAGCCAAGGAAAAGAGGAGAGCGGGAAAGAAATGATTTTAAAGCAAAAGTACATCATCAAATAATGTTAATATTGCGGACGCATCGGTTACTCTCCCATTTTATTAGATCTTAGTGAGCGACCTGTACACCAGGAGGAGTTGAAGAGAGTGTACATAAGGGTTATGATTCTGAATTCAAGTTGAAAACCATGGTCATGTGATAGCAATACTTTCATTGATCGGAATTCAGACTGATTGAAATTCAGGTTGAACCAAGGTTGAACAGTACTGCACAGTACCCAGTTCAACGACACGACCTTGAGTATCAAGCTTACAAATGGTTTTAGCCAAATCTTTTCGATGAATTCATTACCCCCTTCAACGCCTTTCCCTGTTGCAGGTTTGAACCACGAGAAAGAAGATCAATTTGTGCAGTTCTTGCGGTCCCTTAACAAGGAGTATCTGGACGAAAATCTACCACGCATTCCCGCTTTGGACAAGGACAAATGGATTGCCATTGTCGATGGCTTATCCGATGTATGCCTCAGCACCTTTCCCTTACCAGATAGCAACACCACATGGGATGCAACCCAACAGAAGATTGAAGCAGTAGATGCCACTCTTGACGTCTCAAAGCGCGTTTTCCGACGTGTTGATTGCATCTACAACTCCTCTGAAGAACTAGTAAAGAAGCTGTTAGTTAGGGTGGTGGATATTTGTGGAGCACTCGACCTTTGGATTGAAGCTGATGTCCCTTGTGGAGAACAAGTGCTTTCTCCCACTCAGCTGAAGGAAAAGGCTGTCGATGTTGTTGCTTCAATTCTCCGTGGATTCGGTGATTATATTCCGCTCGCTTCAGATGGGCAGAAACCGTCTTGGCACATATTGCGTGAAATGCTACGGGATTGTCTAGATATCTGCAATGGTGAGTTCTTGGTATACAAATTCTACATCCGGCTAACATATAGCAGAGGTCCTCCTTACTTCTCTTCCGCTGACGAGCAGGACTTGGGTCGCCTTTTTCAATAAGCCAAGGATTATAAACTTAAATGATCAGGACCCAGTGACGACAGTAAGTCGCCGCTGTGCTTCACTTCCAATGACCGATGATTCCAATTATGATTCAAGGAACCGGAAGGTCCGCTCTATGTCAGACTTCCACAGCCCGGTAGAATTCCTCTATTTCTTGTCCTCCTTCTCGACATCATGGTCAAGGCTATCTCTCCTCGTCTCAAGTCACAATGGCACCTATTGGATATTACACGCTCCGTTGCAGAGTTCTCCAGAAATCTTTTGTTCCAGTGTCTTGGCCCTGTGTTCTCTACCAGGGCAACGATCAGAAGTAAAGTTTTCATGGCGGCGCTTTTCATTACCAAGCAATTACGCCAGGAGCCAGAACACAGGCATATCATAGGTGATTTGATTGAATATTCTTTACACGTGCGTCTGGAGTCGGGTTCAATGCTAGAATGGGAGACTATGGACCCAATTCTTGCAGAAATCATCAAATCAGAATCTGGGCCAAGTTCTCCGTTTTTAATTCACTCCATCTCCCGAAAGCTTCAAACTCACAAATGGAAGATCGAAGAAGTAGTTGTCCAGGTGTGTAAATTTCCCACAACAATTATTCCTCACTTCTTACTGTCTGCAGTCGTCGCTCTGGAAATATTTAGCAGACTGTCTACCTTACATGGACGACGGCCTCATCATATCTGTTAAAGGTGCTGTTGAGGCCATGGACGGAAGTTCAGAACGGGATGAATTTTTGAGGAAGGTATCTGGTGTTCGCCTCGTATCTGATCTTCATGGGACAGTAGAAAGACACAATGGACATCCTCTGCTTCCGAATCACTGGAAACAATGCGTACGCGATCTCGTTCAAGAGATTATCACCCCTGATACACTTTCATGGATGGACGACGATGGTTTAAGCATGGATCACTTTTGTAGGCGGGCACTTGGCGAAATTCAAAGTCGATACGAAAGGTGAGCGTGCCAAGCATGAGATTGCGCGCAGGACTGATCCCTTTTAGGCAACCACTCCAGCAAGCTACAAAGCTCTCAGTCGTCACCAAACTTGCTGAATTGCCGTGTCTTCTTGCGCAATGCAATCGGACGAATTGCTTGATGCAGACATCCCAGAACGAGTTCTTGACCGTTGGTGAATATCTCCCCTTGATTCGGCTGTTGTTCGATGGCGCACCAAGTGAAGCATCGCCAGACTATCGTAGAAAAGTTTACTTTGCTCTTGGCTTCATCCTCAAGCATCATTCTGGAATGGAAGATTTGCAGTCCATCGTCGATCTTCTTTTCGATGGCATAACTGACGTGAATAGAAGTGTGCGGCTGAGCGCAGGGTAAGTATCATGTACACAGCTCCCTTGAACTCTTGGCTAATCTGTTTTCAGTCATGCTTTGAGTGGTCTCGTCCAATTGTATGGTCTGCAAGGGAAAGAAGGCATTCGTCGAACTGAGCGTACTTTCTCACGACTATACCAATGCTTTGAGGAGTCAAAAAATTTCGTGCGCGAGACTCTCCTTACATCTGTTGGCGTAATGGGAAAGTGCGTTTCTTAAATCAATTTCGGAACTTGGAAGATGCTAACTTTATTAGGATTGATAATCTTGACACCGTTGGGCAGGTTGTGTGTTTGCTGGTTGCGCAGCTCCGAAGGCAGAACCCTGTAATCAGAGGCACTGCCTCTATGCAAGTGAGTACCATTTCTAGTCTGCGAAGGCTCAATGACTGACCTAAAGTAGATACTATCGATAGCGAAACATCATCGCAAGACTCCATATTCGCTCATTCTCCCGTATATGGAACAGGTCGCCCCGTATGTCATTAAAGAAATGCCATTGCAACCTCTCTTCCTCCGAGAGACTTGTCGCATCATGTCCATTGCACCAGTCGACTTCATTGTTATCAGTCTGCCTCGTACTCTCCCTGAATTGTTTGCAACTTGCGACCAGAAGGTCATTGACTGCATAGCGAAGGAGTTAGAAACGAAAGCTTCTTCCTTACTTATTCAACATTCTCCAGGAATTCTAGCGCAAGTATTTCTCCTCCCTAGTCAGGCGGCGACGACGAAGGCTTTAAATTTTGTCATCAAAGTATTGACCGCTGCAGTTCCTGGCGCATCCTCAAGCTCCCCCATTGATGTGCAGAGTGTCGTGAAAAGTTGTCTGATTCCCTTGCTCGCAGAACTCGTCATTGTTCTGGGTGATGAAAACCCGAGAACAGCTCAGCAGGTACTCCATTCCATATTTTGAATATTCCGCGATCACTAGTATCTGACGCTCCGTGTCAAGGGCAAAATCGCTTTGCAGAAAGTTGAAATAATCTTGCATTCTAACAAAAAGAACGCTACGACTGTTGCTAATTTAACGAACTTTCTAAAGACATATATCCTCGGTTTGATCTCAACTATCAACGATATGCTGCAGGACGTTCAAGGCAAAAAGAGTGTCCAGAT
Source organism: Gymnopilus junonius (assembly GCA_015501075.1). Lineage (NCBI taxonomy): Eukaryota > Fungi > Basidiomycota > Agaricomycetes > Agaricales > Galerinaceae > Gymnopilus > Gymnopilus junonius. Next base: position 1,342,467 of record JADNYJ010000001.1, on the reverse strand, counting down.
GAAGCGCAAGATCATCCGAAGCTTGGGGGCTTTGGTGGAACAAATAGGCGAATCAATAGTTAATGTGGCCCCGCAAGTAAGTCATTCTTCTTGATCTATTGTTGAAGACTAGACTTTCTATCCAGATTATGGCCACATTTCAAACCATGGTTGGAATTCCTGAGCTATCAGAAGTGACTCTCGAAAGCTGGCATAGATTTTTGATAACTCTGAATAGAATGGACCTTGGTCCGCATGTTGGCCCAACAAGTGCCGCTATCGTGACCTCTTGGACGATATTTACTGCGCGGGGTCGTGACTTGGCTTTCCATGCCCTGGAGTACGTTGTATCGACGATGGGCCACACCACTGATCAATATCTCTCAGAAATCGTGGATTTATCTGTAGTGGAGGAACTACGACCACTACACCAGCAACTCATGGTGCACCGCGGGAAACTTTCACCTGCAGACGAGCTAGAACGAATCCTAAGTCAATGCGCGAGCGACAATCTTACTGTGGTATCGCAGGCTCTCAGAGAGCTGAAAGTGTTCATGCTCAGGGAGCATAAGGCATATATGCGTACAATTACCTCAGGAGATATCTTTGATCCCAACGTTGGCCGAATACTGGCTTGTCTGTTGGCCTCGGCATGTCGCGATATCGGGGATGATTTTGAAGGGCTGCGCCTCCTTGCCTTTGAGTGCCTGGGTGTTCTTGGTGCCATGGACCCGGATCGCTGCGAAATTCCCTATAGGAACACAAATATGGTGGTTATGAAAAACTTCATAGACGACGGTGAAACAGTAACGTTCGCCCTCCATCTGATAGAGGATTTGCTCGTTGGTGCCTTCCGATCTACCAGCGACATTACTTATCAGAGTTACTTGGCCTACAGCATTCAAGAATTACTGAAAATTTGTCAATTCACCCCTGCTCTCGTGGCGACAAGTGGCTCAACTTCTGTTCCAATCAAAGTCCGGAATAGATGGAATGCGCTGCCTAAGCATGTTTTAGAGACTGTCACGCCTCTGTTAGATGCTCGTTTTACTCTGAAGAAGAATTCAGAACCCAAGAATATTCAACATCCAATTTATCCACAGCAATCCACTTATCGAGAATGGATTCAATTGTGGACCAGTGATTTGATCACCAAGGCTTCAGGACCTACGGCTGCTAGGCTCTTCGGCGTTTTTAGCTCAGCAGTCCGTAACAAGGATGTTGTAGTTGCCCATCACCTTCTTCCGCACCTGGTCTTAAATATCCTCATATCCGGAAATGAAGACGATGCTCTTGCAATTCGCCGAGAGATATTAACTGTGCTTGAAGATCAAGTCGATTTGGAAAGCAGCTCAACCTCTGATAAGAAGCTTTTGAGTGCCCAGGTAAGGCGTCCTTCCATGCTGAAAACATGTTCTGATATATATGAAAAGGCAATATTCATGCTTCTTGACCACCTAAGCAAATGGATGCGAGTTGTGAGACAAGAAACGAGTACCAAGAAGTCCGAGACCAAAAGAACCAGGCCGGATCGTATTACCATACAGCAAGAAGAGCAATTGCTCCGTCTGGATTCCATATTGACCAATATTGACCAAAATTTAATGGCTAAAGCAGCCTTCCAATGCAAGGCCTTTGCTCGTTCTCTTATGAATTTTGAACGACAAATTGTAGCGCTTCAGGAACGTGGAGTTGGTCAAAAAGACCTAGCTGAACACTACGAAAAATTGCATGAGATCTACGCCCATCTCGATGAACCGGATGGAATGGAAGGGATATCTACCTTGATATTATCGCCTTCTCTTGAACACCAAATTCGCCAACATGAGAGCACTGGAAAGTGGACATCTGCTCAGAGTTGTTGGGAAGTGCGCCTTCAAGAATCCCCCGATAACATTGAATATCATCTTGGACTTCTGCGTTGTCTCCGCAACCTTGGACATTACGGTAAGTTTTGATATCTCCGTTTTACTGAATACTCCCTAAATTCATCTTCAGACACCTTACGTACACATGTCGCCGGTGTACTCACTCGACATTCTGATTGGGAAAGGGCTTTGGCTGATTTTCAAGTGGAAAGTGCATGGATGGTCGGTGCATGGGATGACGTCCAGAAGTTGGTTAGCCGAAGTGATAACAGTTCATCGTCATTGGTTATAGCTCGAGTTCTGCTTGCTATGCGAACCGCCGATCAGAAATCGATCTATGAGGCTCTGTCCCATGCTAGATCTACTTTGGGCAGTCCAATCACTGCTTCCGGTGTCAAAGGATATCGACATTCTTATGAAGCTGTTCTGGATCTGCACCGAATCCACGAACTCGAAATAATTCATGAAGCAACTTCCAACATCCAGCCTGGTTCACAAGACAATACGCGGCAGCAGCGACGCCGTGCCCTTGCAGAATTATCTCAGAGGCTATCTTCTCGGTTGAATGTTACTCTTCCTACTTTCCGAACTCGTGAACCCTTACTCAGTATGCGACGTACCGCATTCTCTCTCCCGTAAGTCTTCTGGCCTTAATGCAGTATTTTTAAATTCATTTCGCTTCACGATAATAGAAAAACGCCCATTACCATTCTCAGCCGCGAAGTTGGAAAAGCTTGGCTTTCGAGCGCCAAAATCGCAAGGAAAGCTAAGCAGTGGCAAACTGCTTACAGTGCAACGCTTCAAGCAAAGCAAGGCAAAGCACCCTACTCTTTTATTGAAAGTGCAAAACTTCTAAAAGCATCTGGAGAACCTTTGCATGCATTATTGGAGTTGGAGAATTCGGTCAAGTTACTGAGGTTGTTTGACGACCAGGTTTTGGATCTGACTGCGGACGCAGAGTCCGAAAGAATGAAGGCCAAGGTAATTTAATTCCACAAATGCCTGGTTTCTGCGACATTGAAATAGAAAAATATCAAGATTCAAGTGCTTCGAGCTCGCTGGATGAACGAATGCGACAGATTTGACATAATCCATATCTACGGGATGTTTACAGAGGCTGCCGCGTTGCAAAAGGAGTACGTTCCTGAAGTTTTTCTCACATCTGATACTCAACCTTACGATTAAGATGGGAGAGCGCACATTATTACCTTGGACAATTCCACGATGACTGTTTCAAAGCACTTTCGCCATCTGATCAAGTCAAAAGGTGTACCCCATTTTCTCAAAATCTGCGCTTTCACATCTAAATTTTCATCCTAGAGGACTAAAAATGAATAACCAAACTGTTCGATGTTTTTCGAGAGCTATTCTGCATGGATCCAAATTTGTTTATCGAACGATACCGCGTTTGCTTACAATCTGGTTGGACGTTGGAGAAGATAGGAATTTAGCAGGATCAGATACGTTCAAAAAGATGTCCGAAAGTGTTGCATATGCCATTGACCATGCACCCGTCTATAAGGTACACACGTCTGATCTCACTGTTCAAAGAAAATATTGATGTCGAAGGTTTCAGTGGTTTACAGCCTTCCCTCAAATCGTTTCCCGCGTAGCCCATGACAATGGAGAAGTGTACAAGTACTTGAAAGTCCTCATTGCCAAAGTCCTCAAGGAATATCCTAAGCAGGCACTCTGGCTCTTCACGTCGGTTGTCAAGTCAACAAAGGCCAACCGCGCGACAAGAGGAAATGAAATCTTGAATGAACTTCGAGTACGGAGTCTTACATTGATTCTTGAATTGCCTATACTGACACTCCGGAGAACGACCCTACACTTAACAGGGAGCAAATCTCTAGACTCATTAACGAATCACTGGCCATGACCGACCAGCTTCTAGCGTTGTGTGACTATCACGTTGACGACCACAAACAGACTTTGAGCATGAACAAAGACTTCCAAAAGCTAAAATTATTAGGCCATTCAAACTTGATTATACCCCTCCAAGAATCTCTAACGGCAAGTCTTCCTCCCACCTCGGCTGCAGATTCGCCGCACCAGCCATTTCCGCTGGATGCACCTACCTTTCATGGTTCGTTGTTCTTTCGGATGTCGATGCATGCGTCCTGACTAAAACAGAATTCTTCGATGAAATCGAGGTTATGCGCTCCTTGGCAAGGCCTAGGAAGATTACTATACGAGGCAGCAATGGTCAAATATATATGTTCCTTGGCAAGCCTAAGGATGATTTAAGGAAGGATGCTCGTCTGATGGATTTCAACGCCATTATCAACAAACTTCTTAAAGGCAATTCCGAGTCTCGACGAAGACAGCTACGTAAGTGACAAATATTGGCATTGAGACTCTTCTGCTTATATCTATATTCTCTAGACATACGGACATATGGCGTGGTAACCTTGAATGAGGAATGTGGCTTTATTCAATGGGTGCCAAATACTATACCAATTCGGCCGGTGATTATCAGACTCTACGATGAGAGACGCGTCAAGCCATGGGTATGTTGATCATCGTTATTCTACTTAATGAATTATATTAACGCTTGCTCCAGACCCCTGAGATTGCTGAAGCGTTCAGGAAGATCAAGGAAGCGCACAAAAACCCGGACACAAGCCCTGCCGAGTTATTTCGAGCGAACATCTTATCGCAGTATGCCCCCCAAGACTTTTTACATTTTTTTTGCCTAATTTTCCATCTGAAAGCTTTAAGCCGGTGTTTCGTGAATGGTTTATCGAAACCTTTCCTGAACCAACAGCCTGGCTTGCAAGTCGTCTGACATTTGGCCGCACAGCCGCTGTGATGTCAATGGTTGGATTCATCCTAGGGTACGCCTTTTTCCTAGATATTTATGCATTAAGTCCGATGTCGCATTAGCCTCGGTGATCGGCATTGCGAAAATATTCTCCTCGACAACAATACGGGGGATGTTGTACATGTCGATTTCAATTGCTTATTTGAGAAGGTCGGTAATATGCTCACGGACTCTGAGGCGGGTTCTGACAGGTGCACATAGGGAAAGCTACTTGATACGCCGGAAAGGGTACCGTTTAGACTAACCCAGAATATCATCGATGGCTTTGGTGTTAGTGGCGTCGAAGGTATGGCGCTCAGTTAATTATCTGCGAAGTCGAAATTTGATTTAGGTGATGTAGGCGTTTTCCGGACCTCCTGCGAAGTCTCTTTGCAATTACTTCGCGACAATAAGGACTCCTTGATGAGTGTTCTGGATGCCTTTGTTCACGATCCACTCGTTGAGTGGGAAGATGAAAAACGAAAACTGGTAATTTATTCATATCTAGGTTATCAGAGAGACCTTACGACGCACCCAGGATCGCAACACACGAGGACCCAATGCATCCAGAGCCAAAGTCGACACTCGTGCACTTGCAAAATCAGCCCTGATTCCTATAGAGAAGAAGTTGCAAGGGATTTATTTGCCCGGCAATAGTAGAGAAAGACATGCAAAGCAAGTCTCGACGAGTAACTTGGTGGAGTTGCTTATTCAGGAGGCCACGGACCTCGACAACCTGGTGAGCCTTGTAAAGTTTTGATACTTTCTTGGTTTCAAAACTCACAAATTTTCAGGCGAGGATGTACCCTGGGTGGGCATCTTGGTACTGATACACGATCAGGCTAATATCATGTATCAATACTAATCTTTATTATTTTACAATAGTCTAATATACATGGACACATATCATACAAAACGGAGACAGTTGACAGCAAGCTAATTATCAGGAGAAAGATGATTATTACCCCATGGCATCGACCTCCTTTTGCAACCGTTCCAACTCTTTCTCCTTCTCAATCAATTTTTCTCGCCATCTTTCCTGTTCTGCAATGACCTGTTTACGGGCCTCTTCCAATTTGTCAGTCTCTTCTTTTTCCATGGCAGCAGTGAATTCAGGTATGCCGCCTTTGGAAGCCTCCAGAGCAGCAGGAGTTGCATTTGCGAGATGAAATGGTACAGGTCTGCGTTTTGTTTTGGGCAATGGAGTAGGTGGATGTTGAGTGAGGAGGTTGAGAAAGTTTTGGAAAGGGTCATTGAAGACAATCTCATCATATTGCCACGAGTGAACAGGGCCGTACTTGATGGCTTGTTCCAGAGGTGGAATCTCTGGTTCGCCTTGAGCCGCCCATGGGTGTAGCTTGAGATGGTGGTACAGTGATATGGCCTTTTCTCCAGATTCTTGGACAAATGTTATTCGAATTCCAATCTCAAATTCACCCCAACTGCCATAGATGAAGCGTCATAATCTGATATTCAGCAAAGAAGGCGAGTTAACGCACCCCGTCTCAGTCAGTTCAAAAGGGGCCTTGTCAACATCTTGGAACAACTGTTAACTTGGCTGTCATGAAAATAAGTCAATGTAACTCACTTCTTGACGGATTGGGGTAGGTATCGTGTAGTTTAAAGGTCACTCTTTTGATGAAATAACTAATGTCGTCCGCACCGCCGACTATACCTGAATCTGGAGCTGAAGAAGCGCTGCGCACAGCGACTGTCCATCGATGAGTATGATCAGGATTGGAAGAGCTTTCCCGCTCCTTTTGGCTCAAAACCACCGCGCTATTGCCATAGATGATAGGGCGATGAATACTTAATCCCTATGAGAATAAAGCACGATGAGAAACGAAGAACGAAAGGGGGGTTTGTTGGGCACATACTCTGACACGGACGCGTTCATTGGCCATCGTCGTGATTTCATGAAAGGTCTCGGCCTGCCGAAAACAAACTCCGCAACCACCCGTACATCAACGCGGTCACAGAGCTCGTTCTTCAACGTCCACCACAACCATGTCTATCCTCAGCCCTCTCTACAACTGTACGTATGGCGGTGTACCAATCAGATTATTTGCTAACATTACAATTTCACAGTACCCAACCATGTCACTGAGAAACAGAGAGCCTACCAGGTCAGCATACCTCGATCCTTATATCTTGCTTTATAAATTTAAAACTCATTCTTAGGCCTCCACGAAACCCTTGATCTGGCGTGGACCCCGTCAACACATCTATCTCCGTCAGTATTTCCTTCCTCCACGCATGTTCGTAGCTGAGCTTTTTTGGATATGCAGCCGCGTTCTTTACCCTTTTCGCTGCGGGCATGGCTTCCACCGTCTACGCGGCGTTCCATCTGGCGAAGGTATGTGACCTCTCAGTGATACATTGCACCTCCCTAACCCACTGACCTGTCCAGGGCAAGAACTAAACCCAAACGGCTCCTCGGGTTCAGACGTGTCTTACCTACCACAAACTGCAATAATTTCAACTTTTTATACCAATGAGTGAGGAAGTATTTAAGAATACTATTTGGTGCGCGACAACGCAACTCGCAAACGTCCTGGATTCAGGGACCAAACAACATCTCCAACCAAGAGCATGTTTCTTCTGATTAGATCCTCCAGGCTACATAGCGAATTTTGACGGCCCTTGGCTGGCCACCACAGAGATAAGTAGTGAGTTATAGAAAGCTGCGCAGTGTTGAGAGCATCAGAGTGAACACAGCTTGGACTCGTTTCAGACGTTAGATGCTGTGCTGCAGCACATGATTCAAGGTCGACATCTTTCGTCCATCATCATGTCAAAAAGCAATAATATACCGCACGCAACTGAATTGTAGACATCTTTAGCGCTTGCCTGCGTTCTCATCTGTCATTCGAGGAATGTCTCTCACAATCATGACCTCAATACCTGAACGCTCTGAATCCCGCCAACCAGCGCGACAACAACCAACAGCCGTAAACGACGATGACGACTGTCCAGATTATGAAGCAGCTGTGAGCAGAAGGTGCGCCTCTGGCCCTGCCATGCGTGGGATGAATCTTATGCTCATATCTCGACCATCAATTCCTTCCTTCCCCTTGTTACACCAAGCAATTCCAATGGCGCGAGCAGCATAAGCGCTTATACAGATCACAGGGGTATCTCACCTTTGAAGTCTGTCGTTCTCTTCTTGATTTCTTACGAACCATGTCTCACAAAGCTGCCGATGAAAGTGTAACGCGGAGACATGTCAGGCCTCTTCCACGACATGAACGATATATCTACACCTATAAGTTAGTGGCGAATAACGCGCCTATGCAATTCATGATATCGTACGTAGCTTTTCGCTCGGATGTAATACGAACTTTTTGACTGTATCTTGTAAGTGTCGAACCGGAATCTGGTAAACCGAGGCCTGGCAAATATACATTCAATCTCTCCTTCAAGGCCAATGGAATCGAACGTTCGTTATGCGAACCAACAACGAGAACATTAAACGTGGACCCACGAAAGCTTGATTTTGTTGTATTGTGCGTTGCAGTTTCCTCCCGCTATACCCTGACGCTGATAATGTACATGCATAGCATATTTCCGGGGAAAGCAGGATTGCCAACAGGATCTTTATGGTCTCTTCGTGTATGGCTGAGAGTGAACGGCGTCGACCATCGTCTATTTGGAGAAGACGAATTATGGATTGCCAGAGATCCTGATTTCAATTCTATCGGTGATGCATCTTTTGCAAGATTGAAGAATGCAGAAGCCGGAGAGCAGGTGTATAACGCCTATGTTGGGAGGGCGATGGTAACTTTTCTTGTAAGGTCTGTAATCTTCTTAATTTCTTCCGTAATCTTTTTAACTGGATTATGTTGACTATGCATAGATGGCAGCTTATCACTAACAAACTGTACAAATACTCAATGGTATACGATGCAAACGGTGTCGGGGATACGCTGTTTGAAGACTTGCGGCTAAGGGTCGACGGCGACCCCAGGACTATAAGCTTCCTAATCTTGTAAGCCCTTCTTCTATCCCGTTTCAAATTTAATAAAGCTCATATGTTTTTTCCAGTACTATACCGACTAATTCAATGCCCGCAGGTGCCTCGCATAAATTACGTGTCTGGCTACGCTCCCTCGTTCCAATACCCTTCTCAGATCCTACCACTTCTTACGTCCTGCCATTCAACGACTCTTACGTCTATCAACGAATATTCAAAAATGACAATTTTAAGATGGGGCAAGGCTTGATTTTGAGTCGTTGGGAAACAAGATGGTCATGGGATTTGCTTCCGGTGCGCCCGAGACGATTGTGGCGCCGAATCCAACCCCTCCTTCGGAAGATCTACACAGTCCAAGATCTATTTACAAGGAGAAGAGAGGGGGATACGATTACTGATGAACTTCATTACCTGTTCATTGGGCTATGGGTCAGGTTTCATTGTAACCAATGTATGCGAGCTGTATGACTAGACTTTCTGCTCTGTACAGAAGGCCCTACTATATCTTGTCATCTAATCTTGTATTTCTATTTCTGCGTGGGCAAGTACAAATGCTACGGAGCGTGAATATATGGTAGAAGTGGTCATGAGAAGCGGGCCTATAATTGAACTTGCTTCGACAAGAACTCCTTCCACTCTGCTTCCTCCCAGGAGCTTGATACCTGGTTTTGGAGAAGGCCATCCCAAAGAACGGATGGCGACACATGGATACTATTCTGCCTGGAGAATTTAACTGAAGACAAACAAATAATTCAGGTAAAGAGCATAATTTAAGGACATATATCATACCATTGTATTTGAGGTCATCGGTAACGGAGTTTCCTCCATTTGCCGATCCTTTAAAGGTGAGAAGGTCCTTAAAGTGGTCAATGGTGTTGGCTGGCAAGACTTCAGATGCAAGTTTGGCCAACTTCTCTCGGATCTGCCGAACTGTAAGATCTTGAGAGGGTATGTCGAAGTATTCTTCTTGACGTTTGAAAAGCTACAGCATACGTGCAGTGTCGGTTTTGGTTCTGGCGTTTGAAAATCATCAGGATAGTACGTACAGCCAGACTGAATGCCCAAAAGTTCTCTGGGGACGCGCGGAGGGCCTGATATGATCTCCGTCAGACAGAAGTCTTAAACGGAAAGACGTACGCACAGCTAGACCAGCTTCATTTGTCAGGGTAGATAGAGCGTGCCATGGCTGAACTTGAATTCTGTATATTATCTTTACTTTGCCATCGTACTGCCCACCAGGACCGAGGAGTGGTTTGAGAATTTTGTCTATCTTGAATGCTATTTTGGCACTGCAGATCGTATTTATGACAGTATATACGCTCATAAAGTAGGATGCAGACCTGAATGGGCAAACATAATCCACTGTTCGAGGTATCATCAGCAAGATATAGATGCGACTAATAAGTTCAAACTGGAGAACTTGTTGCATTATACGCACGAAAGATATCCAAGGTATGAGGGGAGTCAGGATGACCTAGAATAATCTGAGGACGCAGAGAGGGTTGTAAAGCCATCGTTACAAGTACAAGTCGAAGGAAAGAAAGAGAGATTATGCCGTTTCGGCAACTCTGAGGTCATATCAGCCCCTAAGAGCGTGCTCGATCAGTCACGTGATCCCATCACGGAAAGCGACCATGACATTTGACGGCAATAGAATTCGGAAATCAAACTTGCTCTCAATACTTGGTCACTTGGCCCTCTCCGCTGCTGCATTACTTCTCTTCAACATGCCTATGGACTTCTCGACATTCATAACACAACTCAACGATGCCATTGTCGCTGAAAACGGGCCTAATCTAGCTTACCTTCTTCGACCCACAAGTCCGCATGGAAAGGACCTAGTGAAGGAGTTTCGGAACCCAACTGTATGCATCCTTTGTTCGAGCAGCAATTGTGGATCTTTGAGATTATTCTGGTAGCGAGCATCTCTCGGTCGATACGAAGGCTCTATGGAAGCCCCATGGGACGACATCGCCATCCAATATGTGCTAGTTTGTACTCATGTCGCGAAGAAGAGGTATATTGAGGCTTTCAAGGAGGAATCTCAACTTGTTTCGTACGTGCTTGACCGGTCTCGTCTGCTGACACACATCAATGACTTCTATTCAGACTCTTCTTACGATTTTTTACTGAGAATCGCGGTTGGACGTTGCCTGCACTGTTCTCAATACTGCGGGATTTGAGAGACCTCGCCATGGATGTGAATGCGCCGCTTCTTGGAATTCGTCTCTGTCTAATGCATTGCAGGCCGACTTTCATGCCAAGTACCATAACCAAAAAAGCGACTGCATGGAGGAAGCCGCCAGAATAATCGCCAAAGCTTTTGGAAATTGCATGACAGATAGGCATGATCCCAGAAAGCATATCCTTCTCTGGAAATTAACTGAGAAGGATATCTTGCTTTGTTATCCAGGACTTCACCTCCTGAACAGTCAAGAAAATGGGGTATCTATTACGTTGTTGGACTAGTCCTGAAGTGTTATTTTCGGGCAAGTTGCACTTTCCATATTTTAAAATGTACTTCCACAAAACCTGTGTTATAGGTCAAGCGAATATCGCTTGCCAAGAATATCTTGCGTGCATTAGAGGCAAATACCGACATCCCAACCCTATCTCTGTTTCCAAGGTCGCATCAAGTATGTCTAGCTATCTTTCTCGATGCATGGTTTACTAAATGCGTGGAAGGTTACATATAGGTATTATATCGGCATGCTAAGTTTCTTGAATGAAGAGTTCGCCAAGGTTATTTCTAGCTGACAATTCTAGCTTGTGTTTTGACTGACAACCCTCTGTAGTCTGAAGAGGAACTGACTCTCGCTTTCTACAATTGTCATGTTGATGCCCATGCTAACCAAGAGTCAGTCAACTTTCTGACACCGTGCCAAAAGCTCTAATGGCCAGGTTGCGTTTCAGGCGTATTCTTGCATATCTGATTCCCCTCCGGATATTGAAAGGACATCTTCCTACCAGAGAACTGATGCAGCGCTTCCCTGTTCTGGATGAAATCTTTTCTCCATTTATTGCAGCTATCAGACAAGGAGACCCCAAAGCATATGACCAGGCACTTGAAAAATGGGAAACAAGGCTCCTTGAACTAAACTTGTGGCTTTCCTTGGAAAAGGCTAGAGAACTTTGCATAAGGAGTTTGTTCCGACGAATGTACTTGCTTTCATATCCAGTTCTTTTTATAACTAACCTTTTTCCTGGATGTGTATTCTAGGTGGGTAGCTACAGGCAAAGGGACTCGAATTCCGATATCCATGTTCCACACTGCCCTGACGGTTTCTGGGATTGACGTCCCTGAAGAAGAGGCAGAATGTTTAGTGGCGAACATGATTTACAAAAATTTTATCAGGGGATATATCAGCCATGAAAAGCAGATGGTCGTTTTGGCTGCGACAAATGCATTTCCAAGGGCGGCTGATAGGCCTTCAGCACTTTCGATGATTTGAAGTGAGAGGGATCCTGTGGTGTAGCTTTGTGCGGTACTTTTTCTATCCTTTGTATTATTTCAAATCAATTGATTTATGTCAAGCAAATTTACAAAATATGTTACTAAGTGCCATCCCTGAGCTCAAGACCTAGCAATCATGGACGAAAAGAACTAAATTCCAATGAGGCTGTCCATAGGCGCGTTACCATGCATGTTCTGATGTTCTGAATGCAAAAAATAGCTATGGGGTCACCGCGGATCGAACGCGGGACCTTTAGAATACAATCTCATGATCTCTTCAGTCTACTGCTCTCCCAATTGAGCTATGACCCCATGTTTAGAGGTGATTTTAGAGTGAAATCAGGGAGGAGGAGGAGGAGGAGGAGGATTTCCAGAAAAAGAGTGGTAACAAAGGCAATATTTCTACTTTTATGGAATGGAAAGAGCTCTAAAGTGCTACCAGCTGGTATCTGATAGATACAAACTTTTAGAATGGCTACTTCAAACATCAATTTTCAGCTTGTAGTAGCCCATGGGCCTTCTGACAACTTGAGGCTTCCAGTTTAAAGTATGAAAACTATCCATATCATTTTTTCTACAGCAATTCAACTGATTAGTCCATCAGAATCTGTTTTATGGCAAGTGCCATTTCAAACCTATCTATCGCACCTCCAAAGAAATTTTTAAAACGCCCGCCAACAGCTGTGGGCGCCTAAATTATGTTCTTCGATGCCCGCCTAGCTCAATCGGATAGAGCGTCAGACTTTTACGATATAGGCGTGTGTCATCTGAAGGCTGCGAGTTCGACCCTCGCGGTGGGCTACTTTGTGTTTTTACCTTTTCTTGTAGTGCTTTTTGCTGCTAGTAAAGTTGTCCCAGGCTTCATTGAAAATTTTTTGTCTGTAAGGATGGGAATTGAAAAGTTGGAAGATAGTCCAAAATTTTGTCTCAAACTGTTTCTATCTTCTTAAGCCACTAAATGATTGTTTTAGTCTCTTGGAGAGTAAAGTTGTGCAAGGTTCAGAGTCAATCAATGTAACAGGGTAACAGGTTACTTAAAACGTAAATGCGTCTATACGTGGTCACGTGAGTTAGCCTAGGTATTTAACAGGCTACGCGTTTGGCACCTGCTTTCGTCGACTTATTGTCCTACGCGTTCCTTGCCTTTTTGAATTATTCATGTCGTCTACCAACGTAGTCACCAAAAAGTGCAAAAGTGACACTGCAGCATCAGCAGCATCAAAGAAGGTTAAGCTTGCAGAGACGGCTTTTGCGGTAAAGACCATGGAAGGTATCCTGTCAGACGCGTCAAACTTTGCTTTGCCGGAAACTGTGATGGAATTGGTTTTGCAGCTTTGCAGATATGCGCGTAGCTTGGAGGAGGTGGTCGAATCCTACAAGCCAAAGACAAAAAGTCCGAAGGAGCTGGAAGGTGCTGCCGACAAGCTTGCAACTGCTGTGCGGAGCGGGATTCAGAAGCAGATGACTGTCAGTACTCGTTCTTCAAGTTACTGTTCTATCCCATATACTCTGGCTAACCCTCCACTTTCCTTTGTCTTATAAGTGGAAGCCATCTTGCAAAATGGGTAGTGCTAAATGGTTGTATGATGGAGTTTGCAGTGACCCAGCAATGTTTGGCAAAATGATTGGGCTAGATGGTCCACCTACATTTAAGATGAAGAAGATCCCATCTTCAGAATTTGAAAACCTAATTGGTGACTTGGATGTTGCCATTCGGTACACTTTTTTCCTGAGTTTGAAATGCCGTGCCACCTACGGTGTTCAATGATTCCCTTGTTTAGCTATGATTCCCTTCGTCTTATGTCAGATGTTAATGTACGATGGAATCCCGAAGAAGGCACCTTCAATTTCAGTTGATCCGCATCAGTAAACTTGGATTTTTGAGGGCCAAAAATGCCCGAAAATGGGTGAAATGGCGCTCTACAGAATGTTATGGAGCGCACCATAGCATCCCATAGCACCATAGCAAGGGTATCCCCATTTATAGCAACGGTACCTGATTACGGAGCACTCCGTAGCAACCCATAGCAGCCATAGCATAGGTCAAATCTACTGATGCGCCCGCCCTACGGAAAGTAGAACACGTTAGATATAATGTTGATAAATACTGCTGAGTACTAGTAGATGCGTGCGTTCGATTTTTTACTGGTTCTTGGTTAATATTTTCAGTGTATATACTCTCTAATGTAACATATATATGTGCTCTTTGTTTATTTGCAACGTTCGTTTTACTCTCTGTGCAGACCCTTGTCAGAGTTTCGGCGTCGGCCCGTTGAACCCGGCTATCGAAGGTGTAGTGGCGCTGACGGCATTTGCACAAACTTCCTCTTTCTCTCTCAAGAAGATCATTACAATGCCAGAGCCTGCAGCTGCTCCAGCTCAAAGGCAGCAAGAGGAGTCAATGGTGCAGAAATTCATCAAGATTGCCCAGGTATGTCCGGAAGGCGTGTACTGTACCATCGTAACAGGTAATAATGAGGGACCTGTCGCCTTTCACAGCAAGTGCTATTAGTATGGGTAATAACAAACCTTGGTACGTTCATACTTTTGATTCAGGACCGGATACTAATTGCCATCGAACTTCCCTTCAGCCACGAAATTCCTTACCGGCAATCAGCAAAGCACTCCAGCAACGCCTGCAAGAGATTCTACAGGAAAACCTTTACCTGAAGGGGTTGACGCGACGAAACTACCACCGGCCGAAGTGGCACCGTATTGGCCCCTTGGTTCGAACCTCGACATGCATGTTTACCTCTCAAGTTCTCCACGAACCGACGTATTCTCAAGATTGGCCTACCCTCACCTCAAGAACGAAGATGCAGATCTTCCTCACTTTACATGGCAGAATATCACATACGGAAACTATAACGACCATCGAGTAGTCGAATTCGATGTCAAATTCCCTGAAGTGAGTCTCCTCTTCGTTCCTTCGCTAAGCGGTGCCTGACTCCTCCTGCCGTCATAAGTCGGTACTGAGGAACGGGTCTTTATGGGCTGATATTGTCCTAACAAGAGATGGAGCAGATCTCGATCCACGGAGTCCAACCTTCGATCCTTCCAGCATTCACCACATCCGAAAGCGTATGCTGCTCTCTGTTCTTTTTTCTTTCCTTGACAAACAAAAAATTAGTTATCACGCCTTACCTTCCTCGTCTCAAAGCCAGGAAGGAGAAGAACCTTTTAAGCAGTAATGAGCAGGAACATGAAGAGGTTGAAGAGGTGTGCCGTAAACTGAGGCTTCACCTTTCTGATTGTTCTGACGTTGCAATTTAGCCCGATATTATTGCTCCCCACTGGCACCAAGTGCGTTTCCGCCTGTGATATATTTTCACAAATATTGACAACTTCGGCTAGAACATCACGTTGGCTTTAATTTCTGATGCCACAACTCTTCCTTTCGCCAACATTCCGCCACCTATCGCCCAGTGTATGTAGAATACCATCATTTTATTTTCTCTGACTGACCTTCTTTGAAGTTATTCATCTGGTTCCTGAAGAACGCGATGAGAAAGGAACAAAAGCATTTTACAAGCCAATTATCTTTCCCAACGAATTCTGGCATCTTCGCTCGCATTACATTCAAATCAATGAGACAACACCCTCTCTACCCGTCCAATTCACCTTCCAGCCCATGTCCTACATGAAATTCCAACTTTTTGCTTCCATGACGCATGGCTTCAACGAGGCCGCCAAGCAACAAGGGCAGACAACTGGAGCGGAGCTTGACGAGGTCAAGCGGATGCTGTTGGAAACCAATCCTTGGTTCTTGGGTTTGACGGGATTGGTCAGCATTTTGCATGTCATGCAAGTCCATGCCTCCCTTTTTTTTTGTCAATATTCATATGTTGTTCTATAGCTTTGAGATGCTGGCCTTCAAGTCCGACGTGTCACATTGGCGTCAAAAGAAAGAGATGACTGGCGTCTCTGTTCGGTGAGTTGACTTTGAGCTCCTTTTCCGCTGACGTCCTGATTTCTGTGTCTCTTCATAGGACTGTACGTCTCTATCAAATTCATAATTGAAATCACCTCTCAAATGTTTTGACAGATTGTCACTAACGTTTTCGTCCAACTCGTCATCCTCTTGTATCTCATCGACAATAATGAGAACACCAGCTGGATGATTTTGATGGGGTCCGGTATGGGTGTCGTCATTGAAGCCTGGAAGGTACGCTTTAAATCCAATCCACTGATGCTTTCTCATGCATTGAATAGATCACCAAAGCTGTCGATATCAGAATTGTTCCGAATACCCTGGGTTCTCTCCTTCCATATAAGCTGGACATCAAAGGTAAAAAAAACGATACTTCCTTCTGTGCTGAACTTCTTCATCAACTTGTTCAATAATAGACAAACACGTGCTCAGTGAAGACGAGAAGAAAACGCAAGAGTACGTGGCAGGACCTAAGTTTGTACATTTGATTGACTGTATATAATGCAGGTATGACCGATTGGCGTTCCGCTATGTGGCCTATGTGGCGATACCCTTACTCGCTGCATATTCTGTATACTCTCTTGTGTATGAGTCGCACAGAGGATGGTACAGTTTTGTGATCTCGACCCTGACATCTTTCGTCTACATGTTCGGATTTGTACGTTTCAACTACACGCGCAGATTACTTATTAATCGTTGCTGTGTCCCATAGGCCCAATTGGTTCCTCAACTGATCATCAACTACAAGCTCAAGGTCTGTTCTCTCCAGGTAACACTCCCAATCTTCTTACAAAGCATTTTTTTGTTTTGTACAGAGTGTGGCGCACATGCCAATGAAGGCAATGGTCTATAAAACGCTATCGACTGTAGTCGATGATTTATTTGCGTAAGATGTTCTCTGATTATCTTGAGACAGGGGGTTACTCACGTGAAAACCATTCTCACAGATTCTGTATCAAGATGCCATTCCTTCACCGTCTGGCCTGTTTCCGGTACAGTAATCTCACCGGCATTTCAATTCTTGCACAACTGACAAGTACCGGGATTCTCCTAACTGAAATTGTAGAGACGATGTCGTGTTTCTCATCTTCTTATATCAGGTGCGTCATTGAGTACGTCTTTGGGGAGTGACAGCTGACCTTTGTATAGCGATGGATTTATCGCATCGACCCGAAACGGGTCAATGAATACGGACAGGTCCTTGCGACGGATGCCGAAGAGGTTGAAGGCGAAAGCAAGAAGAAAAAGTGAACTTGTGATTTCGGCGAAATCAGAAGGTGTTCGTGCGTGTATAGACCGTAGGATATGTGAAATGGCTACCACTAATAGAGAGCATTTGATTTAATTGCAATCGGAACATGACCTGGAGATCTAAATGGATGTTGCGAGCGATGAGAGCGATATGGTGAGGATAATTGTGGGGAATGAGATTCAATGTCCGCTTTGAGGTCCGGAAATGGGACCGTCTGTCCGAATCTGAGAGTTGACACAAAACCACGTCCGACGGCCGCAACGAGACTTTCTCTTCAGTCGCCCAGGACATCCTCTCATGGCCAGTGACCACTCAGAGGTCAAGTACGCCTGCAGGTGTCTCAATGTCCGCCTAACTCCCGCCCAGCCCTCTTCACCTCCACCAGACTACACTCGCGACCCGGATTATACCCCCATTTTTGTCAAGGACGATGGAATCTCGGTGGTCTGTTTTCATCTCAAAAATAAGACCCATTAATGGGGTGCTCATATATATATATGTGCTCCAGACACATCCACAGGTCACCGTTAGGCTTAACTCAAAAGGAGTACCCATCCCCGGCACATCGAAATGCTCGCGTTTTACAGCTCTGACTTGCCTTCTTTGTAATCTCGCGGTTTATCGCGTACACCATCTTATATCATTGGACGTGGTTGGCAATGAACCAGTTCTTCTGCCTTCAGAAGAGTGGGTGGAGCATGAGATCATGAAGAGCGCCACAGGTTGGATTGACGTGCATAAGGATTGTCTGGTAAGTAATGTGCCACCACTCCCTTATTTTGAAGCAGCTTTGGCTACCTCCGCCCTTAGCCATTACGGACTTTTCGTGAGGTAGTTGAGCTGTTACTTGTATTCGCGCTAGACAAGGCTCATTTATTCGAAGTGACTTCATCTGACTCATTTGAATCATAACAGGTCGGAGAGGATATATCGAAAGCAGAGGCATCCCCCTCTTACGTGCCTTATTTCTCCTTGATCTTACCGCCCACTTCATCATCCCCTCCTTCATCACCGAAAATGGACCCGCAGGACTCAGAACCCTCTACGTCCGAAGCTCCTCCGCCAGCATACCTCTCGCACATGCGACCTTTATTCTTACCTCCTCCTTTCACATCATCCCATCCCATCTTTATCCATCTAGCGGCACTAGCTACGAAGGAATCCGAGGTATTACGTTCAGCTGCAGAACAACGCATCTCGGATTTCGTAAAGGCCGAGACTGCCGGTGTTGAAGTGAAAGAAAAAGAACTCAGACGTCAAACGGAAACCTTGTGGAAGAATTTCAGACAGCATCTTAAAGCCATACAACAGGAACGGCATCGTCCATTGAACCATGCACGCTCCCCGTCTCGTGCTAGAGACTTTCCTGCTAATGGCTTGATCAGTCCAACACCACTCTCTGCATCAGTGACCATCAGGAGTTTTGTGCCACAGCCCGTCTCTCCGGCGCCTGCGGTGTCATCAACCTCTCTGCCACGGGTATCTGCCTTGTCAGCGTCATTGGCTACGAGTAGCTTTCATCATCCACGAGAAACACGAGCGGAGTCTTCGCCGGCCACTCAACGCAACGGTTCTAATTATTCCACCTCCAGCACCTTATCGACTCCGAAATCTCTATCTCCAACATTAGTCCCCAGCGAATCGCATGGCGACGGTTCAAACGTGTTGCAGTATAAACGAAATATTAATGACGCCATCAACACCCAGGCGAGTTTCAGGTACTTTTTAAACCTTGATGAGGACATGGCGCGATATAAGCGCCAACAAGAAGAGGCGTTGCGAAAGCAAAGCGAAGCAGAAATGGCCAAAGTTAACCAGACAGCCGGACCATCGCAAGATAACGGAAATCACATCCCTAATGGTACCACGCGGTCTAAAGAGGTGGAGGCTGTGGATCCTATGTCACCTACGGCAGGGGGGACAACTAAACCGGAAGGGCAAACTACATCATCACGTGGACGCGATAAAGGCAAGAGGAAAGTTACCTTTGATGCCCAGCCGGCCGTGGTGACAATTAAAGAAGAAGAAGCCAAGGTCGACGAGGAATCTAGAGGTATGTCTATTCATGCAAATTTTAACTTATACTGATTTTTTTTCTAGACATGATGTTTCCATTGGAAGATCTTGAAGGGGTTGAAAAGACAGAAAAATTAACAAATACAAAAAACAATACCCTTCCCCTCTTGGAACAGCCGGCACCACGTCCCTTCCGTGTTCGAAGCTCTCGTCAGCAGAGCAATTCTGCGATCGAAGCATTTTCATCGCTCCGACCCTCTTCATTGCCTAACCCATCACATATTCGGCCAATAAGAAGCCAACCTGGTGTCGATTCATCTTCACAAATGATGAGTCTACCTAGGCCCATCACCACCCATGCTCGTGTCGAAGCGCGTCTACGTTCACCACCGCCTTCTTCCTCCACTCCATTGAGCGAACACGAAGCAGTGCTCATGAAATTAGTCGCTGCTGATACCCCAAGCCATCGCGGGGCTTGGACTCCGGACAGTAAATTATGGCAATCATTTACCCGGCGACAGGGCTCGAAGGACAGTCTCTCTTCAACGTTTATACCAGAAGAAGCGGAAAGTAGCGATGAAGAGCTGTCGGAAGTTATACCTAGTACGACAACCAAGCCTAAAGCCGTCAATGGCAGAAGCATTGGAACTGACGAAGACGACGAAAGTGAGATATGATATCTCACGTCATTCCAATTATTTTTTCTGACGTACTCTTCAGGCGGAGAATCTGACCCTAAACTTCCCGTTGCTGGGTCTCTACCCCTCAACATCTTGCAGCGGGCTAAAGCCAAAGAACAACTATCACTTGCTTCCTACTTACCTCCTTCGACTATTCCTGAGCTTCCGACACAGGCGACACCGCTATCAGGCTCAGTGTCCAAGCCTCTCTCATCGGCCGCAATCCGTAAAGCCGCATATGCTGAACGGGATCGAAATAGGTCAATGGATCCGGGCGCTCTTGACTTCACTGCCGAGGAAGATGATGAAGACGAAGACGAAGAAAGTGAGCCGGATCAGGCTAAGCCTGAGACAGTGGACGCCGGTGAAAAGGCTCGGAAACATGCATTGAAGATTCTTCAAGTTCGCAGCGAACTACCTGAAGAGGGCATGTGGAGAAGTCTGGCGTAGACTACGACCGTCCATTTCGTCGAGGTACTCAGGATAAGTTTTTTCTTGCACTCCACATTGAACAGATCTACCTTGATTCTTTTCATTTATCGTAGTTTACGGTCACGAAGGCGCCTCTTCAGCTACTCGTACAATCGCATCTATTCTAATAGTTGTGTTACCTCCATCTTCACCCATCAATCTCAACACACCCAACGCCAACTCATACATTGACTTTCACTCTTACCATTGTTGCATACTTTTTTTTCAAATTGTTTCTTGCATTTGCATTTTCGCGTTGTATGTCGTATTACTCTCGCCGTTCTGGGATGCCCCTAGTCATTTTGCCGCCCGCATCACCTTTTTGATTTCCTTGCGCTCAATTCCATTAATCTTTGGTATACTAACCCGCCTTACAGTACTTGTATGTTGTTAAATCGCATCCCACCTAGCATTTTTGCGCCACTGCCTCAATGTCACTTGCAAAGCATTCTATAAATTATTTTTGTTTCTTGTATTTGAATATTAAGAGAATGTATTACTAGGCGAATTGAGATGGGGTTTGCGAGTCCGAGGAAACAGGGATAGCAAGAGGAACATTCAAGTATATATATGTACTTTTATTTGAAACAATACTCTATCGCAAAGGAGTCGCCGACTGAATAGCAAAACCGCATGCAAATAGTAAGGAAGAACAGAATTAAATTCAAATAAATCAACTTATGCATATCTCCCACATCCCATTACTCCACACTATCAATGCCTTCGGTCTCAGCTCAAGGAACAGTAGCAGCCGGACTCTCAGTATATTTTTTAACAGTTTCCTCAACCTTCGATTCATCCTTGAGCTCTTCAGCCGCGCTGCTTTTCTCTTCTGCCGAAAGAGCCTTAGCCTCTTCAGCACATCTCTCACACCCGCAGGAGAACCTCCAGCCTCTGGCAAGTTCGAAGCGTCGGCGGCGTCTGCATTCGACGACGCTCTCTCCTGGGTGCTGGGTGACGTCAACAAAGGCGACGGTGAGGACGTCGCCTTTCTTTAGGTCTTGATTGGCGATGATGGATATTTCCGAGGTACCTAAGCTGAAGGAGGGCCGGACAGTGGGTTGGCAGGAGTGGGTGAGGTAGGAGGAGACGGTGTAGAGGGCGCTGCCGATTTGACGCTGTGTACCGTACGGTGTGCGGGTTTTTTCAACGTCTTCAGGACGAGCTGTGCGTTCGGGCTAAGAAAAAAAGTAGATATGAGACAGGGGACAGGGTACGAATAAAAGAACTGCACCCACCCTGTCGTCGCGTCCTCCACCATAGCAAACGCCGAAAGTATTATAAGCCATCTTACCGATATAAGTAGCATACTTCTCAGGAGTAATGAATTCCTCCAAGCCAGGCAGAGCATTGGCCAATATTTCTGTTAGCAAACTCATCTCTTCCTCATTCGCAACGACTTCCAGGTACCTGAGACGCTCTAGATGATCAGCAAGTACGTATTTCTCAAGATCGGAATCGGAATCCGTGTAGTCGTTCTCGACGCGAGACGAAGCCGCAGCCTCGACCATTGAGCTAGCTTGAACAAGTTTCTGAGTTTCAAGTGCGACTTGACGACCGATGAACCGTGCAACGAGTAAAGGGGCGAGACGTTGTTCCTTTTTGATAAATTGAGCAAACTTGGCTTGAGCTCGTTGACGTGCTTCTTGGGCTGTAGGAGTAAAGAGGGTGGGTGTAGGGAGTTCAGAGGGTAAGGGTGATTCAAGCGTGAAGAGGAGCGAGTGGGACTGGTTCTTTGACGTCACCATGCATGCCTTTGAACAATACGTCAGGTTGAGGACGCTGTTGGAGTCTCTGGGTATTTTGAGAGACATTCCTGGTTGGATGGCACGGAGACAGTGGGCGCAATAAGTTCCTTTTTCTAGCAGGTCAGTATCCAATGCAGTAACGACGGGGAATTCCTAGTCAAAAATAGTTGTAAGTATTTTGCTTATTTAAAGGTAGTTGACCAAAACCTTGTAGATGACTTCTCCTGCAGTAAAATCCTTGTTCACGACAAGCACTTGTCGTTTCTGTCCAAGTGTTACTTCACGAACATCGACAGAAACATTAGTCTTCTTGGGAGGGAAATAATCATAGTACGCTGCAGACAAGACAATCAACCACCTTAGTCTCTTTCATTCTCAGATAGTCGTCCACTGCTCACCTTCGATTCGATGTTTCATCTAGAAGGCGCACATGAAAAGAAACGAGAAAATGCAACAAATATATTAGAACTTGTGTTGCAAGACGGAGATAGATATGGCAAAAAGAGGATATGGATGCTCTTAAAGTCTCGTACAAATGCACAACAATTCTTGGACCTCCCTGCTGCCTTTCCATAGGAAAAGGAGTCCAGGTGACCAGGAGGCGCCAGTATATGACATAATCCAACATCTCCCGAGGACTAGGCTGGCGCTTGAGTACCAGGATCGGTGACTCTGTCCCACTCTTGAGAAGTATGGGAGGAAGTACCCTCAGATGGAGGGCCCCTGATCGGAATAGTATCTTCGTCGAGACCCGTAGTGTCATGAAGTTGTGAATCTAGAGCACTTACGTCCAGTTGGGTTAGTTCTACCACAAGCTGGTTATTTCTGATCAGGCACAATGTTTGTTTTCATATATAAAGTAAAATTACCTTGAATATCGGTTCGATAATTGTCTTCTCGTAGATCACGATAAGGTCAGATGGTGCAGGGTACACCCGGAGGGCGCGGAAGAAGGCGGTGGCAGCGGGAAGGTAGAAGTTGGGTCCTGGAGGGTATTTAGGATAAAAAAGGGGAGAATGACGCGATTCATACCTTGAGCAGCAAGTTGTTCGCCGACGCTGACTTGGGTCATGAAAAACGCTTCTTTTTCTTCGGGACTGACAGGCTCGGCCTCAGCCTTGACCTTCTCTACCACTTCGCGAAGGAGGGCAAGGGTGATGTCACTGGTCGCGTCGGCAAGCTCGCTCTTTTTTGTCTGCTCTACCTCTTTTGCGATGCGTTTTTTCTCCTTTTCTGGAAGCCAGGACGTCAGTGTCGCAGAGAAAAGGAGATGAAAAGGGACGAACTGAGTTTTTTGCGGAAGTCGACATCGTTTCTACGCTTGTAGTCGAAGTAGACTGCGTACGCCGCAAGACCAGCTGCGACAGTGACAGCCGCAACGGCGAGATAGGTTGAAACCCGGTTGTCCATGATGGATGTCGGATTGAACAGGTGTCTGTGACGGAATGGATTTTTTCTGAATGGCTTACATAAGGAGAAAGGACCAACTTTGTTGAAGTGGTCTCTTTTCAATTATTTTTTTGGTTGGATCTCTGCTATATATTCCCGTGGATGTATTCAAATAGACTGTTAATAGATAGAGTTGCTGTAGAAGAGATAAAAATGTCGGACGGAAAAATAAGAATTGGAGGGAAAAAGTTACCCACGACCGGAGTGTGATTCTCTTTCTTCCGTACCAGTTCCCGTCGCTGGCATGGACGGCCTAGCCAGCGCGTCCACCCAAGCTCAGTCTCTCCTTCAACATCCCACAAACGACGACGCTGGCCCTGCTTCTCTTTCTGGTGCTGGTTCCACCGCTTCTTCCCACAACGAACTACCGCAAGATTCGCACAACCCTTCCGTAGATCAGAACTTCCCTGCCAGCAATTCCACAAATATCTTCCCGGATGATTTATCTACTCAAACCTCTCAGCCATCATCGGCAGATGGCACAGCTGTAGCAGCGGATGGAGAAGTGACGCAAACAACACAACTAATTTCTGATGTTCACGACAAGGCGGACGGCACGGACCCGGACAACGTGCAACCTGAGCACATGTTGATCAAGGAAGAGGGCGAGGTGTTGTTGGAGCATGTAAATGGTCATATTGAACTCCTCGACAATACTTCAGACCAGGGTGTTGGATCTAGTCAGTCAAGTTATATTGCCGATGAGGGTCAGGACTGGTTAACGGATGCCGATCATGAATTGAAACGCGTGAAGGTGCGCAGACTTCTTCATTTATTCTATACTTCTATATTCTCGCCCTTTTTGTTGTGCTTTTCCATTGCGTTGACGGTCATACCGGACACACGCAATATGACTCTGGACTACGGCACCGGAGGGCAATGCAAAAGCGCTATTATCAACTTTCCCCCTGCCCAATTATCCAACGCTCACACGTCTCGTTAGGTGTACGAACTCATTGGGTCGCGATGGATGGACAGAGGGACCGCCTTCTGCTTCGGTCAATTTTCAGAAGAAACCCAAGAAGCCTTTCTTATCGCCCGTTCCGAGAGACATTACGACGAAGTCATTTTAACGACAGCCATCCGCGCAAACGACGTGTATCAGCGCCAGCAAGGTAAGTTGCTTCCTTTGGCGGCTCGGTGCCCTATTTCTCTTCCCTGCTCCCTGCACACGACCAACCGTTCAAACCCCTGATTGATCTTCTTCGGCTCGTACATCCGGACTCGATCTGGTACTCACATACTTGCCCCAATCTATAGACACCCTGATCGTGTGGACGGAACCGGATGGAGTCGACTATGCCTTGAGTTTCCAAGATCCCGAAGGTTGTGCAGAAGTTTGGAATTTCATCCAGGAAGTGCGGCATCACATGAACTCTGCTGGTGTGTAATTTGCCCTTGGCGTTTATTTCTAATTTATACCTGAATACTCACACAGACTCCCTGCCCCTCGGGCCTTCTGCTCCTTCCTCTTTTCTTCCTTCAGACACTTCTGTGACGGCAGCAGCCATTGTACGCTCCGGACATCTTCCCGTTCCTCAATTAGGCATCATCAGCGAAATCGAGAGGGCAATCAAATCGTTGGCGAGAGCTCAAAATGTGAAGGAACGGATATGCGAATATATTCAAAACGAGGTGAGTTCGATCATTTTCATTCTCTTTCGATTTTCCTGCCATCAGCAGTGACGGTAATGCTCCTGTATCATTCGGTTACATTTTGTCAATACACTCGTTCTCTGTTTTGCATTGATGAATGTATTTGTTGGAAGAACTGCCAAACTGATTCGGAGCCATGCCTTTGCTTTCATCTTCCATGACAGGATTACATCAAGTCTCTGATTAATGTAATGCACACGGCTGAAGACCTGGAGAACCTGGAGAATTTACATGCACTATGTAGCCTTATGCAGACAATCCGTGCGTTCTTACTAACGATGCTTCCTAACCTTGACTTCATAAATACTTTACAGTGATGTTAAATGACCATACAATGTACGAACATATCCTGGAAGATGATATATTTTTTGGAGTCGTCGGCATGTTAGAATGTAGGTCTGGACGTTACTTTCCTTGAATGAATACTTACCCTGTTTTACAGACGATCCTGACTTTCCAGGGCATAAAGCCAACTACCGTGATTTTCTGCACAACACAGCCCAATTCCATCAACCCATTCCGATGCGCGACA
Source organism: Gymnopilus junonius (assembly GCA_015501075.1). Lineage (NCBI taxonomy): Eukaryota > Fungi > Basidiomycota > Agaricomycetes > Agaricales > Galerinaceae > Gymnopilus > Gymnopilus junonius. Next base: position 1,316,652 of record JADNYJ010000001.1, on the reverse strand, counting down.
TCTCCATCCAGCGTAAAATCCACCACACGTACCGCCTCCAATTCCTCAAAGACGTCGTTCTCGCCCGTGCTCTCGATGACTCCACCTTCAATGTCCTGAATTCGTGTATCATCTTCAACCAAATCGATATCATCTCGCATATTCAGCAAGATCCGACGTTCTTGCGTGATATCGTGCGTCTGTTTGTGGATGAGGATATGTTGACGAGTGGAGCATCGAATGTGAGACGAAATCCTCAGACTCAACCTCAGCTCGAGCCTCAACCACAATCACAGTCTGAACAAAATCCTCAAACGCCGCCTCAGCAAATTGTCATCAGCCTTAATGGGAACGGAGACAATGTCACCAAAGCGGATAACGTGCCAATGGAAGTCGATCAGACGCCAACAAGTCCGAAACCTCCCAATGGCACCACCCCGACACCTGTGAATGGCCGTAAACATAGACGGTCAAACACCTACGCTTTTGCTCCTCCAGAAAATCTTACGGAAGAAGACATCGCACTCCGCCGCGACGTCGTCTTCCTCCTCCAGCAGCTCTGTACCATGGGGAAGAATATTCAAATGCCAGCCAGGATGGCACTCTTCCGCTCGCTTGTCGATCGCGGCATCCTCTTCGCCGTGCAATGGGCAATCAACCTGTCAGAAAAGGAGAGCTCAAACAAACAAATAATCAGCGCTGGTGGGGAGGTACTGACGGCGTTGCTGGACCATGACCTTAATGGTGTCAGAGCACACACGCTCAAGCAGGTGCTGGCGATTGATAAGGAGAGGGAGGCAGGCAAAAAGGGCGCGGATAAGGCTGAGACTATTGCGCAATTGGTGTGCCGAATCATGGCGCAGAGCAAGGATTTGGCTGTACAGAGTCAGGTCGGAGATGCTTTAAAGACCTGGTTGGATATTCCTTCCGGAGAAGGTCCTGGTTTGGGCGGTGCTTCTGAAGTAAGTGGCGTTTGTGATTCTTGGTGTTACATACCAGGTCATTTAACGAAGCTTATTTTTTCTAAAGGCAAATCCTAAACTTCCAAACGCTCGGAAGGATGACGCAGGCGTAGAACGTTTCATGGACTACTTCTACAAGGAGTGTGTCCATACCTTGTTCAAACCCCTCGCCGAACTCCCAGAATGGCGAAATTACAAGGATCCTGTATTACCTCTCACCCGCGAAGAGACTAACCGATTTGTATACTTGTGTGATTTAATGCATAACTGTATCCAGCAACATCATTTCCGGAGTCATATTCACTTCATGGCTTCCGATATTCTCCCTCGCGTGGCAACGCTGTTCAAGGCCAGGGACAAGCATTTACGGCATTGTGAGTTTTATTAAAATCTAAATTTCGATCGTAATCATGCTGATCGCATATTTGTTCCTGACCCTTCTGTCGGCAGCCTCTTTCCGCATCTTCCGCTTGCTTCTGAAGCAGGGCAATCCCAATTCTATGTCTCATATCAAGAAGCACGATATCTTGAAACCGATTTTGGATTTGACGATCCAAGAGTCTTTAAGGGATAATTTGCTGAGCTGCTCATGCCAGGAATACTTTGACCAAATGCGTCGGGTATTACGGTTTTTATATATATTATTTATTAGTCTCCTGGGCTCACATCCTCTCTTGCGCTCTAGGACAACATCAAGGATCTGATCGGATTTTGTATGACGCACCATGAAGCGGAGATCCAGAAGCTTGCTCAGTCTCCACTTGGCAGTCAACGTTTCCAACAATTCATTCGCCGCTGGGAAATGAATATTGCTCCACTGCCGGAAGAATCCTCCTCTGAAAAGTAAGCCCTATTTTCGTTCGTTTATCTGCACTTCTGATTTCGGGATTGCCCTTCTAGACCTGTCGACGATCGTGATTGGAGGCATCCTGGCCGTGGACAAGACCTGGTAGAAGAATCGTATTTCCAAGCCGATGACGATGACGATCTCCTTCCACCATTTGGTCAACAATCTCAATTGCCCCGAAGTCTCAGCCAGGTTTCGCCCTTGGCTGCTAACAACACTGGCTTGAAACGGAAAAGAAGGCCAGGGCTCACAAGTGCACCGAAAGGTTACCGCCCACCTCTGAAATCTCCAATCCTCAGTGCTCTGGTTGACTATAGCGAGGACGATGAGGAACCCGAATCAACCGATCTCGCCGGTGCCGCTCCAGAGGCATCGGGATCGGGTTCTGCATCCCAAGTCGATAATAAAAATTCTGGCCCACGATTCTCGGCACCTCTATTGCCATTATTGCCCACGATACCGTCAGGACCTCCGCCCAAGCGGCTCAAAGAGGATGACGACGACGATAACTTACTAGAAGCTTTGGCTCGAACTCCACGATCACGATCCAAGTCTCCTTCACCTATTCTTGGCCCTATGCGACCCAGCGAAAAACGAAGACGAGCAGACGACGATGACGACGAGCCGCTCGTTCGAATCAGTCATTCAAAAAAGTTCGACCTTGGAAGTCAAAAGGAGGGTTCTCCTTCGATGATCATTGGTAGTAACAACAAATCCAAGGGCGGAGACGACCCCCCTGCGAAAAAAATTAAGGTTAAACTTGGCGCTATCGGTTTGGCTGTTGCTTCTACTCTTTCTGCACCTCCAAGTCCTAGTCCAAGCCCAAGCCCAAGTCCAGCTCCTCCAAGTCCAACCCCCACCGCATCGGCAACGCCAGGCACAGACTTGCAATCATCATCGTCAAAACCAGGCAAGAAAGATGGAGATACTGGATAGTTCCAGCGTGCTGTTGCGGTCTTCGTTTTCTCTTTAGTAGTACACATGTGTTTCTTACCACCCGGACCATATTTTCGACACACTCCTTCGACATTTATTTGTATTCACTCTGAAACATTTAGAATTTCTCTTTTCTCAACACTGACAGCTACTCATGCTCCATGACTTTTTTGAGCTAATTATGACCTTTAGGCTTTCATCCACCCTGTGTAGGGTCCGTCATTCATAATGTTTTAGTATCATGCCTTACTATCCGCTCTATTCATTAAAAATCGTGTAAAGTGAATTAGAGCAAAAATGTCCAAATCCAGCTCTTTGTAAAACCGTTTGGCAAGACAATCAGTGCTTCGGTTACCCACTGAAGCCTGGCAACACCCACCTCAAGTCCAGGGGTTTTCTTAGATCATCTGAAGGTGATTCAAAACAAAACGGTCTTATTGATAATACACGCATCATCGTAAGTGAATAATAGATAATAGAATCGATATAGAGCAGCACAGACCTGGATAGTCAAAAAAAAAAAGATTGAACCAGACAGGGATATATAAAATGGACAGTCGTGGATGTGGGCGTGATAAGATTACTGACAGCTTTATGAAGAAAAACCAACAAGTGTAAAAAAGAGTTTGTAATATACGCCGAATGAAAAAGAAAAATAATAAAAAAGCACAATGTATACAACAGGTGGAAATGTTATGGTACGTGAATGTAAGGGCGAAGGGGAAAAGGTATCCACATCAGCAAGAAGGTAAGGTCGAATAAAAAACATGTATCTTGAAGGGAAGAGAGATTGAATCTTCGTGTCGATGGATTGAAAGATGTTGTTTATGTAATGACTGAGTTAACAGTGGCACTGGCCATGGGCGAGGAGGCTGTAGATGAGTAAGCACAAACAGACGCAGACGGAGAAAAGATATGGTAAGGGGAAAAAACAAGCAAGGGGTTATATATGACGATGAGACGATCAATGGCAGAGTGAAGGAAAATAATGCTAGCAAACGAGAAAAAGCGTAACTGCCGGGGAAAGGGGGGGGAAGAGCGGTGGTGGTGGAGGTGGTGATAAGAATAAGAATGAAGCAAATTGTACTGAAATTTGCATCGACGTTCAAATTGCAAAATAGATATAGATGACGGACAAACAGAGGGGAGAGAGAGAGATGAGACTAGACAAAACAACAAACGATGGGGTCCACGAAAAAGAGAAAACAAAAAAGACGACGATAAGAGCAAGGGAGAAAAGAGCACAGGAATGAAGCAAAGAAAAATAATATAAGGCCAGGGATATGCATATGTTTCTTCGGTCAGATATCGCGTTGCTGTGTTGTTGCTGTGTGGGAGTATGATGTCGGCTGTATACGGACTGGGTGGAGAGGAATGACCCTCGATGTGATACATAGATAAAGTTGCATTGTGCTGCGTTCATACGAGTACGAGGGCGGACGAATGGTGTGTTTGATTAGGTAGTTTTGAATGCTCTGCGAAATGCTATTATGGGGTTATATTGCGGGATTGCTGTGTGCGCGGATGCATGCCATGATATGATGGAGAAAACATGTCGAATGCCGAGAGAAATAGAAAAAGAAAAATATTGCGAATGAAATCCACCCCGAATGAGATAGGTGAGGTAGCCAACCTCTCTATGAATGGTCGATCTGCAAATGCGAGGAAATAAAGGGTACCGCAGAGCGGTAACCCATCTACTCGTCATTCGGACCCCCTTGCTGCTGCTGCTGATTGTGTTGCTGCTGTAGTTGCTCACTGGGTATCGACAGCGGCTGCAGATGAGGAGGGATCGGAGGCTGTCCAAAAGGACTTTCATTCGAAAAATGCGGAGGCACCGCAAACGGCGAGTACGCCCCAAAGTTTCCGCCATTAAACATCCCACCAGCCCCATTCACAGCAGAACGAGGCACAAAGGCGTTCGAGGCACCCGTCAGAGGCGTCGACGATGCCGTACCAAACGCCATGCCCGACCCGGGCGACGTCGAGTAGAACCGGGGGGGTGGAGAGGATAGGAAGCTATTCGGGTTGTTATTCCCGTTGTTATTGCCTCCATTCCCACCACTACCAGAGCTACTCCCACTGCTGCTCAAATACGGCTGAGCAGCTTGCGCCTGCGCCTGCGAAGACGAAGACGTCGGTGATAGCACCGAATCACGCCTCAAGATCGATGAAGGCAGAATCCCGCGATGACCCATTGGCGCATGGAAATCATCCGCAAGCCTCGACTGGAAGTTCGCATCCTGGCCTGAAGCTGTCGATGACGAAGTTAATGTAAGAGGGGGCCCCTGCTGGCCCTGCTGGTGGAGATGATGATACTGCTGTTGAAAATGGTGGCTATTCAAAGTCTGCGTGAGCTGCTGCTGCTGCTGCAATGTCGGTCCACCCTGGTTAGCACCGGCGCTAGTAGGAGTGCGCACTCCGAGAGGATTCTTGCTATAAGACAACCTGATCCCATTCTTTACTGCCCCGCGCAACGTATTGCCAGACATTTCCTGAAGAGCCTTGGCAGCGTAATGCACATCTTCAAACTGAGAAAATTAAATGAGAATTTCCCACGCCATCAGTGAAATGAGATTAAAGACAAAAGGAAGTCGACACTCACCTCCACAAAACACATTGGCCCATTGGCTTTATGCCTAAAGCAGAGCTTGCGATAACCAGGACGGACGGAGAAGACCTCACGTAAAGTTTCCTCCAAGTAATCACTTGGGTATCCAATCGGCGGAGGCGACGTCGGCAGATTGCCCACATATAGCGTGTTGATCTAAACAAAAAGAAAGAATGTGAGCATTGACGTATTCAAACCTTGTGATAATGATAACAAGAGATAGATAGGAAGAATGGTAGAAGGATCATTTGGTAAGATGAAACCAAACAATAAGGGTCGACAATACATAATGCATGTTTCAACCCTCATCGCAACTGCATGGTGCTTGCCCACACATATAAGAAGGAAAGAAGGAATACAACAACTTACAGGAGGATTCTGATCCACCGTACCTCTCACAATGCTCGATCCACCACTACTCAACGCACTCCCATTCATCCCAGAAGCACTCGTCACGCTCGTCGTGCTCCCCGTTCCATTAGCAGAAGCAGGCGAAGGTAACTGTGGCGAGGTATTTCCTCCATTCACACTTCCAGCTGCGCTGCTCCCACTACTGGGCGCGCTCGTGCTGTTGGAGGTTATGGCATTAGGTGTGCGCTGCATACTAGCAGCTCCAATTGGCTGCTGCTGCGCCGGCGTAAAAGCAGGGGCAGCACCTCTCGGGAAAGTATTCTGGGCCATAAAACTAGACGTCGCACCCTGGCCCCCGAACCCAAGTCTGGCACCCACATACCCAATTGGATTTTGCGCTGGATGACTCGACGAAGAAGACAATTCAGCAGCGCCCATGGCACTACCTGTCTCACTCGATTCGCTCTGCGAAGAGCTGTGGTAGAGCTGTTGCTGAGCCTGCTGCTGCTGCTCATGGAGATGCAAAAATTGGGGTTGGTACGTCACACTGTGACGTTGTTGGGAAGGTTGCTGAGCTTCTATTCCTTGTCCAGGAGGCGAAGAAGACCTTTCAGATTCAGGGGCGGATCGAACATTGATCCGATCCCAAGGACCCACAATGCCATGTGCTTGAGGTTCGGCGCGCTCAGATTCATCGCGCTGTTCACCCACTTCTGCCAACTCTTTCTGCGTGTGCTGTGCAGTTTCTTGTTCGCCCAACATCGGGCTAGTAGTAGTCACGCTCTCTGTAGCAGGAGCTGCCGAATTGGGCATCCAAGGAGAGATACCACTTGCACTTATATTGCTGGCATTTGAGCTTTGCCTCGAAATTGGGGTCGCACCAACTCCATTAGTATTCGGCGAAGTTGAGGTGGCGGAGACACTGTGAAAAGCATCAAAAGCAGGTGGGTTACTGGCCCTGAGACGCATCAGATGTGTTTCTCTCTCTGTGTCTTTTGCCTCCCTCCTCCTTTGCTCTCTCTCTTCCTCTTCTACGCGCTCACGTGAACTGCGTGAAGTCAGGACCGCGACACTAGTAGCCGGAGCAATAGAAGGGGAAACCCCGCCTGGGACTAGAGAAAGATTAGCTACGCCCAAAGAAAGAAGACTTTCGCGCTTCCTCTCTTCTTCATCTCGTGAAGAGCCGTTGACGGCAGGGGCTGCATCTGACAATACCTGAGGTTGCCAACTACCAAGACGCGAAAGCGCCTGGGCCTGCAAACTATCCCTATTGGAAGTCTGAGAAGGCATGACAGGGGGGAAGGAGGGATCAACATTGAAAGCATCGACGCTAAGACCGTTCACATGCTGCTGTTGCTGCTGCTGTGTCTGGGTCGCAGCTCCAGCGCCAGGAACAGGTCCGACACCTCTTTTTGTATGAAGGTTTTTCTTTGCCATTTCCGCCTTCAACACTGCACCCTTCTCGATGTCAACTCTCCGGCCTTGCAGCGCATCGCGAGCGGCCAGAGCCTCCTCGCGCGTGCGGAACTTGGCAAAGCCAATTATTTGCTTTCGGGGCGGTAAATTTGGGTTGGAACCCACGCCCATACCTAAGCCGAGACCAGCGCCGGCACCCAAAAAGTGCGCACCTACATTGAGCTCGTCCGCCAGAGGCAGGTGTTGGGGCGCAGGCCATGAAGCCGTAGTACCATCCCTTCCGCCGTCAATGACAACGCCGCCCTGATTGGCGGTAACGAGGTTATACGGGTCGTTGGGACCAGCGTACGGGAACGCGCCCGGTCCTCGCAATACATTGACGTTGGAGATATTAGAGCCTGGAGGACCTGCACCAATAAGTGATCCATAGGCGGTGTATTCCTTATTTGGGATCTTCAAAGTGGCGGCTTCGAAGCCCTGGCTAAAAGTGAACATGTTCTGAAATTCGCGTTCCTGCGATATTTAAAAAAGTTAGGCAGTAAACTAAAAAAATACGAGATAACTGCGCACCTGCATATCCTCTGGGAAGCCAACCACAAAAATAGTGGAAATTTCCTCCCCATTGGCCGCGGTATTAGATCCGTTGGTCATGTTCATGCTTGAAGAGTTGCTGAGACCGGACGGTGCAGGAGGGTTGTTTGAACCGATGGTGGGGACATGAGGCCCATAGGGTGTCTGTGAGGATATCTGGACACCATTAGAGTAAGAGGGAAAGCCAGCGTGGGCCTGCTGCTGAGCGGGGGGCTTGGCTGGGATGAATTGGTCGGGCAAATAAGGCTTGTGAGAACCATTGGGTTGGCTGTAGTCATAGGAGGGGCGATGATCGTAGGGCTGCATGTGAGTCTGACCAGGGGAGGTGATTTGGCTGGCGGAAAAAGGGTCGGAGGAGGGGTAGAAAGCGGGCGAGTCACGGAAGGGCAGCGGGCGGGCTGGCCGGGCGGGTGGCCGATTCTGTTGCGGGTGGTATTCGGGAAGGAGTTGAAGGAGGCTCTGTAGTTGGTGTTTGGCTTGGGATTGTAGCGGGGCGCGTCAAACTCGGTGGAATAGTCGAAGAGGGCGGGGTGGGAGTGGTGCACGGGGTAGAGGGGGTCCTGCGGGCGGTCAGACGGGGAGTCCGGGCGGGTGGGGAGGCGGGAGTGCAAGTGGGCGGCGGATTTGTCGGTGTGGTCCGAGTCGTCAAGGGGCTCTGCGTCGGCCTGTGCATCCAAGGAGGCAAGCAGCGACTTGTTGATGTAATCCTCATCCGGCTGGTGGACATTCGTGGTATTGCCAAGGACGGGCATAACTCGCTCAGGACATATGAGGGGACGGAGGACAAGATAGAGACGATCGAGGGAATCGAATGTGATCAACTACTGTCACACTCCTAAAATCAATTCACCCAAACAAAATTCCTGTCCACGCACAGACCATTTGTAAACAACCTCTCATTGGCCGGCCAAAGCGGCCTCCTTGCACCAGGCCAAAGCGGCCAGGTCCGTCCTGAGCATCGCCAGTCGACTGTCAGACACAGCGGCGTCGGTGTGAGCCCGTCGCCCGCAGCGTAAGAGAGCCCAGTCATGGTCGTCGTTGCACGAAGAGTTGCGTGACAAATAACTCTAGGGTTAGCCAAATATTTTTATTTCCCTCTATTTACACGCCTCATCAACGAGCGCTAAATTCCTTTTCATTAGGCAAAATATCTTGCCGTCCCCCATTATGCCCCAAACGCGGATAAATTTTATTTCCTCTTCCGTCCTCCCATTGTCCTTTTCTCCCAATGACTTTAGTCAAAGCACGTCGTCCCAGGTCGTCTTATCATCTTATCTGCGTTCACCATCATGACGTAAAGCAGGTCCCAAAAATACATTCACTGTATGAAATATTTTGTTGAGGATGATGATGTAACTAGACCAAAAAAAAACGCACCTATAAGAGTAATACATCCATAATCCACAAAAGAAATTAGCCCCGTTATAATAAAGTATTTACTTATCATTCATTGCCCGCCAATGCGTCCCTTCCTCTAACATCCAGCACCTAGCCCCCAACAAACCCTTCCTCTACTCGGACGAGGCTCAGACTCACCACCACCCCATTCACCCAACACACCCAACCCAACCAACCCACTGAGACCCATCAAAAGCACCACCGCGCAAAACACACTCCCCACAAACCTCCATCTCGCCCTTCGATCCGCTGCACCAGGCGCCCCGATATACGCATGCGGCACCACCAGTAGCGGATGTCCTGACGTCAGCGGCGTAGGTCCAAATTCCGGAGGAGCATGCGAGGGCAAAGTGGGTACCTGAAGATAGGGGGTATCAGAGTATGCATACGAGTGCACATGTCCCTCTGGCCATGTCCGCTGTGAAGAAGAAGAAGAGGCGGAAGAGTGGGAAGGCGGAGGCGAAGGCGAGCCAGGCGCTAGGGGAGGAGGTAAGACTGGAGAACCAGGACGTGGGGTTAGGGATGCATATGCAGGGGGTGGTGTGCGAGCCTTTATATGCTGCTCTGGAGCAAAAAGCGTATTATTATACACATCACCATCCGGCCGTGGCAGACTCGGGTTCGGTGGGTGTGGGTGTGGGTGCTGGATCGGCGTGGGTAGAACGTTGAGAGTTGCCATCTGGTTTCTGGAACGAGGCTAGGTTGCTGTAATTTAGAATGCAACGATTGATGAATGCAGGTATACTTCAGTCGGGTATTAACAAGCAACTGTCTTTGTCTTTCGGATCCTTCGGCAAACTTTGTTCTTCAGGCAGAACCGTCCACTACAAGATGGTAGGCAAGACACAAGAATAGGTTGAACTCGTGAATGGAAAGACGAAAAGGAAATAGAATCCGGCCGAAATTTTAGAGGTCGGCGATTCCGTGATCAGATTGAGCTGCAGGCCAGAGTTGTCGCGCTCAACGTCGTTGTCACTCCAAACTTTCTGATTCTCGCAGTCAGTGTTACTGATAGAACCTGTCTGTGCGTTCTTGTCGCGTAGTTCTGGCGCAAGCAGGTGTCAAGCGTTAAGTACGATGAAGAGCACTATGACGTCAACAATTCCTGCAAGACAAAAAAAGTAGGTGAGAGGTACCGGCAGATATTATTGACTCTAAGATGGCAAAAATCGGATCTTGCAAGTGTTATGTGTGCGAGACTGCGAGGATGGGCCTTGGAATAGAACGGGAAAATGGAAGAGGAAGATGCAGAGTAGTGGTGGAGAGAGGGAAAATGAGTCGAAATTTGGGTAGATGGATGTCGAAATGGATGAGAATTCCGGCGTGAATCCGAACGAGAATCGGAACAGAAAAATACGCAACCGTTCGTACAGTTCCTAGTTCTCGAGTACCTGCAGGCTGCAGTTCAGATAAATGAGTAAGTGGGAGACGAACAACGAGGCAATAGGTCAAAGGAAATATATACGCCAGTACACGCCGTACGTACTTACCACAAGTAAACCTCGTGGCTTTCGCTCGGATCAGTCGAGGTTGTGTCCGACAGTGAGCAAGATGAAGAAGGTGCCAACTGAAGAACTCCCCCTGTGCCAGTGTGTAAGCGTGCACCTGAACACAAGGCTGTGGCCCTGTGGGTGCAAGGCGATAGTTAGGATGTAGGTATATCCTCGACAGGCGTTATGATCCCAGCCCTATCGCGGAGTCAACCGATGAAGGTTGACGTTAACGGTGAAGGAGGACCCTTGTGGTGGGCATGGGATATCGATGAGTGGCAACGTGGTCCCGTGCTCCGTGTGTTTGCCACTTGCTCTCCTGTGTCTCCTCATTTTTGAAAAGCTTTTACTCCCAAGCTGGACTTTCTTCCCGACAATGACTATTAGAAGCTATTTGGAAGCCATACAAAGGTAGATATATTTTTATGTGCGCCATACATAACAAATACACTATGTTTAAATCTATTTTTGACGACCTAAAGAACCATCATGATGAGGAGTAGGAGAAACCTTTCTTTCTTATCATACCCCCCACTTCCGTAGTATGGGAAAGTCAGTCCTTCCTTGCAACGTAAACGATCTAGACACATCGTACACCACTCTAGAATGGTCCGCACCAAGTACACAGAGCAAAAAATAGCAATAGATGATGGAGAAAATAGAGAATGGATGAGAACGACGACTGTCCATTGTAGAACCTGCCTCTGAGACCGAAGAAAACAAGAATGGAAAGAGATATCAAGAATACCAGGGGAAAAAAGCAAAAGACCAAGAAAGAGATGAAAGTTGGGGGTTAAGGAATGTTCACCCAAAATTATGCATTGGATATGCACATCATTCCGTTCGTTCACAATTTTGGGATCGCATTCTTGATAAATATTTTCAGTTCTTCCAGTTCTTTTGGCGTGGTCTCATGACCTAAACCATCGTAAACATTATAGGAGAGACCCTTGAACTCTCCTGGTTTCAAGGCAGGGAAGCCGAGTTCCTTGGTAAGGAATTCGGATGACTCTTTGGAGTATTGCAGTTTGACAAGTTGGTCAACGCTTCCCGTACCCCAGAATATAGGTATAGAAGCAACATTCGGGGAAGCAAGCTAACGAAAAAGCATTCAGGTATTGTCAGAAAAAATGAAAACCGTGATAAACCAACCTCTTTGAATTTGTGCTTAAGGGGCACCCAACCACTTAGCACTGCTATGCCAGCGAGCTGGTGGCTTCCTGTAAGGCCAGAGAGGAGCGACATGGCGGCTCCTTGGCTGAATCCACCCAGGACGATGCGACTCGCATCAATGCCGCTTCTGATTTCATTTTCAATCAGGGCGTTGATCAGAGTGGCGGATCTTCGCATGCCTTCCTCGTCTTCGGTTGTGTTGAATCCGAAAGACTGTATGTCAAACCTGCCTCCACATGATCCAATATATCAGGAAAGTGTTAGAACACGCGCAGAGCATGAGCATACCATGATGGCATTACGATCCCCATATTCGCTGTAACGGGACGGATTGGCCTGAGTAATTAGAGCGCCAGGGAATAACAGAAATTCCAATGACACATTGCGAGGGACAAGAAAGAAAGGGAGTCCATTAGTGTGCATTCCCAGGTCTCGAGGAATGCCAGACTTACGAGTGGGGCAAGACCCATTTCACATGGGAGAGATCATTGTCTGTTTTGAACATATCAGCAACAGGTTTCCATCCCTCTCCTCGGTCGCCTAAACCCTGTAAAGATACAGAGCGTCGATAAAAGCGACTAGTATCTATTATATTCGATAATCATGCCCACATGAATAAAAAAGACAGTTGCCGTATGTTTAGAAGCTGGAGGGACGACCAAAAAGTCGAGAGGTGCGAGAGCCATCGTCTCCTTTTCCTGATTTAGTTGTTGGGATTCAGAAGTAAATTGAAAATCAGGAACAGCAAGAGAAAGGAAATATATCCAGCGATAAAGCAGAGCGGCAGAAAGGGCGATAATGATTGACCAGCAGAACATTCAGAATGCTGAACATGAACCTGATATAATCGATCTCAGGCGAATCGGCATCTACCGGCACCGTTCGATCGAAAGTCCTCTTGTCTGCCGACCTCTGCAACTCCTTTGCCTCCAGAAGCTGAGCTGCCCGTCTTAGGGTAAACAGAGACGTTCTTCAGGAATATTTATAAGCGCTGATAACGTACACGCAAGACTTAGCGAAGGAGATTTCACACAGTCAAGCCCATGGCAGAATCTTCTGGCAAAGTTATTGCTGAATCTGAGCCTCTCTCTCCGGTATCTGGCCATGCAGAGGATATTTCCAACGCAGAGCAAAAACCCACGTCAAAGAATGCTCTCAAAAAAGCTGCCAAGGCTGAGAGGTTGGCGGCTTTGAAGCTTGAACGCCGTGCTCGAGAGAAGCAGGCTAAAAAGGAGAAGAAACGAGAAAGAGCCGAGAAACGGGCCGCAGGAGAACTTGACGATGACGAGGAAGAAAGCAGAAAACGCGCAAAGAGACCTAGGGTTGAGTTCGGGGGCACAATCCTCGTTGACCTTGGATTTGACGACATGATGAACGAGAAGGTGAGCAGAATTATGTACGGTCATTTCTTTGCTCTTTGGCCTGCATAGCACATTAATCATGTCTACCCTTCGTCTAGGAGATTAAATCTTTATGCTCACAATTGGCATATACTCACAGTGCCAATAGGAACGCGTCGTTCCCGTTTTCGTTGATATTCTCCTCTGTCAATGGCCGGACCTATCAACGCCTTGAAAGCCTGAGTGACGCCAGTTATAAAAGGTGGGCAAATACCCACTGGTGGCCAGAGGGCTACGACCAACTTTGGAAAGGAAATGCGTTGCCGTCTTCGAACGAAACCCCATCTATTGAAGGTAATCTTGCCCAGCCTGAGCGCGGAAACTCGAGTGAGATCGATTCAAAAGAAGAACAAAAAGATGTAGTTGATTCAGGCCCGTCAAGCTTCGGTAAAGCAGTTGGAACCTCTGCAACAAAGTCTGCACCAAAGTCTTTGAGTGTTGCCCAGGATAAAGTCATATACCTAACGGCGGACACAGAGGACGAATTAACCGAGCTCAAGCCGGACGAGGTATATATCATCGGTGGGATCTGCGACCATAATCGGTACAAGGTAGGCATAATGCACCTTTCTTGAAGACTTGACAACACATCTTATCAAATTATCCAATCGGTCGTTAGAACCTTTGCCTCAATAAAGCAAAAGAGTCAGGCGTACGAACCGCACGACTTCCTATTGGACGTTATCTCGCTTCTCTGCCCACTCGCAAGGTTCTGACCGTCAACCAGGTCTTCGAGATCCTCGTCAAATGGGTCGAAACTAAGGACTGGGAGGAATCTTTATATGCAGTGATCCCTAAACGGAAATTTCAACCAGGGAAAAAAGGCAATCATGACACAAATATAGATGCAACGGCGGTAGAAGATGATGCCGAAGCTGACGAAACAGCTCAGCAAGACGCAGAGGACGAGGATTCATAGTCCTGAGCCATACGTTGGACAATGTGGATAGAGATTTGAAATTATCATGACAAGTCCTAGCCTTTATCATATCCTTCCTAGTCGTGCGATATCATTCATTGCCTCCAAGACGAGCTTTCTCATGTTAGATTCAAGTGACCGAACCCCCAATTTGATCTCTTTTGACATGTCATTTGCATTCCCTTCAAGTCCCTCCCCAGGAGTCAATGGTTCCGAATTATTCACCATTAACACCGCTGTGTAATCGCGAACCCTATTTATTTACAATCGAAACTTTAACAGAGCTTCCTGCTCCATATTTCAATTGAATTCCTTTTTGGAAATTGATGAGCCATATAAGGAGTGGCCCTGGCTTATTACTTCTACTTCACAGAAGAAACAGGCATTAAAAGAATGGTACACAACTTAGATTCCGAGAGCATTGTGCCAGGGATACGACGGTAGATAGTTGTAGCTACTTGAGTTGTTCCACTATTCGGGGCTTTCGCAAAAGGAAAATTAAGTTCACAAATCCATACCGTCGGGACGTTTACGCCTTCTCATCGCCGCCGGCACGTAGTTTTCAATTGAAAATTGAACCTCCAGAAAGTCAGCGGGCCCGTGGTAAGAAGCTGAATTGCCCTGAGAGTGGCGAATGTCGCACTCGGAGTTGCTAGATATCTAACTATCTAACTAGCCCTGGACTTGTGATCAAATTTGCCGAAAGAGCAAATGACACCTAATGAGAGAAAAAAACAGTAGGTCTCTCCATTTGGTCACTTGAGCAGATAAAGAAACTGTCAGAATATGCCAAAAAAAATTAGGTTATTAGATACGACGTTAACATACAACCTTAAAGGAGTTGGATTTATCACAGGACATCCTTCAGATTCACCTTGCCGCTTCCTCTCTCAAGCGGCTTTGGTTGGCTCTGGTCGGGTTTCCAGCCGATCTGGACATACGGAATGAGTGAAAAGTAAGGAAATACATTTGTATGATGTACCATGTATATGATTTGGAAGGTAGCCGGAACAGATTCTCCGGAACCATGCATTTCTGACATAATTAATCAATATAAAATTTGGGCTTGTTCAGCTAAGCAGACCTTTATAGATGGCTGAAGCTGCAGCTAAGGTGTCCCTACGAAGGACATTGCGCCTATGCAAATCTGATAAACCGGCTACGTATCGTAAATGCGAGCAATAGATTACCTTTCGATTACAGCGTTGTTTTCGCCCATGTCTTGCAGATCCTCCATGAGTTCCCACATGCTTGGGTAGGCTACCTTGACTTCATCGATGTCCACAGTGAGCATGTTGAATCCCGCGCGGCCCAGAAGGTTAGAAATGTCACGCGTGTCTGATGAGGAGGTCGTGTCTTAACTTCTTTTTAAAAGGAGCAGGAAAATATCCGACCTGTCATAGGCGATATATGAGGTGATATTCCGCCCTCACGCTCAATTTCAGCAAGTTGTAAAGACGTCCTAGGTGAAATAAGAACTAGAGGGAGTGGCATGTGACACTTAGAATTACCTTAATTCAAATAACGTGTCTCCTCCAAACATCGCTCCGAGAAATAGACCGTCAGGCTTGAGGGCCTTTTGTATCTGAACGAGTGTACCTAGAGAGTATTTAGAAATAGAATATATGATATCTTGCACTTTACCTGGCAGGTCGTTAACCCAATGAAGGCCGAGGCAAGATAAGATGGCTTCTTGAGAATCGGGCTCGACACTGGAAAGAAGGTTTTCCTCGTCTACGTGTATTCGTTCGACCTCAACTAGGGGTTTCTGTTGGGTTCGATCACTGGTGTAGGTGCGGATACATACCTTCGAATTCAGAGTCAGGATCTCGATAGAGAGTGGCCACTATATTCATAGTCAGGTAAGGGTACATGCCAATAGGTGTTTGAGAATACCGCTAGAGTCGAGCATTATCGACTTTTGAACTTTGTCCTTTTCCAGAAGCTTTGAAAGATGGCCTGGGCCTGACCCCAAGTCGAGGACTGTGTTGAAGTTTCGTTTGATATCCTGGAAGTTTTCAAAAGGAAAAAAAAACACGGTATGAAATAGCAAAACATACTAAAAATCTTTCCATCATCCTACCTGCAACTTCGTCCCGAACATAATCCACCGTCCTGCTTCTTGTACCTCCTTCACGAAGAGCGGCTCGGTTCCTCTGCATTCGTTTGACATTTCGGTCAAACACTTCATATGGGCCGACTGTACTCATGCTGGGTGCCGGTGAATTGGACGAAACAGCGGCGAATGAGCGTGCATGCTTCCTCAGAAGGAGTACTCTGGAAATTGGTCGTATATGGGAGGTCATGGTAAGAGTGACCCTGACGCGTCGCAAACGAGATCACGTTTCGTCACGAGGGGTCAAGTCAACGCGGCACAAACTGAGCTCTGACGCTTACTCTCTCAATTAATCTCTATGTCCCTTGGACGCCACGACCCCAATGCCAATCCAATCATTCCACCTGCGGTGTACCAGAAAACTGCAGCTGACATTCAACACGCGCGCGAATACCTCAACGCATGGGAGCAGCTTAATGAATCCGGAAGGGCAAATTTCGACCAACTGGAAAGAGAGGAATTAGCCTTGAAAAGGGAAGTCGATGCGGGGAGGGTTGCATAGTAAGTAATTCTGCCTATAAGTAGAACCATATAGCTGACCTATAAAAGTCAACGACTGTTAGACGTCCAGAAGCAAAAGGCTGCACTTGAGTATGCGCTCTGTGTCCTTTCGTTTGTCCTTGAAACTGAAGAAATATACACAGAATATCTAGCCATCGCTTTATTGCAAATCAACCGGCCAGTACGTCGAGGATAGAAGAAGCAGGACCAGGCGATCAAGCAGTGAGTTATCACTTGTATTGTCTGGATTTTTATGGAACCTTCTTACCCTGCAGCGCGGGTTCATATCCGTTGAGGATTCTGTACCCATCAGATTTTCTGCAAGACATGACTTTCAGCAAGGATCTTTCACGCAGCAGCCTTCTTACACCAAGACTTATACAATGAACATCCCTCAGTCACAACCTACGGGTTCCTATGTTGCTCCACCTCAGAACAATAACGCCTCTGGCTCTTCTCTACCCACACTACAGCATAATCTAATGCCCCAGTGGAATCCCATCTCCCGCAGAGTCAAGTACCTTCCCATATATCCCGTGTCCCGTCTGGCCATGATGAGTTTAATACCTCCCAGGCTGGTCGAAGTGGACACTATCGGTCTGCGGTATTCCAGGCAACCGCACCACCTGCTACTTCAAACCAGTCAGTTAGACACTCGACTCTTACGGACAAGAATTCCAGTCATACGCAGCCATCTGTTCCCATAGCCAGTGTGCACCAATCTCGAAATGTCCCGGTAGTCAATCAACAAGGTCCTCATGCACAACCCCGCCAGCAGCATATGCAACTTCAATACCAGGCCGGTACGTGTCATGTTTTCGATGATTCTAGCACCATTTTAAAGTCGCAGCGGAAGCTGGGAGTTCGTCTACCAGTTCAAGTCTTGCAAATGCTTTGGGCGAAATTTCCGCCAACGCTCCAAACACATCGCCCTTGCCCAACAATTTCTCGGCGACAAATTCTACGCCTTCAAGTGTTCAAGGAAATGTGACTGTGCCGGTAACGGAGCGTGTGCAAAGTTCGCCATCAGTCCCATTGCCAGCACCGACTTCATCTTCAAGTTCAGCCTCTCAACCTTATCAAGGTGTACCACCGGGTCAGATATCTGATCTGCGCACTGCATCTGGACAGCCTATCCCTTTGCCTCGGTATCCCACACCTGAGAATCTTTTCGCCATCAAAAAGAATTTCACAAAATGGGCAGAAGATGGTGCCGCTACTTCTACCAATCACAACAATTACTTTTACCTTTTCAACTGGAAGGTGTTCAGTGTCAGAGAATCAGATCAAAGCGTTCGGATCGTGATGTCAATGGGCGAGGAGACCCTACGTTTGACCCTTGGCGACTTTCTCGATAGATTCATTGCAGCTGTTTATTTCCACCAAAGACAAGGACCAAGCGCGTCGTCTTCTGCGGCTCAGCCAAGCCGGCCCCTTGACAGTAGGGCGCAGGATGCTTTTTCAACCCCAACCCCTACTGCACCCGCGGCCAAAACGCCAGTTCCGCAGGCATCAGCTACAACACCTCCAGGGACCACTCAGAATCAGAATACTACAAACTCTAGGACCCCCGTACCGATACCCAATACTATACTACCGAAAACTCCATTGACATCTCCTCGACAGGCCAACCTGAAGAGGCTAGCTAGAGATATTTTGTATGGCCTAGGGAAGAAGAGACCTAGAGAACTATCGACATTGAGTGAAAATGCAACACACTCGGTGAAAAAACACGCCTCTGAGGTGATAGTCCAAGGTTAGTAGCAAGTCAGACCTTCGCCAGTATAGTCCTTGACCACCTTACAGCATCTCGAACATTGGAATCAGAAAACCCAGCCTCCAAAGTTTCCATGGTCCATGACAAAAGAACTGTTCCTTTGTCACAAGAATCGCGTTCAGAGGTGTCGAAGCAGTCAACCACAGTAACACTGGATGGACCCACCATAGCTGGCCCACGGGCTATACGTTCTCCCGTCCCGGCTTCGACGCATACAGTCATCGTTGATCCGAGATCGGCCACGACCAACTCTTCAGTTGCTCGGCCTTCTCCTACAACATCGACGCCGAAAGAGTACACTCCGAAAGTTGCAGAGTCAGCCAGCGTATATACATCAAAAGAAACAGTTGACTCCATTGTTCCTCCTGCGCCATCTGCAAGTGTACCAACCACGAACCAACCACCCGTCGCTGTAATGTCAAGCTCAAGCCGCCCTACATTAACTCCGTCTCGGCCTGGGGCCAAGGCCAATTCGATAATTGACTTGACATCACCCCCGACTCTTGACCCCGTAGCCTCTACTTCGAAACTTCCACCAATGCGATCACCAGAACCCCTTTTTTTACCTTCATCTTCTCCTGAGCCGTCCTTCTTCCTACATCCTATGAAGTCACCTGGCAACTTTGACGTGACTGAAGTGCAGAGCTTGGAATCTGGCACTATGAATAGAAAGAAATACGTTACAGGAAAGAAGAGGGACGATGTATATGTTCTAGTGCCACCAGAACCAGAATACCTGCTGCGATATCGTGAGCAGGTCAGAAAAAAGATTGCAGGAGGAATTCCACTTTCTAGTCAGGAGACAATTGTTCAAGAGTTGAAACGGGGCACTCGGACGAGTCCAGTATCTACTTCTGCACCTGCTGTTGAAGAGGAAGGTGTGTAATAAGATTAGATAGTTGTACAACATTGTTGACTATCTTTCTTGTTTTTTTTTGGGTAATATGACTACTAGACTTCACGTATGCTCTTGAGGTTCAGCATTTATCTCCACAGGGTGAGTTTCCATTGGAGAGCACTGACTGCAATCAACTAGGGCGATATTGAGAATTGTTTTAGATGGAGAAGAACGCGAGATCGTACGGTTAGCTTGTACGCGGCTGCAGGAACTCCCATGTCGATGGACTGGTTGTGATTGTATATTAAATTCTGTTGAATCTCTGATCCGGCATTTCAACCAGCATATACCCTCTCCGTATACCGTGAGTACTGTATCGTATACGTCAACGCCAGGCACTTATGCGCGGACTTCATCAGCAGAAACCCTTCATGTGCAAATGGACTCAGTGCGGGCATCAAGTACGTTTCAAGGATGGACATCTTGAGAGACATGCTATGTTGCCTTTAAGGTGTGCATATCTCGGTGAGGGAAATGGCAGCTTTAAGATGGATGCACTTGCTGACAGTGTCATAAAGACTGCGATGACTCTTTCAGGTCGCCTGCTCAACTACTCAAGCACTGCCGGTTGAAACACCAAGATGGTATCTTGAAGCCGTCATATAAACCGTCACCGCCAAAACCATTGCCTCTGCAGCCACTCCCTAACAATGGAATTATTCCCTCATATTTGCTTGCCATAGATTTGGTCAAAGGAGAGGCGATGTCTAGGGAGCGTCATGAAGCTCTCGGGTGCTGGGTACGTTTCCAGCCCCTAAATTTTCTGGTTATCAGATATTTATACCCTTTCAGGTAGCGCGCAATATCTCTACTTCAGGATTGAAATCTCGATACAGACCGAGGAAGGTTAAGAGCGCCAGAGCTTCCAATCGAGATTCTGCAGACGCTAATAATGATTACGAATTTCTGACGACACGGACGACCAGATATTCGACGTATGTTTCAACTCCGGTTGACCTTGATCTGGCAGATCTAGACTCTGCAGACATCTCGCGGATGATAGACGAAGAAGACTTTACTCTGTGGGGGCCGGAAGGCGGTGATGAAGAGGTCGTTGATGGGTCGCCACCTGACTCGCCTCTGTTCTCTCCACGCGTCACAAGCGGTCGCATTGGAGAAATCAAATCGGAAACCGAAGATAGACACGAGAATGGCAGTGATGATGAAAATGAAGCCGTTGAAATCATGTTGACAGACATGACATTGTCCTCATGATACCTTCATTTTACCTTTACAGAAAACATATGTTGTATACTATACATACCATTGTTATGTCGTGTAAGCAGTTAAACGATATTTTCTTTACAATAGTACTAGTGGACCATGGTAGAGTAGAGTCATCATTCAATTCAATTAATCCTTGCTAGTGAAGGACAGAGATAGAATCTCGTTTCAAGGAAAACGCGAGGCTGGGACTTGCTAAAGTTATCATTGATGCAAATGTGGGAATTCCGGTTATTTTCGTCACTGCAACAGGATTGGAGAAATTGCTTGCGAGCCTCTCTTTCCATTGGCCCCCGACAATGTCTGGCGCCCCCAACACAGACGGTGAGCTCACCATGTACTGTCGGCACACCATGTCCTAATATGCCTCCTAGAGCCTTCTTACATCTCGGCACACTCGGCGGATGTCATTCTGTCCGACATTCGCCCTATAAAGTTGAATGCCGATGCTCTACGCGCCATCAATGACTTGCTCGACGAATTCCTGTCCAAGATTCTCAGTACTGCGTGCTCTCTTGCAACGGACAGGCTGAGAGCGAGCTTACTTGGCCTCCTTCCCACTAGTCTTGGCAAGGAAGCTTTACTGGAAGCTGAGGTCGAGTTGAGGGCTTATTGGGAGAGAACGGAATCCAAGGCTTCGTTAGAGGATGACTCCCGAACATTTAACTTGACATGGGCAATCGGCGTGCGTTTCCAGTATTCTATGGTCTTACATATCTCTGACTTCTTTCCGGTAGCTTTTGCGCCTTAAGTGCGAGGCTTATTCCACACTGAACGAAGAAGATGAAGATCCCGCTTCCGAGGCCCGTATCAATGAACAGTTCGAGAAAACGCATTCTTACCCACCCAGTGTTACTCTCTTGGATCCTGCAGCATTGTATCTGACGGCTATTCTCGAGTGAGTCTTTTTCGGTAACGCATATATTCTTTGTCTGACCATATACATGTCAAGGTCAATGTGCGAGTACGTGTTCCTGCTTATTGGCGCCTCATTAATACCAACTAACCGCTTAATTAATCTCATAGGCATATACTTTCTAATGTTGGCCGTGTTGCCGCTCGTGATAGCAGTCGGACAAGTGCAACCGTTAATGACCTCTACATCGCGCTTTGCGAAGATGATTCAATATACGGCCTCTTTAAGACAATGAAAGGTCAGTTATACTGTCATTGTCGGCTTCTCACCATTTCAACTTCTCTTACCACCCACGCAGTATACGAGCAGATAGAACTGATGGTGAAAACGCCAAAAACTCGCAGGAGCAAGTCATTCTCACGTAGTGACCGCCAATCAACGTCTCGCACTTCCTCTCCCCAGAATGACATTACACTGGTCAATTCCACTGGCCCTCGCTCGCGACAATCTTCAGAAGGATACACAGCTAACCCTGCACCTCCTTCGACCGCTGGTTCAAGGACTTCGTTTGAAAAGGCGAGAGCCATCAGAATGTTTGCTAATGGCAGAGGAGGTGAAGGAGAAACCCAAAACGGTCACAAGAAGTCTGAATCCATAAAGAGTGAAAGCGCGAAGTCCTATTACAACGAAGACGGTTCCATTAGTCCAGTCGAGGTAGGCTTATGCCTTGCACTTCAGTCACATTCATTTTCTAATCTGAATCAGGACTCTGAGATGCAGCGAGAGTTCGACAATTTGATGCGTTCGACATCAACGATGAAAGTATCCCTGACTCCTGACCGCTTGAAAACGATGGAGGTGGGTATCAATGGCCCTTGCTTAGTCAGCGGTCCCTAAACGAACTTCCTAACTCAGATGTACAAACAAGAAAAAGATCGAGCCCTTCGGCGACCGGCGACCCATTTCTCTTCAAATTCTGAACCGGATATCCCTCCTTCTTCTCGCACCAACACTCAGAGGCCTCCTCTCCGCAACGTTGACTCCATAATTGAGGACGAGGAGGAACATACTAACCTCCCTAAAGGACGACCGCGTCAAGCCAGTGTCGCAGCTCCTTCATCACCCACCGTCCCAGCTGTGCAAACTCGTTTGCGTTCAGTTTCGACTTCGGGTGCTTTGCGCAGTCCTACACGGAAGCCACCTCGCGTTGCGCCATCATCGTTTGCACTCCCGCCTCTCCCCACTTCCACCACCATGCAACAAAGTCGTGATGTTCGCCAATACAAAGCCGCGGACAAGAACGGGTTCCCTCCGCGCACACGAAAGATACAACGCAACAGGGACTCGTTAGATCTTGACGATGTCATGAACGGTTCTGATGATGATCAGGATGAAGATGCTCCAGCCTCTCAACCAACTCGTAGCCCTTCGACTCCTCGGAGTGCGGCGGCACCCCATACTGTTTCAGCTAAGACGCGTGAATTGATGGACTTTTTGGCGGAAGGTCCGCCAGAGCCTCCCATGTCTAAGAGCGGGAGAGAGCTTGTTAATTTTCTTGCAGAAGGGCCACCGGATTACGCAACGAGTGCAATTTCCCTGGATACATCCAAGCCCAAGGGCGCAGGTCGTCTGCAGAGGATGATCTCAAAATTGAATCTGGGAAATGGAGAGAAAACCAAGGGCAATTCGGAAGGGCCGAAATCACCGCAGGTTAAGCAGCCTCCGTCCTCGAATCGTACGGGTGTGATAAGTCCTAAACCATCTTATGGTACCCTATCCTCTCTGGCTAACAGACCTATTCCTCCTCGTCCTCCTCGTCCTCCTCGCCCCATCTCTCCGCCTTTGTCGCCTCATAACTCTTCTGATGAAAATAAGTCCGTGGCTCCGGCACATAGACCACATCAAGATGCGAACTATTCTAGGGAAGGTTCATCAGTTGACAAGTCTATTTCTGAGAAACCTTCTCCCGTTGGCACTCCAACGAGGACAGATGCAAAACTCATCTCTCCTTTAAGCACTCCTAACCATTCAATCAGCCACGGAAACGCAAGAAATGAATTTATCCCTTCAGCCAAGGAAGTTCTTACCGATGTGCGTCCCCTGGTACCAGTGCGAACAACATCTGTTACTCCTCCCGTCCGCAAGCCTGTTCCTACTATTGTACCTACAGCAGGACCTTCTATTTCTGAGGTTGATATTCGGGATATGCAACGCCTCTTGTCTAGCGCGACCACAGCTGATGAATGCCGTCTTATATTTGATATGTACATGGCACGGAATGGTATCCCAAGAGAGCCGAAAGCACCTACCGCCCCATATCCTTCTCCATCCCCTTCCGTCGCAAAACAAACACTTTATACTGGAGGGGAAACACCTTTGGAACAGTCTCTTGTAGAGCTATTCCTTGGCGGTTCGACCGCGCCAGAGCGAACTTCTCAACCCCCTTCAGTGCAGGAGCCTGGTATTGATGGACTTCCGGCAGAGAATGATACATCTGATGCTAGTATCTCTCGTATTCCAACTGGTGTTTCTATTATTCAAAACCGTCAGGTGATACCTATTCAAGCCTAAGCTTAACTTTTATTTGTTTCCTATTCCCCGTATCATATACCACAATCCTTCGATTTCTTTATGTTTGGATCTTATTCCCTATTCTATTCTTACTCTGTTGTGGAGACATACCTTTATTTCTTTCCGGGCAGAGAAGCCTACTCATTTTCACTGTAATTTGGATTTACAATGGTTACTGTAGAATCTGTTTGTGCAGGCAGTTGTAACGAAGAAATATGATTTTTGCGCTATGCACAACTAACTATCTAATCTCTAAAGATACAGCAATGCCCATAGATGCAAGCTCTGCACATAGATACCTGAAGACGTATGGTACGGCAACGATGTCGAGGTCGCCGCCTTTTGAAGAATTTCTGTTGAGCACATTTTGCAATGAAATGGCGACACGGACGTCAGCTTGCGGACGTTGTAAGTCTTGTCCAGTAGCTAGGGCCTGTCGCTCAAGTTCATCCCGTTGTTCTGCCGCGGCTCGACACACTCGGCAGTATTCTCCCCCTGGTCCAGTAGACTTAAGTGACCCCGAGTTACCAACCACCATCTCTCCAAGACTGATATCCTCGTATCCAAGAGATATCAGACTTCCACAAGTTCGACATACCCACGCCGTCGAGTAATCTGAACAGTTCATCAATCTGTCCTGCAGCAAGAAGGATGTACCATGCGCAATCAGTGCATCTCTTTCCATCTCTCCAAACCGGATACCTCCAGCCCGTTTGCGACCCTAGAGTTGAAATGTCAGGATCCCTGCTAGGTGATAATCAAAGAAACTAAAAGTCTACCTTGACAGGTTGACGCGTCACTGGATCAACGGGGCCAGTTGTACGGACCTGGAATTTGTCTAAAACCATGTGGCGTAACCGTTGGTAGTAGACAACCCCGATATAAATATCTGCTGCAAATTCTTGACCTGTTATTCCCGAATACATGGGCTCGTTCCCGTGGTAGTTGTATCCAGCGGCTAAGAGTTGGTCGCCGAAATAGTTAATCGCCGTATCTTGTTCAGTGAATCTTGAATGACGTTTGTTAAACACCACTGCCGAGAGCTATTAATTCTGAACTCACTTGAAGGGTGTGGCATCTTGAGCGAGACCATGCATTGCACCTGCTTTACCCGCCATACTTTCTACTAACATGCCGATGGTCATTCGGCTCGGGAAAGCATGAGGATTGATGATGATGTCAGGTTGCATTCCGCTTTCAGTGAAAGGCATGTCGACGGCTGGCCACTTCTGGGAGCAAACACCCTTTTGTCCGTGACGAGATGAAAACTTATCTCCAATCACAGGGGCACGGGTGATGCGTAAAGTAATGTGAATCTTTTGGAGTTCACTATCTCCAGCATCACTACCTATCAGACTTGTTAGTAAGAATGCATGCAATTAAGAAGCTAACGAACCTAAAAGCCGCACTTGATCGACGTAGGCCAACTCCTCCCCTTTATACTTGACAAACTTAGTACGTCCTGTGGTATCATCTATGTAGGCAGCAACGTAATCACCAGCCACCAGTCGAGCCCCTACATAAGGAAGGCCGTCGTGATCTAGGTATTCTAGACAAGCATGGGCCCTCTCGCCGGAAAGCGGTATATCTTTACCCAAGCCAAAATGTAGACTAGGGGTGGAAGAGGATTTGGAGGACCCATGCATGTCCTTGAGGTCAACAATTTGAGATTTATACACAGTTCCATATGCAAAACCCCGTTCGTGCGCAGACTTATTGAGGATCATGGCGTCTTCCATATCGTAGCCGGTGTAGGATATGACAGCCACAATGGCATTTGTACCGTTAGGGTAAGCGTCCATAGCATATGTGTTGTGTAGAGCAGGCCGCACTACGGGACTCTGCCCAGTTTGGAGCCGGTAAAGCTTGTTGTCCGTGCGATGTTGCAGTGCGGTTGAAGGGGTACCCATAGTTTGTTTACCCATCTGCAGGTTGAAATATTAGGGGCAGGTTGGGTGTACAACACAGGGCAGCATACCTGGCATTGGTAGATGTTTCGAGGACTCTAGAAGTAGTGTCTGCATTAGAAGGATTTCTAATATGGTTGTTAAATACCCACTTGGTTGAAATCGGAGAATGGTGTAAGGTTCGCAAGAATGGACAAGAAATTTGTAGGATTGTGTTCAACATGGGTAGACACCCCTGATTCAATTTCTTCAGGCGTGCAAGCAATATCCATGTACACCTGCTCGAACGAGCCGACTTGATCATTTTTACCATTTGCAAGGTATTTCACAGGTCGCATCATCCGAGCTTTTGTTGAAAACAGGAATAAACCGGGATATTGACCACCATGAGATTCAGGTACAAGGCCAATTTCAAGGTCCAAAGGAACATCCATCTTGCTTTCAGTCTTCCATACGCGAAGGTTGTTGGAAAGTTGAGCAGCAATTTCAGGACGGGCCCATCCGATGACACGTCCATCGAGTTGTACGCATACATTTTTTCTACCATCTATTGAGGGTGCAAAGGCTTGCGTCATTCCATGAGCGGCTAGAAGAGCAGGAACATGTGCAACAGCCAATGGACTTGTAACAAGGCGACATGTGCGAGAGAGGTGATTGAGAAGACCGCAAGGCGAGCCATCAGGAGTGTGTACAGGACAGAGAAAGCCTGCAAGATAATTCGTCACTAAAATACTCAGGAGGACATAAACATAACACTCACCCCAAGCCTCTGGCAACAATTTACGCACTGTGGTCGTTTTGAGTTCGGCAAAGAAGGCACCACGATGGATACACCGGAAGTGACTTATATAACGTTGCCAATTTAATTTCTCCGCAATAATAGTAAACCCAGAAGCTTGTTGCAGATCAAGACCCGTTGGCGATACAAGGTTTCCGGTAGCCAAGAAATTTGAGAGTTTTGCGCCAATATCAAAATTTACCTTTGAGAGAGCCTTGTTGAAATAGCGTTCTGTAGGGAGTGGTTCAGTTGTGCAAACGTTTAGAAAACGGTCATGACCAGACTAACTATCATTGAAGTCGACAGTCACGCCATTTCTGACATCAGTCATAATAGTGCTTCGTATAGCGTTCAAGATTTCCTCCATTCTCTCCTTGATGATCATGGCATACAGACTCCCTGGAAGCAGGACTTCTTGGTGTTGAGGTGAATCAGGGTTGTCGGCGCAGCATGCACCAGACACCGTAGCATACAGTTTCCGTAGCACGAATCTTGCAGGAAATTTGAGTACTTGCCTATAAAAATTAAGGACGACCACTCACAGAAGCATCCTGAACTTTTCTCTAGGAGAGTCGATGTGAACAAGAACCATCTTTTGTATTAACCAAGCACCTATGGCGGCATTTGACCAATCTTCCGGCAGATTTAGAACCACTCGGAACTTATCCCCAAGGTATTCCAGACACTGGTCTCCGGTGTGCATTGTGTACATCTTGAAACTTCGTAGCAGAAGTTCAACTCGATCGGACAAGAATGTGTTTTCGTAATCTTGCATCATGATGCCTTCGAAAATCTCCCTGTCAGAAGCACCTACAAGGGCCTTTAGAATAAGCATGATAGGTATCACATATTCCTGCTTCCGCCATGTGAACCGCAGCATGGCACTCCCGTTTTGTAAATAATGTAATGTGTTGGTGACGCTAGTTTGGTCAGAGCGAACGCATCGGATTTGAACAGCATATTGGGTATACGAGGGACCACGATTGGCGAATGAAGGACGAAGGAGAGAAATGACATGGTTGCGCCGTGGTAGGATGAGGTAACGGATTAGACGCTCGTTTCCATTAATGATAAAATAGCCTCCGAACTCTTCAGGCTCTTCATGATGTCGAACCAAGTCAGCAGAGGACATAGAGCGTAGATTACATCTGACCGACTAGAAAATTATATCAGAATATTCATTATGTAGTGAAAGGACTTCAACGCACCCGGACCATGATAGGTACCAGGCCACAGTCTTTCATCATTTCCTGCTGCTGGCCCGAGTTGTCAGTCCAACATAACTTGATGTTCATACGGCCACGATACGATGTCAATCTTTCTCGAGCCTAATTCGAAAGCAACAATTAATTAGTTCTAAGCAGCAGACGGCCATAAGTGTGTGGACTAACTTCTGTTGGAAAGACCCTGCGCTCCCTTGCAGTTTTGTCTTTCTCTGGAACCATGGGTCGCGCAATGGTGACTTGATCAATCCATACTTTACCAGTGTAAGCAATCAAACATGAGGCGTGCTAAGGAAGGAACCCACTTCTCATCCTGTTTCCCCAGCCATGCACCCCATGCTCAGAATTACCCTTTCCATTTCCATCGAAGACAACGCGCTCGCCTATGTCCTTCAGGGCTAAATTTATCAACCCCCTGCCGTCTCCATCGCCAGAAGGAAGGCCTGAGTCGTCGAATAAGGCATTGAAAGACTCGATATGGGGTGCAACAAATTCGTTAAGAGTATTATACGTTGACCCGTCCTTTGGAGGATGCCGAAAAGCCTTTTCACGCTCGAGAGTGTTGAAAGTGGGTTTCCTCACAGTTCTTCCTGATCCATCCGGCATAATTAATGAGTTTTTGAGCAGAGAGAGTCGTAAAATTCAGAATCAAAGCAACGCTCGGCATCATAGCCGAATTAGGTTACCAAAAATTGAGCACGTGTATTCAGCCAATAGTGGACCTGCCGGTGCGTGGGAGCATTAACCAAGCGGAGCCTCAAATGCCTGCATCATGGTCAAGTAATTTCTGACTTGGGCTTAAGGGTGGTCGTGCTCGACAGTGATAGCAACATCTTAACCGTTTACCTTCACGATGTTCACCTCGACGTGGGGTAACCAACAAAACCAACAGCCTCAGCAGCAGCAGCAGCAGCATCAGCCTAGTGCTTTTGGACAGTCTTCGGCTTTCGGTTCCACCCCAAGTGGTGAGTTGCTTTACCTTATTTGACTCATCGAACCCTTTATTAACCTTGTGGGCAGCCTTTGGATCCACTAGTGCTTTTGGTCAGCCGCAGCAACAAGGCCAACAGCAACCCCAGGTCAATCCGATGTTTGGCAATATCTCCACTACCCCAAGTTCCAATACGGCTTCTGGAGGATTCGGTGAGTGCTTTCTTTTGTCCCGTGTAGACAATAGGCTGACTGGTAGCGCAGGAGCATTTGGTGGCGGAAATCCCAGCAACACAGGGGTTTTTGCAGTGAAGCCCGCCACTGGTTTCGGTGCGTTTAGCGGCGGCACGAGCGCGTTTGGAGGTGGAACGAGTGCTTTTGGACAGCCTGCCACCACTACAAATCCTACCACGAATTCTGCGTTCAGTCAACCTGCTGCAACTACCTCAGCTTTTGGCGGAGGGGGTTCGCTGTTCGGTGGCAATAAATTCGGCACTTCAAGTACGTCTTTATATCCTCAGTACGATCGATAGCTTACTCACCTTCCCTTATAGCTAGTACCACTGGTACGACGCCGCCTGTTATAACCACTGGGACTTCAAATCCGCCATATGTTGTTACACAGGAAAAGGATGGTAGCACCACCCTTCAATTCCAATCCGTCTCATGCATGCCTGCATATCTTGGTTATTCATTTGAGGTTAGTCAGCTTTGAACCGCTACACGATATCATACTCATTTTTGCGAAGGAATTGCGTGTCCAAGATTACCAGCAAAATCGCAAAGGCCCTACGAATACGGGGGTGTTCGGTCAGAGTGCGTTCGGTGGTACGCAGCCTGCCACTACTGGTCTCTTTGGGGCGCAGACGACACAACAACCGTCTACCTCCGTGTTCGGTGCCCCTGCGACAACCACTGGTTTTGGCACGTTCGGCCAAGCTGCACAACCAACAAACACAGGTACCAACTCTTTGTTCGGTGGAACCAGTGCGTTCGGCCAGCCTCAGCAGCAGCAGCAGCAGCAGCCTAGTGCATTTAGCACGACGAGTGGGTTTGGCCAACCTCAGCAACAGCAAACAAGTGCTTTCGGTAACACTGGTACTTCTGCATTTGGCAATACTGCTAATAAGCCTGCTTTTGGTACTTTCGGCACTGGTACGTTTAATCTTCCCTTTCCATCACTTTAACTCATTTTTCCTGGAGGCGCAGGAACGAGCGCTTTTGGCACAGGCACTTCAGCATTTGGAACTCCACAGGGACAGCAGCAGCAGCAACCAGCCCAGACTACAGGTTTATTTAGTACCACCCAGCCTTCAGCTAATGCTGGATCTGCCTTCAGTGCCTTCGGTTAGTTTTACTTGAACATTCAACTATCCATGCTGATGAAACTTTTTTTTGTAGGAAACACTGCTGCCAAACCTTCCATATTCGGTACATCTACTACCACCCAGCCTTCTACTACAGGTTTCGGGACTTTCGGTACCACCCAACAACAGCAGACTCAGCCCCAACAAAATCAGCAGCCATCGCTTTTTGGTAATACAGGGACTGGTTTGTTTGGGCAACCGCAACAGCAACAAAACCAGCAGCAGCAGCAAGGAACTCAACCTAATCCATGTACGTAGTCCTTCTTTTCAATTTTGTTCTTCTTACTGATCCCTTCTGTCTCAGTATTTGGTGGAGGGCAGACAACGACTCCATCCTTGTTTGGGAACACAACTACCGGAACTGGCCTTTTTGGCAATACTCAACAAGCACAGCAACCACAGCAGCAACCTACAGGACAACAACAGCAAACCAACATCTTTGGAAGCTTGTTCAACAAACCTACACAATCAGCTGCTGGGCCTTTGTTTGGTCAGCCTCAGAACGCCACCGCTCAGCCACAGCAAGGTTCTCTCTTTGGCAACACGTTTGGTCAATCGACCCAAACTAATCCATTATTCGGAGGCGCTAAGCCGACAACCAACATTTTGGGAGGTTCGCTATCTGGCAGTCAAAATGTACCGCCGAATCTTTTCGGCACATCTACTAATGTCGGCGGGGCACAGGGAATGTTGACTGCATCCATTACTCAACCGATGAGCGAAAATTTGCCCATTTTCTCTATGTTACCCCCAGGACCTCGCCTTGTGGACATTGATCAATCTCCGAAAAAGAAGGCATTCTTCCTTGATGTACCGACCCGCTCGCCAGTCGCGCGTGTTCTTGGATTTACCCCCGCCAACTCTAAGCTCCGTGGTTTCGGGTCTGGGCCTTCTCTTACATCATCTACTGGTGGTTTGAATGCGTCTGTGTCTTTTACTGCAGGGAAACCTGGAGCTCTGATTCTG
Organism: Gymnopilus junonius; assembly: GCA_015501075.1. Lineage (NCBI taxonomy): Eukaryota > Fungi > Basidiomycota > Agaricomycetes > Agaricales > Galerinaceae > Gymnopilus > Gymnopilus junonius. The sequence continues at coordinate 1,285,465 of JADNYJ010000001.1, read as the reverse complement.
AGCAAAGGCGATTCGATGTCCTCCTCTATGACACCTGATTTCTTAGGACGTAGTGGCAGTCCTGCATTAGGAAGTGGCGGGCGGCACAGTGTGAAAAAGGTCGTCTTAGAAAAGAAGGTCGAACCCACGGAGCTTTTTGTCAAATCGGGAAGTCAAGGAGGTTTGCGCACGGGTAAAGTCGTCTTCAGCCCTGCTCTGACCCAGGCTTCTCGAGAGAAAGATGCGGCCATAACCTCTGCACCTCCTCAAGTTCAGGCATCGCCTACGCCTGTTTCGCGTGTACATCCGCAGAAGAGCCCAAATCGCTTCACGGCTACGCAAGAAGCACCCGCTGCACCTGAAGCTCAGGAGCAGCCCAAGTCAACCGAACTTCAGCTAGGCGATTACTTCGTGAAACCGGACCTTGCGACGCTGAAGAAGGCAGGATACGACCAGCTTTCTTCATTCGAAGGCCTTGTGGTGGGCCGCAAAGGCTACGGAGAAATTCAATTCCTGGAACCGGTTGATCTTACCGGGCTGCCGAAACTCGGAGCGCTGCTAGGCGAGGTCATCAAGTTTGATGACAAGGAATGCAGTGTGTACCCAGAGAGTGAGGACGCTGACAAGCCACCACCTGGTTCGGGACTGAACGTGAAAGCGAGAATATCTCTCGAACGATGCTGGGCAGTGGACAAGGCCACTAGAGAGCCTATTACGGACGCCAACAATGCCTCTGCCGCCAAGCATCTGAAACGGTTGAAGAATATGAAGGATACACACTTCGAAAACTTTGATATCAAGAGTGGGACATGGACGTTTACTGTGGACCACTTCTGAGTTTTTAGTCTGTGTTCTTACGGGAATCTGCAGTTTCTCTGCCGTGGATGGGATTTCTTTTATTTTTTGCTTGATTCTTTGTGTTTGTCTAGTTTTCCTGTGTCTTGTGTCCTCCTTTTCAGTCTCTTCTGCAATCTAGTTCCTCGTTGTCCCAAATGCCATGCTATATTTTGCAGTATGTGAATGAGCAACGCATTCTCCGAACGTCTTTAGTATAGTCGTAGTATTCCTGCCTAGTATTATTTTGTAGTCACGAACCTCAATGAAATGATTTGAAATCTCTCCGTGAGTGACCGTAGTGAACCGTTGCGGCGGATTGAACCGGAAAGGAGCAACTATTTTTAGGAATTTCATCATTCTTGTCCCACTTTATAAACCGGGGCAGCAACGCCCTCCGTCATCATTCCGCATCTCCTCCACGAATCAAAATGAAGGTAATTTGTCTCCCGTCTCTTCCTCGACGAAAGTGACGACGATGCTTCCTTAGCCTTTGACACCCGAACAACTTAAAGCACACGAAAACTGGTCCAGGCGTGGCGCCATAGAGGGTGGTCTGGCTAGCGGATCTGTCGCACTTGCTGGCTCGTGGTACGCTCATAGGCACTGGGCCGCATACCGCAAGCTTCCAATCTCCCTGAAATGCCTGGGTGTCGTTATCCTTGTTGCTCCAATGGTGACAATCCAAGCCGAGCGACGTGGGCTGCAGTATGATAGATCACAATGGTGAGTTGCTGATAGTCATACCAGGGTCGCAGTCTCTGATTTAGGTTCACTGCCCTTCTAGGACTGGTGAAGGTTTACGTGTAATGGACGAAAAAGAGCTGTTGAGAATGAAGGAATGGGATGCGATGACTGCTTCGCAGAAAGTCTCAGATTGGTCCTATCGTCATCAGTACAGTTTGATTATGGGTAGTTGGGCTGCAAGTTTAGGACTTGCGGGCCTCATCATCTCTCGTAACAAGTGAGCCTCTCCTATGACTGGTATCTGAAGTAAAGAATTAACAATCCATAGATATCAGACTTATCCCCAAAAGGTTTGTGGTGGATAAACTAGGATGGTGCCGTCTCGTTTCCAAACTGCTTTCTACATAGATCGTGCAAGCTCGTATGTGGGCCCAGGGATTAACTATTGGCCTCATCATCGCTGCTGGCGCTCTTACGCATGCAAGCCGCACCAAGCAAGCTGCAGAGGTTTGTTTCATGATTTCATACTGGAGGGTACCACGCTTATTATGTTCGTCTTGCAGGGCCTTCACGATCATTCTTGGATGGATGTGGTATGTATATAAATTTGTTTCCTTTCAGCTTTCGCTTATGATTCTTTGTTCGCCTTTCTAGATCGAACAACAAGAGCGCGACCGTCAGGAGGATGCTCGATTGGCAGCAGCTGCGCGTGCGCCCAGTGGTGCGGCTGCATAGGTCATCATACTCTAAAAATCAGAGAGCGTTACTTAGTTTCGTTGCATTCCTCACCCTAGGACTATCAACGTTTAGATGTATCCTATCTCAATGTATATTAACAGGCATAAACGTTCACTAATAATATTACTCGGAAAGACTCTTGCGAGCGGATTAAGTGTATTTGAACTGCGTTGTCCCAGACAGGCGAGTTTTTACAATACAGGTACAGTTAAAGTTAAAAAGACTACATGAAGAGCAGATGGAGAGCGAATAGATGTAGGAAGATATAAATTACTAGGTCGTGCAGGCAAAACATTGATACATGAGAATAGTCGTGAAAGCGTTGTGCAAAGCTCGTCGAGAGGCGTAAAGAGATCATCGATAGCATGACAGGGAATAAAAGATAGGAGTTCGTGGATCAATCACGGTGTCGGGACAAGGAATGTCAATTAGAGGCACTGAAAATGTGTCACAGGCACTACGCTGCAGCTGTAATCTTTAGATATAGTTTTCCTTTCTTTGCGATGCTTGGCCTTGGTGAAGGGAACAGGCCTGGGTCCTTCTCCTTTCAGGGTCGTGATCGTCACTGGATGGGAAAGGAGGGCATGAGACTCGGAGGTGGGAATCTCCTTGGTACTGAAATCATCGAGGCTTGAGCTGCTAAGCTTGAATACCGGGGAGTCGAAAGGGAGGAGTTCAACATGGTACTAGGAAACAAATGTATTTAGTAAATCAATCTTATTAGGACGAGGAAATGGCAGGTACTCACAGATACTTTGAACAAAGGAAATTCGCAGGAGGGCTGCAGCTCCTTACTCAGATGAAACTCTCCGTTGAATTGTCTTATAGTGCCTTGAGGTCCCGCTGTGGAGCTAGCCAACCAGATAGCTCTCTCGACTTCCGTGATATGGGCGTGCACCCTGTTGACGCTGGCATTTCCGGCCGCCCTGGCAGAAGAAATCGAGCACTTTCCTCCATCATCGTAGTATTCCACTCGCCTGTACAGGCGGAGAGCCAGGGACTTCGGGTTGGCAAGGATGTCAAGAGCCTGTTCGTCAGGACACTCGACCGATAGGTAACATGGAACTATTGTACCGCGAGCGAAAGACTGCTGAGAAAGAAGAAAGAACGTCAAGCTTTGAACATAAAAGGATGGTACTATGAATTCTTACTGGATTGGCAAGGAAGAGCTGGATTACAGATTTACCGCGTTCAGGCAATCAAAGATCGGGAGTGGTGAATATTAATGTTTGCTTACCGTGGATCGTAGTTTGACCATACGTTCAGAGAAAAGTCGACCCCGAACGGAAGCCGTAGGCAGGGCATGCCATCCTTCTGGGTCAATCTCTGGACTGGGGGATGGCAAATTTTCGCCATATGCATAACTGCGCAGAAGAGAGAAGGGGGCTGGCGTGACGCTAGGAACGTACTCGACGTTAACTTGCAATCTAATTGAAGCAGAACGATGGAAATTAATGGATGTTGTACCCCTCATAAATATGAACCTACTTGGAATCGGAGCGCAAGATACCATGCGTCATACGTAAGACCAAATCATATTGAACGCTTGCTTGTATCTCGCGCTCGAAGAAGCTCTGAGGGGTAGGCATTCGGCCGCCTTGGCCCCATGCCGGAAGGTCTTTTGGGAAAGAGAGGGAAAATGGCCAAGAATATTGCCCTGAGAGTTTCCCGTCGAACTTCTTCGCCGCGTGTGAGGTGGGAGGCGCTGCATTGTCCTCGATGCTTGGCGATACCGAGCGAGGGTCACCATTGGAACGAGTCCAAAATATGATTGGCTGGTCCAGGAAAGTGCAGGAACCGTCTTCGTAAGAAGTCGTTATAATTCGACCACGAAGCTACAGCCGCAATGCGTCAGCAATAAGCATATGTGATATCTGAAAACGAAAATTACCGAGAGGTTGATAGAGTTTACGTTTTGGGGACTATCGAGATTCAGTTCCAGGCTGCCTTGGACGAGATCACTCGAAGTGAAGCAAGGGACCTTTTGTCCAGAGGAACTAATAGTCGAAGTATTACTAAATACCCTGAGGGTAGCCCATGGACGAGACTTGGACCCGTTTCCGACGTGATAATCATGCAATTGGCCCTGGAGAACTTGAAGCAACGATCTGATCTTGCCGTGACGATGGATTCCTACGCCGTGACCTTGCCCGGATGACACTTGAATAGCTTGGAGGATTCAAGGACGGGGGGCTAGTGGGTTCGCTATTACTATTATTAACTGTTGTTGTAATATCGCCCAAAGTGATGTTATTGAGTAAAGCCCCTGCCAGAGTGGAATAAGGGGGAGGATATTTGGCATCCATTGTTCTGTGGAGTATGATTCGAGAGCGTAAAAATTAGGTGAGAGCGAGGGAAATTATTAGCAACGATAGAGGAGCCGTAAAGAGCGTAAAATATGCGGAGAGAATGTGTAGGTAGCCCAAGCGAGAAGATAAACGGATGCGCAGAAAAGGATAAGGGGTATCAGGAGAGGATCCTTGATATCATAGGTCGACAAAGGGTGTCTCTTATGAGAAATACATATACCGTAATCCCCTTAGTTAGAGAAGACGAATCGAGTAACCCACGGTCCTATTTAGTCAATCTCTTTGTTCTTCTTGACATGCAGCGGCTAACCTATTACATTTTCGGCATTCCCTTTATTGTGTTATACTGAAGGTCCTTCCCTGAGTATGTCAGCAGCGTACACAGAAAGACAATTCACTATAGGCCATTGCGTAGATGCGCTTTCGCAGCGCTGGCCCCAAGGCCGAAAATAGACACAATAATAATAAAAGCAGATTAACGTAGACCATAGTCAGTGTTCCCATGGAAGTCGTGCCAGCTCCATACAATTGCAGACATTGCGGAGACTCTATCATTTTCGATATCGTCCTTGCAGAAAGAGGGCGAATTATGCTGGACAAGTTGACGTTGTGGGTGTTTTGGAGTGCAGGTATCCCTAGTTATGCGCAATTTATCGAACAGACAAAGAGTCCTATTGTTATGCAAAGCCAGAAATGAATCGTCCGCGGAAGCACATCGAGTTGAAGAAAGCGGAATTATTGGCAAAGACATGTAAAGTTTTGAACAACGTTCTGGTTGCGTTCTGGTAGAAAATCGGAGCTTAAATCGGTCTCTTAAGGTTCGACGTTCGGGCTCATCATCGGCACTCGTTTCCTTCTCATTGTTGCAATGATTGTCGCAACGATAATATTCACCGTTTCATTGCCTTTTCTTTTTTTTCCAAGAAGAAAATCAATTCGTACTAGGATTCAAGAAGGGCCGATGATCTTAAAAACTTTTAAATAATTGATCAGATTTGGATCAGATCGTAACTTGAAGTTGGTTCCAACTGCCCAAGTTTGCGTATCGTTTACTGGCTTCAATGGCAACTTAACTCGAAAAATCTCTGGCTTTTGCTTGCTATGCGTTGACCAATCAGTCTACATTGTCTAGACTCAGTGAACCAAAACTGGTATACCCTGAACTGCCAGCCTTCCTTGAAACTGTAGACGCATTTGCAGTAAAGCTCATCCCACAAGTCAAGCCTGCAGTAGTCAACAATGCACTCGACATATCCCCTTCCAGTTCAGCGCCGCAGATTCCAACCCGGTGAATACAGCTAATACGTACTTGGGCTGTTGGGAAATGAGATCTGTCTCGGGTGTCCCCGTTACAGGACTGCGTCATTTGCAAGCCAACCACTCTGCATGCATCATGCCTAAACGAAACCACGAAGAAACAGAAGACAACGAACCGGGGATACTAGGTTCGGTCAGCCAAATCGTTGATACTTTGGTGGATATCGAGCCAGATGACCTTGCCAAGCTCTTGGCCCATATTGCCAATCGAGCCCATCTGCCCAACGCGGCTTTCAAGAAAGCAAGAACAGACCTCCCGTCCTTCGCTGCCACAAAATGGGGTAGAATTGCCCCGCAACTGGGCATGCAGCGTGATACCTTGTATCTTGAGCCCAACTATTTCGAAGTGTGGACGACTCCATCTTATCACCTTCCACCATCCTTTCAGATGTCATCATTCGAAAAGGCGTGGCGGTGGGAAGACGTCCATCGAGAAAGGACAGAAACATGGGGACAGGAAATGAGGATCAAGTTTCTGGATTCAGTACGTCTACAATATGGCATCTATCTAGACTTCGCTATTGAGTATCTCAGTAGTACATAGACCCGATCATCTCGTTATTTCAAGGTCGAGTTATTGATCAGCCAGAGCAATCCACTCAAACCAAGTATTCTAGTGGAGGGGACGTTGCGAATGAGGTCTGTGATTTCCAAGAGCTATCGAACTGTTCGTTGACGAGTTGTCTGCTAGTTCTACATGACTGGTGGCATCTTATTCCTTGTTGTGGAAGCCGAACATGCCCTAGACGGAAAAGCGATATCTCGGCTTCTACTCGAACTTATGTGTATGGCTTTACCAAGGGGCTTACATCTTTGAAACTAATCAATAAGTAGCTGCCGCCGAAATGAATATGTCAAACGACTTTGCTGGGTTGAAGGTCCATGGCCTTGTGACTAACGTCGAGCAATTTCAGTTCTATTCCTATGATTACTCTGCCAACAAGTTTTATTTTAACGAGAGATTTTTTATCAATAACACGAGGACCATGGCGTATTCTGATATGATTCCTGGTGTGTATTTACTGGTCATAGGAATCCATTCACTTGAATCCTTTTACTTCAGTCGCGAACAAGATCTTTGGTATCATCCTGACGGCCTACATGGATGGTCTGCGAGCAAGCATAAATAACGTCAGTTCAGCTACATTTAAACAAACGTAAAATGCTAATTACTCTCGTGGTTTACTCGATTTCTCGAGGCAGCGGACAGGAAAGAATACACTATATCCTTCTCAATCCAGGCTTCCGGTCAGCCTCCAAGTCAACAGTTTAGAAGCTGCTTTGACGCTGGCCGAGAGCTGTTGCGCCAAATTCGAAGAACCAGCCGTCAATTTCCAGGAACTCGAGGATAAGGCAGACGATGCTCTGGGATCATTAACCGGAAGGTAGGTGATCTCGACTCACGGTGGCATTTCCTTCTTCATCACTACGCACTAGCGTTCGCTCTATACCCCGCGCGTCCAGTTATACGGGAAGAGGCGTCGATCCCTCAACGTCAGCTGAACTCAAAGTTGTGGCAAGTTGTGTGATCAAGAAAGAATATATGGGTTGCTTGACGAAGCCCAAGCATCAGAATTAAGTACAAAGCACAACGAAGCTGTAATATTATTCCAATATTATTCCATTCCAAAATGCATTTGGTATCCGTCAGGCAATATTCTACGTAAGACTGTAAGTTTTGTGCTTTCAGTATGCCCAAGAAGGGTATCTGCAAGGGTATCTGCAAGGGTATGTGGTATGCAATAAGCACCAGAACAAAAAAGTGGAGACTCGAATATACATAAATTTTCCTTATTGTATAGTTCAATTCATGAGTCAATCAGTGAGGCCCATGCTCTCCATCCGCAAGCCAAGGCTGACATTTTCAAGGGCACTGTCGATCAGTTCTTGCGCCATGGATAGATTGGCGATACGTGCCCGGAGAATAGGAAGGCATGCCGCAAAGACGCCATTTACTTGTGAACGGGCGGACGATGCGTCTTCGATAACCTGACTGGGGCCATCTCCATCTGGGACGTCCGAAGTTGGAACGGAGACCTGAGTTAATTGTGTAATTGAATCTTGGAGTCTGGTTGCTTCATCCTGTAACTTTTCTATTTTTGGAGTGAATAAAAAATGGAATCCCCAAGAGGCCGCAAGAGACGTACCGAGGTTATGGAGCATGTCCTGATAAACCTTTAGAGGTTCATCTTCAGGCTCTTCAGGTGCATCATGCATAGCTAGCTTGAGAGCTTCAGTCTCGATGCGGGTGCAAGCATCTCCATGGGAGTGGAATGACTGCATTATCGCAGGGGCTTCTCTCGCAAACTGAGAAAAGACACGAGAAGATATCAGTGTGAATCAATTAGAAGGGCCTGCATACACAGCTTACAGGGTCAGATGCAAGCTCGTCGAAAAATTCGATGGAACGTTCGGCTTCTAAGCGAGTGCGTTGGTCGGCGATCTCGGATTCCTCTGTAGAGAGCTGATTTGCCCGAGTTGCAAGGTCCGCCTATAGAGTGAAAGGGTCTAAGATCAAGCTGATGAACGAGACATAAAGCGAAAACCCACAGTAGCTGCTACTTCGGCATCTTTGAAGCATGCATCGAGAGTAGATGTCATATACGTCCATGGATAAACCTGGGCAGCGACTTGTAAGGGATCAACAGTGGGCGTTTGTTGTTCTGCTGCGGGAGGTTGCGGCGGGGTCCGTTCCGATGCCTTGAAAGACGTCTGAGTGGATCTCAAATACAGATAATACAAAATCAGAGGTACAGGTTTTGGAGTCCACGTCGTTTGCAAGGTCACAGTGGTCGAACTTAATTTTGTAACCTTGAAGCCATTGTCTGATTCCGAAGGAGGTCGATTGGTTACCGCGGATTTGCCTGCCTTGACAGGCGACGGTGTCGATTCATCAACGGAAGACTTTGACGATGCGATCGAGCTTGCACTAGGCGGCCTAGCAGGCCTGCTACTAGATGCAACTTTGTTTGAAGAATTGAGCGGCTTAGAAGCAGCGCTTCTGCCTATGTACGATAATGCGAGATTCAGTAAGACTCGTGTAAAAGGCGTGTAGATGAGAGAACTGCAGTACCACGAGTAGCTGCTGCTGATTTCTCGGAGGAGGCAGCAGACATGGCCAGAAATTGTTCAAAACAGGCGGTAACACGGGTTGCAACTCCGGTCAGCTGCTGTGAAATGGCCAAATACAGCTGCCGCTTTTCGTTCGCTGCCTTCCACCACCCAAGGCCGCTTTTTACTGGCAGCGGCTGCCTGTCCTGCTGGTATAAACGCCTTCTTGTCTGGCGCCTCTTTCTCTACTTTTATCATGTCGTTTCTCGTTTCCGTCTTCAAGCCCCTCGCTTATATTTCTCTTCCTCTCATTCTCATCCGTCAGATCGCCGTCACTTCAACGATTGGAAGATACTATGCTCGCGTTGTCGTCTATGTCGGCACGCTCATGACTGTAGCCTCATGTAGTATTGTCGTTGCTGTTGGGATGTCCCTCATTGGTCGGTCGACGGATGTGAACTATTTCGTGGCTCGGATATTCTACGCTATTACATCTCGTGCTCTCGATTTAAAGATCGAAGTAGAAGGAGAGGAACATTTAGATGAAAGGCCTGCAGTTCTAATGGCAAATCACCAGAGTATGTTGGACATTCTTGTTGTCGGCAGGTGAGGGATTTCTTCCAAGCCAATCTTCCAAATTCGTAGAATATCACTTCCCTTCTTCATCCCAAATATTTTCTATGCTTCCCCTTTCGTGGTATTCTAACTTTGGAGGTCTTAGGCTAATGCCCAAGCAGACAGCCATTATGGCGAAAAAATCTCTCCAGTTCACGCCCCTCGGACCATTCATGAGTTTATCCGGAACCATCTTCATCGACCGAGGAAATAATGCACGGGCGATCCGTTCTATCGACGCCGCTGGTGAATCGATGAGACGCTTCAAGACTTCGTTATGGATGTTCCCCGAGGGCACAAGGCACCTGTCCAAGGAACCTGACTTGCTCCCGCTCAAGAAAGGCGGGTTCCACCTAGCCATCAATGCAGGCATCCCAATCACTCCTATCGTCACTGAAAATTATTGGCATATGTATCGAAAAGGCATTTTCGAATCTGGGACAATCAAAGTACGAGGTAAGCATCAATGTCAGAACTTTTCTGTGCTACACAAGTCCTGAATATTTGCACTTCTTTTAGTGCTTCCTCCAATTCCGACTACTGGCTTGACAGTGGATGATGTGCGTCACTCACGACGAGCGTTCGCGATCAGATGATGGAGACCCTAAATGAACTCTCCCGCAATAGACCTTCAGAATCAAAAGCAGAGAAGACTGACATCAAACCCAAGGATCCGTCGTCAGCAGGTTCGTCTGAAGGAGCTGAACCTCTCGAATCAGCAGCTTCGGTGCTATCGGCCTCCATAGGAGCGAGCCATCACCTCTGGATCCAGTATTACAATCGAAAGGGTCCAGTTCTTCCATTGCCTCGTCAGCAGCCGCCTCAGGGTCAACGTCTGACCGAAGGAAGCTTTCTACCAGCGAAGCGGGAACAGAGACAGAGGAAGACGAAGGCATGGTTTTGGTCGGAAGACCACATTGAGGAAGATGCAGAGGGTAGGCTGCTATTTTACGACTTGTATTCCAAGATGCATTTCCTTTTATTTAAACAGGCACCGCAATTGCAGATTTACTTGCATCCCAACTGCTTATATACTTTACCCCGCACCCTACTATTAATTCGCTTCCTTGGCGCTCTCCAAAATTCTATAGATGACATAACCCTTTCGAAAGGATCTTCTCTATACGTTAGCTTATACACCTTTCAGCTTCCATATTCTCGATATAGGCTGGCTGGAGGTTTTCGGGGAATTGGACCGGACTTTCTGTTCATTTCCAAGTCTCACAGCATCGCAGATCATTGCTCGGTTCCTCCAGATTGGCGGGCAACTGCACAAAGGAGAAGGCCTTGGTCCCTTACTGACTGTTAACTAAAGTTTTTGAAAATGCGGGGTAAGCAAAGCGAATGGTACATGGCATGTTTTACAAGAAACATATATTTCTGAAGTTTTTCCTTGTGAGGAAACGTGTCAGGATGATCCCATGAAAGGTAGACGTATTCCGGTATCTTTTGATGGGGTCAACACGCCGCCAGCATTTTCACATACTTCACCAATTCGTTCATCTCATGTTGATAGCAAAATTACTGGAACGATATCGATGCTATCCCCAACAGCCATGTAAAAACATGCCAATTGAAGAACGCACATGCGATATGATAACCTTCAAATAGCCCTTGAGAGGAACACGGAGTGTATTGAAGGAGTATCTCGAAGACGAACGTTTGCGCCTCTGGGAGAACACATCGGCTTGGATGAGGATTTGCAGCGGCATGGGCTTCTTGGATTATGGATAGCTCATCCGGCGCAGCCGGCCAGCAGTCCTTGACACATAAACTACCCCCGCGGCGCAACTTTAACAGGCTTAACCTGCGCTGCGCGGAAAAGACCCGCTCTGACAGGAGGAAATCCGCGCACATAAGGCCTGGATATGGGAGATCTCATGCCAATCATTTAAGGAACTGAAATTTGTCGACAGATGGGTCCCTTCCGGAGCATAGGAAGGTGGTCTTGGCATGTTTAAATCACCCAGGATGACCCCGTTCGCGAGAAAAAGGAGGGTGGTAATTTCATGACAATCAAATGATAGGACCTTTTACGGACAGTGCAAATTTCGAAATTCGGTGGGGAATTTGGGAAGAAGGACGGGGCATGAGACTGAAAAGGAAGGGACAACAGCAAGCCGAGTGGATGGCACTCCTTTTACGCGAAAGAGCGGAGCTTGACTCGGACACCATTGCAGGGCCTCCCCGCTATTAGTATAAGACGCCTCACACATCCCTGACTTCTCCACTTCTTCTCCGGCATCTCTCTCCCTTTCTATTACCATCACCACCCTCTAGACTCTTTCCTTCCCTCCATACTCACCATGTCGACGGCGTCTACTAGGGCATTACCAGGTCAAATTTTCCAGACATGTCTGCTTTGCTTCACACAAGACTAATAAAAGCTTTCTTCCAATCATCTAGAGTGCTGGGGTCATCGCGGAGTATGTTGCGCTTTGACCACTAAATATCTTACTCAATAAAAAGATTGACAGGCTTCTTCCCGGTTCCCAGAAAACACGCTCGCTAGCTTCGAAGCTGCCATCCGCGACGGTGCAGAAGGCATTGAGAGCGGTAATTAATATTGGCGTATAGACCATTCCTTGCTCGTAACAACGCAGCACAGACGTTCATGTATCGAAGGACGATGTCGTGATAATGTTCCATGATCCAGGTTAGCCTTTCATGTTGCGTCTTTCTTTTTCTGCCTCGGGCTGACTTTTTTGGTCTGTAGTGTTGGAGAGGACAACGGACTCAAAAGGTAATGCACGGACGAGATAATGCGATCGACCCCCATTTTCTTCCTAATCGTAGACTACTCACGCTGAGTTCCGCCCGATAGGCCAAATCAAGGAAAGGACTTGGTATGGAGAGGATGGAATGCAACATGTACGGACTGTTAAAGAACCCAAGCAGTCCATCCCTACTTTTGAGGAGACTGTCGCTCTGCTAATGAAGGTGAATTTACTTGGTTCGTGTTCCTTGTCTTCGATCTACATCATTTCCCCTAGCCCGAAAACCTGCACGCAAAATTTAATGTAGATGTCAAAGTACAGAATGATCCTGACAGGCTTTTCGCTTTAATGCACAAAGTGATTGCAGCACAGCCCAATTGGGAAACCACTTTGGCGCCTCGCATCCTCCTCGGATTGTGGCATCCGCGTTTCATTGTCTACGCCAAGGAGCGTCTGCCCTATTGCCGCAGATCATATATCGGCATAAGCACTCGTATGCAAGAAAGTATTCTGGAATGATTGTCACGCGTTCTCAATGTCTTTTGGCTCGTTGACGACTATGGATGGGCAGAGGTGCGTTACGTTTGAGCGTTAATATACTGATGCTGAATGATCTGGCTTTCGTTCACTTTTTCTTACAGATTTAGAGACGAATGTAAAGTTGCTGGCAAGAACCTGATGGTCTGGAGTTAAACTCAATATGACGATATGATGGAGGTACATCTTGAAACATTGATATTTCTTCGAAGAATTTACTGATAAATAGCATGCTCTTATAGGCTGTCAGATGGAATGTCAACGCTATCATAACGGATTTCACAAAAAACCTGGTTGGATCTTCGCTCTGATCTACAAAGTACGTTTCAGATACTGTTTTTCTTCATTAAAGCTAATGATCCTTTCCCCGTTTGTAGCGGACTATGAGAAAATTGGATCTCAATACGGACGTTTCTTCCTATGGACGACATTTAAGTTCTACACCCCTGTTATGCTGGCTTATAGTCGCTTGGCGCAGACATACCTTGAGAGCATCGCTGGTCCCTTCGATGAACCTGTTGCAGTCAGCCCTACCATCAAGACTGAGGCGTAATAGATGAATGACGCGTCGATTGACCTGGGACTATATGACCGCGACCTGTCAAGCAGACTTTTCATAGAACTGGATCATTTATTCGAGTCATACTTAGATCTCTATCAAACCTTCTTTTAGGATTTCACCGATACCAATTTCTTGTGTAGACATTTCTCCTTTCCTTCGAGCTGCTTGTTTTGCTCTTTTTTCTTTGGGATTCGGGGCTTCATCTCGTCAGAGTAGTAGTCAAAAATATACCGTTGCGGGGACAATGTAACGAAAGATTATTGTGCATTGTTAAGTGAGACTCGGGCCGGGGCACAGAGGATTTGCCCATGGTCATGATGCAACCATGCGGTGTTGGGAACACTTGACTCTGGAATAAATCCAATTCTTCTCTTCTATCTCTTACTATATTCACCATCCACTGAACTGACTCGACTCCATCACCGACGGTAGCGCTTTTAGCGCTCTGTCCGGAGATTCACTTCATAGATAATCTATTCATCATGTCCAATCTTCACTTCAAATACCCTACTGCCACCAGTCCTACACGGAAGACTCACAGAAAACGAATCTCTGCATTAAGGCTTTCTTCTGATACGACTACCTCATTACCGGAATATATTTCTACTGCAGGGTGGAATCACCAGAGCCAACGGCCGTCAAGTTTAGGCGAGGAGGAAGAGGACAAGCCTCCGGACTATCCAGATAGTGCTGAAGAGGCCGACGAGGACACTGACACGGATAACAACGCAGTTTATCTGCCACCTGTGGCATCGCCCTCACTGAGACCTCAGGCCGCATCCCCGCGTCGATCTAAACGGTTTCCACCGGTTCAGAGACGGAGACCTTCCGCTCAACAGCCTGCTGAATCCAGTGGTGATCCGTATCTCGATTCTCTACTTGAACGTAGCGTAAACGCGTTAGAGATGTCTAATACCCTTCTTCAATCCTCCATCTCAACCCAAACCAGTCTTTCGGCGATACTCGCGAACGACTCACCGGCCGATATGACGTTGGAAGCACGCGCTATCGGCCTGTCGTCGAAAATCAGGGACACCTGGGACGTAAGAGAGACATGGGCTCAGGACCTTGAGGAAATTAGCCGGGACGTTGAGGGACTATTCATAGAGGCTCCGAATAAATCATCTCCTTCCCCCATGTCGAGACGCCGCAGTCCCCGGTCCATACACTCCGTCCAAGGGAGTGTAAGCTCCAGTCTACCAAGTGGTGGATCTACGTCGATGCATAGAAGTCGCAGACGACCCTCTTTAGAACTGCGACGTCCATTGGCAATTACCGATATCGAGGTTTCTGACGAGTCGGGTCTTCCTCGATTACATTATTCACAACAAAGTCGTGAAAATCTAGTATCACCGCCACCACGAGCTCTGACACAATATGTCGCTTCGGACTCAGGACGACGATGCCATCCTTCTTCCTTCTACGATAGGCCTTCGCTCTCAAACTCGCCTTTATCATACTCCCGAGTGGAAGCCGTTCTCGATGTTGCTTCATCGTCTACAACAAGTTTACTGTCTACTCAGTCTGTCACTTCCCCTTCCTTACCTCCCAAACTCACGGATAAACCGTTAGAACCATCGACACCTGCATATAATATGCTGTCTTCATTTGTCACTCATCGCACTCCTTCATCTGGTTCAAATACACCTTCAACGTCATTTACATCTTCATTTATGCCCCGTCGACGAGATTCTAGCAAAGCCAGTTCTAGTACAGAACGCAGTAGTGGTATCGTTCGCCGACGATCGTCTCCCTCACCCACTCCGCTGAAATCTCCTGATATGGCTCACAAGCAAGACCTAAATCAGGCGCCAAAACGCGGTATTTCCCCTTTGGCGGCGGCTGTGCGACCGATGACGCCCCCCGTCGAGGAGTCGTCATCGTCGTCAGATGGCTATGTTGCTAAGCGCACTGTTCAAAGTTTGCGCAAATACTTGATGAGCAACCAGTGTCAGAACCAGCGTTACAGACATCAAGGTCCACATCGTTGAACGGACGGAAACTACGACCACCGGCTTTTATGCCTCGTACGCCTGTGTCTGTTGCTGAGGCAGGCACGTCAACCACAACCGCCTCCATTTCGCGACTTTTTACAAAAGGTAAACATTCTTCCTCCACTCGCTCACCATCTCCACCTCGTCAATCTGCAATGAAGCGCTCTGCACCACCTTCCGCACTTCACAGCCCATCTTTATCAGTCTCAAATTCGATGAGCAGCGCGGCGCCGTCACCGACAGCCACCTCCCTTAGTATACCCGACCTTGTGAACAAGGTACTGCGCGGGGGGGTTCGCGCAGGAACTCCATCGAGCTCTGGGCAGTCAACACCAAGCAAGCGTATCAGTTTTGCTGAGCTTCCAGAATCGTACGCTAGCACGCGCCCTCCATCTTCCCGCTTCAACAAAACAACGCGAAAGCGGAAGGGCAAAGGAAAATTAGTGGACGTGACTGGTAATGGATATGGCAGTGAAGGAAATGATGATTTGTTGGGTGGTGGCAGCGGAGGTTGGTGGGGCGGATGGTTAAATCCTGGCGGATCGGGCCTTCATGGACTTGGTGCCAGTCTGGCGAGACAGGAGGAGAAGATGGAAGATAGGATGACGAGGAGCTGGGGTGGAAGACTCAATGCAGGCTTTGGAGGAGGTTTGGATGAATGGGCTGTATGATACTAAGGCACTCATATAACGGTGCCTTATTATCAGGATCGTTGGGTCTTTAGGCCTTATTCGCTTTTTTTTACTCTTTCTTGTTATTGGTAGGTACTTATTTCTACCTTTTCACGCTCTTGTTTGAAGTTGCTTCTCGTTTAGTGTAGTATCATTATCCTTTTAAGTCTTCAACTTGTACATTTGGCCCTATAGGAGATAGATGTGGCCATAGATCGGACACCAGTTACGACTAGTAAGTACGCTTGTCAGATATAAGTATTATTATTAATCATCGTTCAAATGACGTTCACTGACAATCCGTGCGTTGCTTGTGATTCGTTTTCTTAATATTATTATCAGTGTGTCGTGTCAGCACTGGAAATCACTTGATCTCATCGCGGTAACGTCCCGCCTCTAAGAACAGCGCCTTGAAGGGCGCTGGAATACACCCCCAAAAGTATGACAGGTAGTCATCACGTTGTCTGATATCAAATATTACATATGTCGCTTCACATGAGTGATATATGGAACCAGCTTCATTCCAGCTGAAATATTTCATGTCAGCTCAGCTGCTTGGCTCATGGTCAGATCCGATATACATGCAGCAGTAGGTATGACCTGGAGGTGTTGTCTCACCTACTATTCAGCCATAGAACCAGCTCCATCACAGCTGAGATATTTGATATAGCGTCAGGTAGTGGACCCATGTTCTCAAATCCAACATTCATGTAACAGTATATCTGACCAGAGGAAATTGTCTCACCTCCCAGTCAGCGACAGAACCAGCTTCCTTACAGCTGAAATATTTGATGTAGCTTCAGCTGGTGGGCACATAATCAGGCATGCCATCCATGTAGCCGCAAGTCCATACCCAAGGCCTGGTTCCATCTGCCAGTCAGATACAGATTCAGCTCGCTCGCAGCTAGAATATTTAGTGTTGGCTCAGCTGGTCAGCACATGTCCAGACGTGACCTCAAT
The DNA here is from genome assembly GCA_015501075.1 of Gymnopilus junonius. NCBI lineage: Eukaryota > Fungi > Basidiomycota > Agaricomycetes > Agaricales > Galerinaceae > Gymnopilus > Gymnopilus junonius. Next base: position 1,268,494 of record JADNYJ010000001.1, on the reverse strand, counting down.
GTAGCATTAGATCCATCCTGAAGGTCTCATTTCCTCCACCAGTCAGACACTTCACATCTTATTACTACGCAGGAGCTTGAATGATTATTCTATTTTGTACTGTGTCGCCCGTACATGCATTATCGAGATAAATTCGGGTAATCCACATGTAAGGAACAAAAAAATACGAGGTAACAGGATATGGTTGTACTTGAGGGGCCCCTTCACGTATTAGACTCATCAACCCACGAAAGGCGCTCATACGAGCGAACAACGGTTAGAGCCGCCCTTAACATTGAGGACGGGGGTGGGGACTACGGGCCTGTTCTTGTCGTGAAACGACGAGTGGACGGCGACCAGCATATGGCCAAACGGAGTAGGGGATGGTGACACTTGTGTTCCAGAATTGGGTTCAGCCTTATGGTGAGGTTGTAGATCTTGATCGCGTATGGTACAGCAAGTTGATGTTGCCTGAGTTGCTACCGCAGTGGCATTGCTGGATGAGGTCGGCGTCGGGTTGTGTACGGTCGTTGGCGGCGCTCGCGAGAGGGTTATTTACTGCAGGCTAGATGCGGTGAATAGCGGGGTATATGGTGTGAGTAATACGCACCAGGAATCTCCAACCATATTTTTGGTGTGTGCGGGTTTCAGCCCTGACGCGGATTGTCTTCAGGAGTCGGTTGTGATAGAGCAACTTCGCCGGAGGACGCAGGCAGCGTAGTTCGCCGCTGTCATCTCAACCTAGTGCAAGCCCTGTATACGTACCTATGAGGTCTGCGGTTGCAGCAGTTCCGAGGGCCCGCGTTGATGTTGGTGACGCCGTGGCCCTCTGCAGCGGTGTCATGTGTTGGGGTTGACCATTTGGTAGTACTAGATGAGGTAGGGTGTCCACAGCATCAACGTGACATAGAGCAACATAACGAGTGTCCTCATGCCTAGGTATATGCTGGGCCCAGCAAACCGAGAGAACAAAATGCTGAAGTAGATCCTTGTAGTGGCGAATCCACGACCAGTGGCGATGTAACGAGCACCACCGAACGTCAAGTTGCTCAGGATGGAGTGGGTATAAATCTGCGTTGAGTAGATTTCAAAGACGGGAGACAACAAGCCGAATTGTTTGGCGAGCCGGAAGATTGCTTTCCATGTTCCACGTTCCACGAGTTCTGTAGTAAGAGACCAATGAGATGCTGAGAGCGAAAAGCCCAGCTAGAATAACGCACCTTGAAGGAAAAGAGGCAAGAAAGCTATCATGAACACCAAGAAAATGCTGATAATGCAACGCTGGATCCAGGCAAACACAGGAATCAAATTGTAGCAACCAGCTTGACCACCCAAGGACTGCCCAGTCGAAGTATACTTGCATATCATCAGGTTCGAGTTCAAAGTCCCGAGGAAGACCACTATACGCATGAAGCGTCAGCAGTAAGTCCAAGGAAGAACACTCACGCGTCAAAATGAACAACTGCACCGACAAAATGACCAACATGTTGTTGATATGAAACCCAGGATGCCCATAATAAAACATCAAGAACTGATCGATAGGCAGCTGCGTTCCAAGATAATAATACTCTCGACTCAACAGCTGCTCACCCATACCCATTCCAATCTTGGTCTGGAAGTTCAAGATCGTACCAAAGCCCAGATCATGACCCTTGCCGCACTGATAGTACTAGGTATGTTTGATCTTGCCCCCTCGTCCGAAAGCAGTCATGCCAGCGTAGATATCTTCATTGAGGTGCAAACCCTTCTGTGCCTTGGAAACTCCTCCACGGGTGTTCATATACAGCGTGTTGAGGAAATCAGAATGTCCGTAGTGCAGCTTGTGGCCAATCCAAGCCATTGACTTAGCAGAGAGCATACCGATCGTCTGTTCTTTGCCAGCAGCCAAATCACCCAAAATACCAATATTCTCCGAAAAGATGTACTCCCTCGCACCAACAATCGCAATAGAGGGCCTCTGGAAGTCCTTGTGATTCCACTGTGCATACGGGCTCTGATTCGCAACAGAGAATTCCTCGAATTCTGCGAGCACATTCCGGATCTTGAGGCATTCCTCGAGGTAAGTATCTTAGTTGGCGTCGACGAGCTGTAGGTATTCACCATGATAAAAGATGATCACATGGTTCTGGTTATCCGACTTTCCATCCCCAAGAATCGGGTTACCATGCAGCTCAATCCTGAACTTGGGTCTCCTCCTTCCAGTCTCGGGCACAAACTCGGAATGACCATCAATGAGGGACGAGAAAATCCTGGGATCACCACCCTCCTTCCTGGGAAGCTCTTCCTCGAGGTAAGCAATCTGCAGGTCGGGATAAGCCCTCAACAAGAACTCGGCATTCTCATGCTCCTCCTTGTTGAACTTTGAGAACCGTTGCATCGAAACGACGAACTTGAACTTACGCCTCGCCATCCTCTCGAGCTCCCTCTCAAGCTTATCAGCATTTCCACCAAAGAGCTGGACAACCTCGGGATTCTCAACGCGACATAAGAGCTTGATGGCCTTGAAATAGTTCATCATACCTGAGATGGTCCTATATAAAGTTTGAGCACGGAGCGAGGCCCAAATACGCGTGCACAGTGTGAACTCGGGTGCGGCACTCTTTGAAACCAATGAAATAAAACGGCAGATCGTCGACTTTGGATTGACCCTTCTCGTCATGGGCAAAGGGATTGACACCGTTAAACTTGGCACATTCTTCTGCGAGGATCTTGGTATCCTTCACAAAGTTCTCCCATTCCACAGGATGCAGCTGCTTGAGGTACTCCAGCAGTGTGACAAGGGTATTCTGATCCTCTTCACGGATGATCTCCCTAAGAGAAAGAAGGGTCTATATAGAAGAGAGTTTATCAGACACCTGCCAACCATCAGCCCAATAAACTATGCACCTTCCCGCTGTAATGAGGCGTAAGAACCGTAAACGTCGGCATAGCATCCACAGGAAGCAGTGGTGGGATGTTCGTGGTCAAGCTCTGAGCAAAGAACGAGATCCTCCTCTCCGCTTCGCTTCCGGGTGGGAAAAACTCGCCCTTGAAGTTCTTGTCGTCCTGTGAGATGAAGAAGGGAGGCCCACGCAAGCTGCAGCGTCCGCCAGGGCCAGAATCGACTTGGGGGTAGAGTAGCCTCTGTACATGGTCGATAGAGAGCAGGTGTTCGCAGTACATCGAGATGATGATGGGCATTCCATATTTGAGAGATGAGAACCTACAAAGATCACAAGACATCAGCATAAAAAGTGACCTCAAAAAGAAAACGAAAGTATACCTTTGGCTTGTACTTGACCTCCATATCCTGCGTCGCCAAAAGCTTGGCATAAATCCTCTTGGGCAAACGGGTATAAATATCCTTCCAAGGTGTCCAAATCGAAAGACCCAGTGCAAACGACCGTGCGATACTGAACACCGTATTCCAAATGATATACCAAAGGAAGGTATCCAAAAAGAACAGCACAAGATCCATGATATACAAGATCGTCAACGTGAACGCCGTCTGGTTGGTGCACAGTGCATTGCCAAAGAACCGATCGGAGCACCCTTGGATTTTCATCCCCACCATGACTTGAATGGGTTTGCCGAAGGAAGTGGTGAGGAAGAAATATGATTCGACGAATTTGCACCCAAAGACGAGTAGCCAGAGCAACATGGAGCCCATCCGGCTTTTGCGGCCAAGTGCAGGATAACTGGCCGTGAACGTCTGACTAGCCGAGTACTTCCTTGACTTGCCCGCCACTCACCAAACATCCTCCCTGAGGTCATAATCGCAAAAAGAACCGTAGCAATGACCGAAATGAAAAATTGCACAATGCCCAAAATCAGTGCGAGTGTCCCGCTGGTCCCATTATGCTCAACAATAGCAATATAGAACGTCGGGCCACATGTTAGTCCAAGAGTGATGAACAAGAAAACGAGATGGCAGGTGAGATGCGAGGTATTGTTCCATGTCGTGGGGATATACGAGCGAGGGTGGCCATGATCATAATGACGGTGGCAACGGCTCCACCGAGTGCGACTGCGGACCATGTCGTGGCTGGTAATGATCGGCCTTGGACGCGGTAGACGCTAGGAGAGTTGAAGGAGGTATAGAAATAGTACATGGCGATGTGGATGACCCAAATACAGTTGAAGTTGACGAGGAAATGGCCTATGGAGCGTTTTTTGGAATAAGTCTTGAAAAATGCCCGATTCCAGTCTATGCGGTCGAATTTCATGAACCTTTGAGCAGGAGGGAGATCGACAAGGCAAGCCTAGCAAGGCATTAGCACAAGCAGCGTAGAAGTTTGAATGAGAGACAGCATACCTTGTCGTTGAGAGCAATTCTAGCAATGCCCTCTGGATACCAAAACAACTGGTTGACATCATCATATCCAATGATATCCTGGTGATCCCGCTCTCGTCATACGAACTTACCATCAACTACCTCGTAGCCTTGATCATGGATGAATCTGTAAAGAGGCTTGATGACAGCCCTCAGATACAATCCCTCAGGCACCCGTTCCACACGATTTTGGCACTCGGGTGACCGGTAACAATCATCCGCGCACTTGAAGATGAAGCAAAGACATTCAAGACAGAACCGCACTTGCGCAGCTTCGCCCCAACATAGAAGATAGAGGCAATTTGCCGTACCGATCGTATTGGCTCATGCTGTTCATCGCCTCCCTCCAGAGCTGTGGTCAGGGACTTTCCATGAGGTAAGCGGTTCACGCCCGGGTTTTGGGTTTGTCCGATGCATCGTCGAGATCTAGTTGAGCGGCGAAATACCATTTGCGGTAGTTGGCGTTGACAGTTGTGGCCACCAATGTAGTCGGCATGGAGTGTGATGAGGGCCATATTTGGTGACATTCGAGATGCTCTGCTGTCGAGGAGCTGCATCAAAAAGTCGAACTAGAAAGCAGGGTTGAGTACGATGCTTGGATGTAATTGTCTTAGCACATGGGTACCCGTCATCCACAGTTATATCAATGTGTCCTCTCTCGAGGTTTAGGTTTACATCCTGGCAGGTGTGTAAGCGACCTAAAAAGCAGTTAGGTGATTTATAAATTTAAAGAAAACAATATGCGCACCTCGTTGAGACGTTGGAAAGGCTGGGTTTACAGACGATGAGCTGTGAGAATGAGGGAATCGACAAAGAAGTAGACGATGTCAGCACGTCGGAACACTTATATAATCTCATTCATCGGACTCGTAATAAGTAAATTGGCGATTTAAGTAAATAAAAATATCGTTGAGCAGTCCCTCGGATAGTCGACGTAAGAGAAATGTAACAAGGAACAAGAAGCGCATACATGGACGGAACCAGGCTATCAGAAATACAAAGCAAGAGATTGTCCCCAAGGTCTCAGGCATAATATCAGCCGACGGAGAGGGGCTGGTCCAAGGGGCTGGACATGTCTAGTTTAATGACCAAATTCTGACCATCTGTACTGTCAATGGAGATGTGTGAACCCGTGGAACGAGTGCGCCTCCTGTGTGAATGAGGATTACTCTGGAGGACAACGAGCCTATTTCTCAAAAACTGTCCAAACGTAATATTCATATCGTCCACAATGCCCTCGGGAGTGCAATCTGGTAGGCTGCATGCTGTAATGGTGTTGTGGAAGCCTCGTACGATGAATCTGTTATTGGGTGACTTTTCCAAAAACAAGAGGCTGATAAATTTCCAGCAAACCAGACAGCAATATTTGGATACTCCGACACCTGGTCCATAATCCTATTATCACAAGAAATTGGGTACAGATGACGAAAAAGCTGGAAAAAATAAGATTCACCTGCATTTCTTTGAATAGGACGTCGTAAGATGCGTATTTTTGCATGTGGCTCTTCTCGCGGAGGTAGATCATGATTGTAAGAAAGGACTCGCAATGTAGCGCGCCACCAAACCCGGCCTCGAGGTTGAATGGTAAAAGCAACTCTTTTTCTTTGTCACGTATGTCCTGATGAAATGACTCGAGAGCCTCGGTAACTTTGTGGCGGCTTTCTGGCGTGCTCGTGCTCGTGATCGACAGAGCCTGAGAAAGTAAGGTCTTAACATCTGTGGTTTGAGGTTGCACTTTCTTGATGAGGTCAACAAATGCCTTGTCCTCATGATTCTTCCAAGCAGTTGATGCCAAGTCAACAGCACCTCTCTGCGAGCTGGCGGACCTGGACGCTTTAGAAGCATCTGTGAGATATTTGTATAAAACATCATTCGTGGGGCCAATGGGATTTTCGGGATCTGAAGTAGGGAATTTGAGTCGTGGGTTGGTGAAGAGCTCTCCCCACGGGAGTAATGTGTTGTCCACCATCGGCGAGGTCAAAATCTTGAAAGTAATAGCTTTGTATCGGAAATCTGCGCTGGAGACGAATCCAATGAGAGCGTCAGCAGCTTCGAAATGAACCACCATCAGCAGCAGCCAAGCTTTGCAGAGCTTTGACCAACTCTGCTTATCCTCTACTGTCGCATATTGCAAGACCGTTTCAACTTCACGGTCATCATCGCTTTCACTGTCTTCACCTATGTCTCTCCCCCGGTCCTCGGCCTGGTCCTCTCGCTGACCTTCGTCTTCCTCTACCGTCGACTCCGGGGCAACCAAGGGCTGAATGTTTTTCAGGTACATCTGGAAGGCTCTGCCTTTAGCGATTGTCAGAAGCGCATATCCGATAACATAGATGGTGTGCAAATGCTGTATAAAATTCGGATGACTGGGGCTATCAGGGGGGGCTGAGGCTGATAGACTTTCAAGAGAGGTCTGGAAGGAATCCAAGAGCTTGTTTAAGAGCTTGTGGAACTCCATATACGTCTCGCTGTTATAGAGCTCAAAGGTATTGTCCCCTGGACCTAATCCCTTGTACAGCGCGACAATATTTGGAATCGAAATATTGACTATATCGTTGGATTGGTCGATGGTGAGCTTCACGAAGCTCTCCAGGAAGGTCCGATCGTTGCTAATTTCGTGTGGATGCCTGTCTCTGACAAGCCCGGACTGGAACAAAAAATCAGGTAACTGCTTCAGAGACTGGATAAACATCTTTGAGCGGGTGGTCCTAAGCCGAGTGATCATCTTGGGATGACATGTGGCAATCGAGTACCTTAGTAGGCGTCGATGGCGGAGTGGATCTTCCACTGTAAGCAACTCGCTTAAAATCCATAAATGAGATTCTAGTGTTGGCTGATTCCTATTTACAAAGCATGTAAAAATGTTTCGAAAAGAGTATGGAACAATATTACTCACCAATTTTGTTCAAGAGCGTCAAGGTACATGTATAGCGTGAGGTTCCTATCACCCGACCCCTTTGGATAGTCAGAAGGCGGTTTTACCTCGGTGATGGAGGGGTATTGGGTTTGTTGGGTCTGCTTTAGCTCGCTCTTCTCAGTGTTCTTCGTGAACAGCAAATGCCAAGTCTTGACAACTTTGTTAAATATTGTCGCAAACGTCGAAGGAGGAGCTATGACTTTCTCATCTGGAAGATGGGTCTCATCTGGAGGATGGCTCGCCATGACGCTGAGTTCGTCACTTCGCTTGGAGTGAGATCGATGGTTTGTTGTCAATGCAATAATCTTGTGATCAATGATAGCCAGGTGAGCCAATGCATCGCATAGCAGGACTTCTCTTTGTAGGTCGGGACCTATGGCTGGGTTTGACCCAAATTTGGAACGCGTGAAGGATGCCTGGTGTTGAACATGACTGAGCAACGTGGTAATGGTCCTAAATGCAAGGAGTTTCTTGCTTAACAGGGGGGATGGTATGTAGTCGGGTAGAGATGGAGCAGAACTGTCAGTTGATTTGGATGAAAGGGTCCTGTCCTGTGGAATATTGTCATGCTTAGCACCTTTGGATTGTTTCGCCATCCGATGGAAGAAGTAGAGCTGCGACTGCCCAGAAAGAAGTGGTTAAGTCTGACGAAGAACTCGAAACCGCTTGCAAGATACTCCGGGTGACCTGTCACACCTTCCTATGCTCGCACGCATGTGTTATATTTTGCAAGTAATTCATTACATCCCCCCACTATTATTACCGCCACAGTGCAGCTGGTTCATGCTTCCCAGCTGTGGTCTTTAGTTAGATATGCTGATGGTACAGCTGCACAGGGCAAACTTTATCTCTTTTCTCGACTTTTACTTTGGATGACTTGAACAATGCTCACAAGTCCCTCCATCACCACCAGCACCCCCATCGCGCACTTCATAGGCAGTAATCTTCTTTTCTTCTATTACCTGTGATTTGATAAGATCTTTTCAGCTTCGATTCATCATGACGAAGATTGTTTCTTCACCTCAACGCCATCTCCAATTCAGGAAGATCAGTCAAGAGAAATATGGGGGGAAGGCTGAGACAAAACACCTTGCTAAGCTCATGGTTGTATGCGATGTCAAGACGCGTTGGAATTATACTCATGCTATGATTTGCCGGGGCCTGCTCCTTTGAGAGGTGAGTATTGAACCTTATCAATTTCTTATCAGTTTCTAATCGATGGCACCAGAGCATCGATACTTGGGTCTTTAATGTTCCTGCACTACGCGGCGTTGGGCTGTCAGTCAGTGACTGGAAGCTGCTCTCGGATGTTGGCAAATTCCTCGAGGTACGTTGAAAGAAAATATCTGGTTTGATTTCTCTGAAACATCCAGTAGATCTTCACGCATGCTACTGTGCAGATGTCTCGCTCATCGATCCCAACCCTCCCTTTTGTCCTCCCACTGTATGAAAAGATGGAGAAGCATATCAAGTCGACCATAGATACCTCTACATTTGATATCAGAATATGACAAGGTGCAAAGTCTGCCCTGGAAAAGCTCGAGAAGTATAAAGGGAAGGCAGAGGCCAATCAATTCTATAAGCTTGGTACCAGTGCGCAACATATTGTTTACTTATCTTATCATCTAAGTATTTAACGATCTGCATTTAGTGCTTCACCCATCGCTTCGTGCTGGATGGTTCAAAAATAGGGTAACCGACCCCATCCCATGGGTATTGGTCACTGGTGCCAATGGTCAGAAGCGCTACAAGACAAAGGAAGAATTTCAAAACAACGAAGTTGACAAGGCCGAGGTCTTGTTCCGTCAGGTCACCACAACGTACTTTGAAGACGCGCCTAAGTCTGCCTCCACCGAGAATTCCAGCAGTGATTCGCAGGATCAACCCCCCACCAAAGCCACCAAAGCCTCCGAAAGCTGGCTTGTCAGCATCTTCGATTTTGACATGACGGAGGCCGCCAAACCTGCTACCATCACTGCAACACCTAAGGAGCTCTTCAAGGATGAGATTAAGCGTTACCTGAGGTTTGAGGGGGGCAGGGGCGACCCAATGGATCCCCTCACATGGTGGAAGGCGAGTAATTAAATTTTAGACGATCCTGTATTGATCTGATTCGATCTTTTCTCAAGGTCCATGCTGCTGCATTCCTAACCATTGCAAGAATGGCTCGCGATTTTCTTGCCATCCCTGCCACCAGCATCTCCGTTGAGTGCACATTCTCAAAATCTCGACATATTTGCTCTGATTTACGGTGCTCTCTCAAGGCGGAGATGGTGTCGAAGGCCCTTTTATCGAAGGTGTGGATTCGGAGTGGCCTTTTCGACGTCAACGAACCTTTAAAGCAGAAAAGGAAGCACAGAGAAATAGACCCATAAATCAACCCTATAATAATACCCTATGACCCTCTATATACAGTATATACACACTAATCTATTGTATCCATATATATAGACCATTGGCTCTATACGTATACTATATGGTTGGAGCCTTACACCGGACCTACTAATAATAATTACATGTATTAGTACAGTGGTAATTGAGTTGCTATTTCAGCCGCATCCAAATTCGCCTCCTCCATTTCCAATCTCATGTGCTTGCTGGGTCCAGAGCTCATCTGGCTTGTAGTGTTTATCACCTCTGACATTCTGCGTGGTTCAAAGTTCCTCTGCCCTTCAGTTATTTGAACCCCTTTTAGATCTGTCCCGTCTACCTCCAATCTCGGACGCTTGCTGGGTCCAGGACATGCTTTTTCTGCGATTTTTATTGCCTCTAGCTTTTTCTGTGCTGCCCGAGCTTTTGTTGCTGTTGCTTGCTGTCCTGTGTGGTTCGAAGATCCTTTGCAATTTCAATATGTTTTGCTTCCCGGTTTTCATAAAGTAAGATAGGAGCAATCAGAGAGCGTGGTAGGGTTGTGCGAAGAAGATGTGCATTGTGGAACGCGTGTGTGTTAATGACAAAGCGATCAACTGGTTGGTGTTCGATATAGGTCTGAAATAGCCCTGATTCGACACGCTCCTGCATCAATGGCTGCTTGCCAGATGCAGTACATTTTGCAAGAGGACAATCGTGCTGTACGTTGTAGTGGAAATCTATGCTCTGTACAGGTCATTTAGAGCACATCCATGGATGGAGACAAGCTGAGCATACATACAGTTGAGGAAATAACAGTGTAGCTTGGTTCTTCATATGGATGAGCCAGCATGGGCATTCCGAAGGTATCGTGTCGATTAGAAAGAATCTTAAAATTCTCCAGTATTACAACAGCGTGGTCACCCTCAATATTAGCGAGAATTTCGACAATCCTGCCCGTAATAAGTTCCTCACTGTCCTAAAAAGATATAAAGCTGAATAATATACAGCAAATGAATATTTGCGTTGAACTTACATGTATTGGAGACTGCCCAAATATCCAGGACCCTACAAAACACTTGTCTCCTGAATGAGCAACAGTAAATCGGCAGGGTGTCCATTGTGAATCAGCAGCTTCTGAAGAGCTGTTAAGCGCCTTGGCGCCTTGTGTCTGGAACCACGAGATGTACTTTCGGCTTTGGATCTGGCGTCTTCCATCTCGCTTGAGTGGTTCTAACTTAAAAGAGCCTATAAATATCGTAAGGCAACTAAGACGCATGATACAATAAGGACTGACCATTGGCAAGCGGTTCCAATCTTGTCCAGCCTACAAGAGCTTGGAGTGTTGGGTGAGCATGAATGAAGTTGCGAACTGAAGGCCCTGGTCTCTTCCATTCTCCATCAGCTGTTGGCCACCAACCACCTGTGAGGCGGTGTTTTAGGACTTCTTGACTGGCTAATTGGAAGGCAATATCTCGACTTGGGGAAAGATGATTTGAAAAGATAGAGCAGAATCTGAAAATGGCATTGAAACACTCAAAGGTCTCAGCTGCTACCCCAACAAGTGGTCCAAAACGGAGGATGTCTTGTTTCAAATGCACTAGAAGGTGGAGTTTGAGCTTGGACGTGATTTTTGACGGGTCGATTAAGGCGAATAGGTCAAGCACATTTGCAACAGCAACTTCAATGTCCAACTAAAAAACAGTCTGTGAGGAAATAGAAATAAAAATACAGTACTTCAAACATACGAGATATTCCTCCATATTCCGTATTTCAGGCATCCACAAGAGTGCTGAAAGCTCTCCCACTGCTTTAGTGAGAAGGAAGTGAGTGGCATCTACAAGATCATAGACATGAAAGACATTGACCTGGGCAATAGTTTTGAACTGTCGGCCAATTAGTGAGTTTGCATATTGCATAATGTAGTTAGCCCGGATGGCATGGATAGAAAGCCCAGATCTTTCAGTCGATTGCAAACGAACTGAATAAGTGTGTTTTTGACTAGCCGTCCATGGAGTGTGCGAACCATGCCAAAGGTATTTTACTATACCGAGTAGGATGGTGTGGAGAATTTCCACTGGGGTATCAACAGTTGGATCAAACCCTGTCAAATAATTCAATTAGACAGCGACAGCAAAGTTGTTTGACAAAACTCACCATCCAATGTTAAGAATGGGTTATAGATATCATCTTTGTGCTCCTCCACCCAGGCAGAGAGTTCTTCTTGGATACTAGCTGTTGTTCGTTCAGGATGATCCTTACGGAGTGTTCGCGCGCGAGATATAAGGTCATCAATCCAATATTGAGTGTAGGAATCTTTGATGCCGTTTTTGGTCTGCTGATTCTGGACAGTCTGCGCAACACCTAGACAAGCCATTTTGACCTGGGACTTGACATCTAAGAGTATTTCTTCAGCAGAACGAGCAGTGCCAGGCTAGGTGTTTTGATTGTGTAAGTATCAGAAAAGAAACATTAGCGGTTACCCACTTCAAATAAACCACAAAAGCCAGCGTCCGTTTCTTTAGCTTGTTGCGTCCCACCAACAAGACACTTCCTGCAAGGATGGTTTCCATTCCCACCAATATGACCACAGACTTCGCTTTGAGCAGGGTTATCTCCTGGACCACTATTGACATAGATCTTGACCCGTACTTGCACTCCTGATGTGCCATGGCGGACCTTCACAGGATCCATATGTGTCGACCTAGCATCTATTATTTAGTTCCAGAGCTGGGCTTGAATAACTGGGACATACTTGATAACCTGTTTGATTCCATGAAACTGCTCAGGAATACTAGCAACTGGAGACGTTGACACAAAATGTGTATGAAATTCTTGTTGAAGAAATTTTCGGGGTAGGTTTCAATGACTGATGTAGGTGTTCCAGTGCTTATTCCAGCTCTTTGATCTGTTTCCAGATACGTCATCGCCAAATATGTCTATCCAGCTGGTGTAGAGGGGATCACCTTCTGCGAGAGCTCGGTCTGGATTAGGCATACGTGTGGGATGTCCAGATTCGATGGTTTGGCCTGTGACTTATCAGCGATGTTGTTAACATATAAACAAAACACACAACTTACTGTTCCAGATAGGAAGTAGATGCAGGTCCATCAAGTCCAAGAAATTATCCTGCAAATCTGACACCTTAACTAGGATTAAGTTATTATCATCTACATTGGCAATACCCTGCAGTATTCATCAATATTTTGAATCAAGCATAATCATGAGGAGAAGGTTTCTTACCTGGTCGTCCAACGTAACTGTATATGCATCTGCAAAAACATTTCTATTGCTGTCCTCCAGCCACCTCACAGGAATGATAAATTTACCACCTTTGAGGCATGCAAGTTCATCAATGTAGTAATGACAATTCCCTGCATCGTACATGGGACTTAAAGTATGACGATCAACATCTTTCTGCCATTTCTGGGCATGATAAACTTCAGAAATGATACCATCTGGTGGAATCACTGGGTAGCGATGTATATGGTCGCAAACTGTGGGATTGGCCCAGTCCTAGAACAGAACATCGATGTTTAACACCAATAAAATAAAAGATTCAGAATGCCCACCATAGCCACGAGAGTACGTGGATCATTCATAGAATAAACATTCCCTTTAGGAGACTTGTACTGCATGGTCGGTAGACCGGACTTCCGGAGAGAGGCCTGTACTTGACGGAGATGGTATGAGGAGGGAACATCACAAGCGCCACCTTCACGGAGTACCCAGAGAAATATGTCCATGAGCGAATTGGAAACCCTGGTTCTCGGAAGGTTATCAAGTGTGTCAAGGAGAAACATCTGTTGGGAAAACAATACATTCAATCTCCTTTTAAAATGTTAAAGGAAAAACTCACCATTTTGGATTCATAAGGCGCCCAAGCATCAGAAACTTTCAACTGACTTGCTTGATCACTTATCTCGTCATTCAGTAAATCTCTCACATCAGGCGTATTCAAGTCTAGCAAAAGAGATGATATGCATTGAAGGCTACAAACGTAAGAAAGCAGTGTGAACATACGTGCATTCTCTAGCAACTCGTTCAGAATATCTTCTTGTTCCAGTTCATCCAGCAATATTCCTCCGTCATTTGCGTCTTCTCCTGGGACATAATCATAGCCATGGTATAGCTGGTAATTAGTAGCCTCTTGCTTCAGGCGCTTCCTTTCTTCAGCGGCATCCAGTGTGAGATTGACTCCTGCACTAAAGGCTTGATGGGCGAAGTCAAAGTTGGCCCACATTTCTTGTTCTTCTGCACTTGGTTTAGAAACTTGAACACTCGTTGGCCGCAACAGTGGGCCTGATTGTTGAAGATAGAATGATGAAGTCCATGCTCTCATCCATTGCACTCTCTTCTTGCATGGAACGTTCACCAGCTGCTTGGATGGATTCCCTGTTTTCCTTGTTGGTGATGGCGTGAGCGTGAGCATCTGTCATTAAGTGATCAGGTAAACTTCCTTTGTTAATCCACCCATCGTTTGCTCCATTATTTCCTTGACGCATTGCTTGGCAGAGGTTGCATCGAACCTTCTTGCCGTCAGGCAATAATTCCACAACTAAAGAATTTACATCGTAAGCACTGCAAATGTGGCGGCAGACAGATGTAGGAAATTCACAATCAGGTAGCATTTTCTTTGACGTGCGTCCTCTGCCCATGGTTCAAAAACGACCACAGAATTGATGAAACTGCGGACAGATGACTCATTCAAAGACGACGACACCTTTTATCTGACATTGCATCACAGGAATGACTCGACCCCTGCTCAGGGTTTTATATATAGGCCTCGGTATTCATCCCATATCATGACACTTCCTACTTCCTGTCCACGAAGATGGATATATGTGTAAGACAGCTCTCCCTCTTCACATCTACCCACTGACCAAAAAACCACAGTCCGACGTACCTATCAGACGCCCATTCAGTCTGAGTGGCAATGATTTCTACCCTCTCGTCCAAGTTCGCCCCGGGGAGATGACTTATGACCAGAAGGTCAAATACCGTGCAAGGCATGGCATCCCAGGCACCATTGACCAGTGGATTGAGCTAGCGAAGACGCACATCCTCGCACCTACGGGCTACTTGGATGGACACAATCATGGTCCGTCTCTGGAGTACCTGTTGTGGCAAGATGATGTTGAGTGTATTTTAAAAGTTATACACAAGGAGGTATGTACTGAAAAAACTTACGAGGACCTTGATCTTGCCAAACTTATCATTAGTCAGGGAGCTTTGGAAGAGCCATTTCAAGACCCTGACGAATTCACGCTGATGCTCCGTCTTTGTGTCCCTCCGACCTCTGGTTTCTTGATGTTCTACTGGCATAGTCCCATCGTGGTTATCGACAAGTATACGGGAGAGCTCAGGACACACTCGCACCTGATTGGCTTCAAACCGTGCAGACCGAGCGCGGTTCTGGCAGCGTCGCATTCTCATGCTGAAGATGATGCTCCATTTCGTTCAACATTCCTCAGAATGAAAGGGTTATGTCCCGAGTGACGTCCTGGTGCAAGGCTATGTCAGTGAGTAACATCATCTCAACAGAGTCATTAAATACTTACGGCCCAATCCTAGATACCTGTGACCGGTCTGTCGACCTTTATCCGTCCCCAGCTCTATTTTGATCCCATCTCACCACGCAATACACATCGACACAAGCCTCAAGGATCCAATCTCTCCCCTGAAGAGGCACAGAAGCTGAAAGAGGCTTTCAACAATGGGTCACCTTTGCAGAGATGGAAGTAAATAACACCTACCATAAACTTGGAATGAAATTCTATTTAACAGATCACATTTAATGAAGGAGCTGCTGGCGAATGAGATTCCTGTTTCATTGGAAATCTAAGGAGGACCGACACAAGGCAAAGTCCACAAATGGAAGACCAGACATCAATTACCACCTAAAGAAAAAACAATATTACAATGTGCGACATATGAGATATTATATGGCTCTGCAAAAAGACAAAAAAATGGTGGATTGTCCAGAGAATGCGTAGCAGGTACAGCTCATCCTCATCGAGATCGCCATTGTCCAGCGACGCATTCTCAAGGTCTCGCTGAAATTCCAGTGCAGTCCGCAGTTCATCGATTTTGGGGTCGAAGCCGGCGGGGATGACGTGTTCTTGCGGTCGAGGAGCAGCGGCAGGCTCAGGAGGTATCGGATCGTCTGGAGGGTTGTGAAGATCATCTTCCGGCAGACTGAAGGGCGACGAGGTCCAAGAGGGTCGTAAACTGTAAAACATACTTAGCAAAGATATGAAACAAAATGAAATTGCTATTTACGCACCTTCAACTTCATCCAGTCCTGCATCTGCAGCCCCTCCCACATTCATGTCGCCACCAGAAACCCCTCTGCCTTCCACTTCACGGTCCTGTATCCAAAATAAGCGCATTGCCACGAAGAGACATGAACATGCTTACCAGAACAGTCTCTACAGTGAGACAGCATCGTTTACATGGTTGAGAAGGTTCTTCATCCTCGTTTGACAAGCCCGAGGCCAGATTGGCAGAGTTAACCGAAGTTGTGGTTTGAGGAGGGGGGATAGGTGTGCCATGGTGGGCTGCAATCAAGTGGGCAGGAATGGGTGGAAGAGCATTTCGATATCATGCATGTCAGTACCAGGTGTTTTGGGAGACTTCCCTTGGCTCGCCACGACAATGCTTCATGCAGTTGCAGATGTATTTCTGCTGCGAAGGCGGGCCAGAAGTTGACATAGACTGAGCAAAGATTACTATAAAAACATCTGTCATGAGAGTAAGATGTTACAGATGTACCAATTTCAGGCAAAGAGAACTCACAAGAAGTCACGATAAATTACTTGTAGAGGCCATAAGGGACAGGAATGTCGAAGAGAGGAGCAGAGCAAGCGGGGGTCCGACGGCGATTGGGAAGGAAAGGGAAGGTCACATGACTTTCGCGATCCCCAGCGCAGTCTGGACGCATTTGATGAAGTGCTTGAAAGGCCTGTAAAACTCTTGTCATTTTCTGAAATCACACATTCTATTCTAAATTTATTGAGCTTGCACAAGTGGGATGTCAATGTAATTCTTGTAATTTCAAATAATCGACGGCTGGTGACAGACGTCAGCAGATATCATCAGCCATTCCTGACCCGATTGCCTAAGAACGAGGCAATAAGTCCAGGCAAATGTGTCACAAAAACCCAGAGTGGGGTTCACAGTGCAACAGAACAGCAAAATGTTATTCTGACCACATTTATCCCGTGTCTTCCATGTCAGCGGTCGACATCGCAATCCTTGCCTGCTGTCAAGAGGCAATAATGAATCCTAAAGGATAGGCAAAAAAACTAGGTCAGCAATGGAATTGAAGGACATGATAAGTAAAATAAAAGGAAACATGTATTCGCTGCGTTCGTGGCTTGCAGAGGGCTCCCATCCAGGTTTGAATGGCTAGCTTCTCTGTGAGCCCCGAGGAACGCGAATTAACTGCTTTTTTTCACAAAACACGTCAACTGCTGGTCGCTTTGTGGTTTATCAGGGGGCTCCCATCCAGGTTTGAATGGCTAGCTTGCCTTATGGATCACAAAACTGCCAGTAGTTGACATGTTTTATGAAGGAAATAGTGGCTCAAACACACACCGTAAATGGAGAGCCGTGGTACAAAAGACAGAATAAAAGGTGAAGCTTGCCGAAGTCAGGTCAGTGGTATTATTACGGAGTGATGAAGTAATAACTTAATCACGTTAGCGACGCATCTCGACACGGCATCTCTTACGTTAATTTGTTGATCCCTCAGAGGTCATCATCGTTTATCTCTGTCATCAACCACTATCTCCCTCCTACCTTGCTGCTCCTCTCATATCCCTACCCTCAAAGCCCCCTGGAAATTGCTGGTAAGTTATTTCTTCATTTGTATCTGCGATATTCTAATGTTTTTGGTACTTACTTACAGATTGAAAGTGCTCGAACGATGCTCGACACATCACAACGATGCAACCCATGTACCAGCAATGTATGCTGATGGAAGAGAGGGTTCTGAGACACCAAGGGGAGGCCCTAGCAGAGGGAGACCCATAATGTATGACGCTAAACGGGTCGCAGCACGCGGCTCATTCGCGATTCATTTACTCTTTCACATTCAACTGACCAATTCTATATTTCTAGGATGACGACACACTCTGTCAGCTCCCCTTGTTGCCGGTGACACCTCATTCAAGGCCAGAAGAACATGGCGGTTTGATACCTGCCCCGTGTCATCACGAATCAACACTGGCGATGGCATTGGTGGAAGACCCGCAAGGTCTCAGGTACGTCGCGGAATGCGTGGCAGCACGCTGCTCATCTGCAATTCTTTTTCTGTTTGCTTCCTCTCTTATGACCACGCCTTCTTTGCTCCTGCCGTTCCTCTCATCTTTCTCGCCGCACCGGATGCCTGTGGCATTGACAGGACCAGCAACCATTGCCACCCCGTTCTCAGCCCTGAACCTTCTCAGGTACATAAAATGTTTATTTGCAGGCTATTTTCTTTACTCACACTGTTTTGCTTGCATTGTAGATGCTAGGATGCTCGAGCACGACGTCTTCGATTAACGTCGCAGCTCAGCAGCAGCCATCTCCTCCGAATCCAGCAGCCTAGCAGCAGCAGCAGCGTCAACCCGTCCCTGGGCCGATATGGGATGCTGGAGACAATGCAGGAGTTGGGGATTTTGGGGATTCAGGATATGAGGGTTGGGAGGAGCAGTGAGTGTCTGGTGGCTGTTTATTGCTCTTTCGATCTTTTTCTTCTTGGATTCTGATTCTGATAAATTTTGTCCAGGCCAACGCACCATCTCATGGTGGAGAAAAGCGATGCGTGAGCATCACATGTGAACTCATCCATCACCTCGCCCTCCATCCTTTTCCTCGACGAGCCCACATCGGGGCTGGATGCCTACAATGTGTACAACATCATCGACGGTGTTCCCAAGGATGATGGCGACTATGCTGGCATGCTCAATGATCCCGATGACGTTTCCCTCAATAATGGAAGAGCGCATTTTGTTCCAGCTGCCACGTACATGGCGTACTTGGAACATGCGAGGAAAGAAGTACGTTCCCTGTCACATCTGCATCGTCTTTTCTGACAGGTTTTTGTGCAGGACTCTGTCTGTGCGCACCTTCGAGCCCTCAAGTTCAAATTCTAGTTATCCAGCATTACAATGGATTTATCGCTCTCTTGGTAAGTCTTTGCATGGTATCCTCATAAGACATTTTAACCCATCATAATTGTTCACCTAGTTTTCACCCATCAGTCTCGTCTCCGACGTTCGCAAACTTTGAGCGTCCACACTTAACGATACTTAACCCCTCCAAGATGCATAGTATTACGATGCACCTGAATGCTTATCAGGTTGAAAACCCAACAGGGCTTGTTAAAACCATTACTGAAGAATAATGACAGCATTGTCGAGCAATCCAGGAAGTTTACTATATGACCTGCCAACGACTCATGGGACAGAGCCAAGTAAGCTGCCAATTCTCATTTTTAACATTTTTTAACATATAATATGAAACTGAGAGAAACGATACAGAAGCTCGTTCACTTGGCTTTTTGCTTGTGTGATTAAGTAAGTTGGTCGGAGTCACCTTTAATTATTCTGGAGTCATTTTAATTTAAAAAAACGAGTCACTCGCAAACCATATAAAAGGGAATCATTTCTCCCTTGTCCAAGATCATTCTTAATGTCATCCAATGCCCCCACACAACCTATGGGCACTAACCCTGCTCAAGACCCTCAGCAGCCTGCTATGCCAACGTCCAGTCGCATGCTCCAAAGAGAAGGAGCTCAAATTTTCCCTTCAGCATCACAGACTGCCATTGAACAAGCTATGCTTAGGTCTAGCCCACCGCCTGAACCCCTTCTTGGAAAGCGGATGCGCGAGAACAATGACGAGGATGAGAATGAACCTGAACCCCAAGCCGTAGAACCCTCTCCATCAGATGGACCACCCCAGACTGTTATGCTGTCCATCAGCAATGTTAATGCAGCGACTCTGCGATATGCCACATTTAAGAAGCTTCGTCCTGACCAGTGGGATGAAATAGACAGTTTCTTACTGGTGAGTATTTCATTGATCCATTCCTGGCACATTTGTCTAAATGTTGGATAGGAGACGTCGCTTGGCTGACAGGCCAAAATATATGTCTGTCTGTTATCCATTGAAAACAAGGTAGACACATTTCGGTCAGCCACGCCTCCATACCAGGTATCTGAGGCTCTCAAGGTGTGTTTTCCAATCTGGTCCACAATGCCCTCACTGTTAACCTGTTCTATAGACCAACATCAATAATTACAGTCTTGGTGTTCTCCTCTCCGTCAAACTCAGTGCATATAAAGGCGGCATACCTCGCAACCATGTCTTGGTATGTATTCTCCTTATCGTACAGGCATATATTTATTCCATCTTATTGTATAGGACATCCTCAAGCGCTATCGCTTGGACTTGCCTGCTGGCATTGAACATAACTATGCCGACTGGAAGAAAATTAGCAGCTTCGTTGACTATTCCCTGACCCAGACATGCTCCCGACTTAAAAAGCTGGTAAGAGTTACAGTATTAAGATATTACTCTGACAGGGATTTTTACGTGTTGTCCTTACAGATAAAGGAGAGTATAACTGCAAACACCAATGTCTTTTCCCTTGCCCAGCTTATAGTTCATTCAACACCTTGCCGCCCTACTATTCAGCTCTGTGCTCGGGTTGCCCTTATGGTACGTTGTATCTTGTGTATTCCTAATGCTGTGATCTAAACTACTTTGTTAGCGCGCTGTTCACGTCGAGTATAATGGCGCTGAAAAACTCTGGAATTATATAGATGAATGCCTGGAATACATACGAACCACAGCTACACACTCGGCTGCGGATAAGAGACCTTCCACATCTGTCACCAGGGCTGCACTGTGTGTGTTGCTTCTTGCCTTATTTGTTGATTCACACTTACATCTCTTATAATCAGCGAGGCCTCGGCGACTGCTAAGTGTGTATTACCTCATGGTTCATAATCTCACAGACTTACATTCTTCTAATATACACAGGGCATTCACTGCTATCCTCGAAGCTGATCGAGCGACCTACGGGGACAATGTGTATACCATAGCTGATGTCGTTTCCGATGATTGGCAGCAAAATGTAGATGACGTTGTAGATGGGACCATGGCAGCAACTGAGGCTTGATGGATTATTTATATAGAGCACCGCCATATATAAAAAATGTAGATGTTATCCTTCCTAGACAATTACACATGTGAAAACCCCTGAATTCCCTAAGATTTGATACCACTAGCTGAGCTACTCAGAATGTCATAATGGCGAAATTAAGTGCATAGCGTTTAGCAGTGATAGATAATGTAAACCGTAGGCTACGCTATATCAAATATTATGGAAGTAACTTCATATGGCCATGCAATCAAAAAACATGGGACCTGGACAGCTCGTTTCATGTTTCGAGACATGATTTGATGATGCATAATGTGAGTTGAACAAGGTGGACAGCCCATTGCCACACGCAGCTGGCTAAGGTGCCAAATTTTATAAACTGCTTGCCGCGCTACACGTCCTCCCAATCTCAGGGAACATGGCCCATTCCCGAGTCAGGTAAGACAGACAGCACATAGTTACTTACAACTAGCTGAGCTGCAAAAATTCATGGATACCTTATTGTATTACACCCAGATTTTACATAGTCATCTATGACTGGTTTAGTTGCCAAACCTCATGAACTGCCTATGAGGTTACTCGTGCTAACGATCTAGATACACAGCTCATGCTAATGAGTTCAAGAGGACGAACGATATATGGCCACCTATGATTGGCTGAGGTGCTAAAATTCACGAACAGCGCCTCAGATTACTTGTGCTCATGATGTAATTAGACAGTGCCTAGTGATGAGTTAAAATACACGAATTGCTTACGAGATTACACGTCCTACCAAGGTGGACGTGTCGAGATGGTGTTGAAATCCCGAGGTTGGACTGTTGACAACGTCCCGCTCACGTTGACACCATGTGACAGTAACACCTCACCATCGTGTGAACTTCACGTCGCTAACACGTCCTATCCAAATGGCGGTGTAGCCTGAACTCACGTTGTGACGTGACATTTCTTGTGTGATTATCAACCTAGTTAGGAAATTTTACGTTGGGCGTCTACCATCTCCTTCAATCCCCTGTCCCACATATCGGATATGGTGTAACGGCTAACATTACCGCCTCTCATTCAGTGCACCGCGGTAGCTCGGGGTTCGATTCCCCGTATCCGAATTGGCTTTTTTGGTTGATCTTATTTTCCGCTTTTTGACACCAACGCATTTTCATTCTTCCGAAATGCAGGATATACTTTTATCGCTGAATATGCATCAATTATTCAGAACGTACTAATTAGGACAGAGTAATTGCAATTTCGTGTTTGTGGTTAGATAGATGGAAAAGGGAAAGTGTACAACGCATAAATGAATTATACTTAAAGAAAGTGGGGTGGTTACAAACCTACAATATCAAGTAGGGACGGTAATTGCATAGGGCCTTTCCGAAGGCAGAGACAAAAAGAGAGGCAGAGAAAGACATACTATTCTAATGACATAATTGGCTTGTAGTACGCATGGCGACTGCTGGATTTGCTGTTTAGCGAGTATGGGATAATATAACTTGGGCTTTAATGTTTGTGGAAACGAAAAAAAAGGGCATAAAAACGGAGAAAGGCATATGATCATAGAAGCCAAAGGTGAACGCGTAATTGAGTGCTACGCGGAGGACAAGGGTAGTGAAAAAGAAAACGCTGCAGTCGGGAGACGAGAGCGTATTGAGGAAGAAGATATAAAAATACCAGACGTACAGGCGGCGTCATGCGGTGCGTTGAATCCAACTGGTCGATTGTCCAATGCGAATGTCGTAGACTCGTAATGTAGATGGCTGATGTAGAGAGAGAAATATTAAAAATGCGTGATAATAATACATTTAATTGATCTTGATTGTCTTGAGCCAAATGTTGTTGATACATTGTCGCAAGGCTAGCCCCCTGTTCCCTGATAATTTGCGTCCAGAACGATATCTGGATGTCGAATCGCTACAAATAGGTCTTGCATATATATCCACCAATGAGAGACGCAACAAGAGTAACCACGAAGTGAGGAGCAAATCCCCACATGGTATGAAACAAGTCCACAAGCTGGTCGTTGAAAGAATCTAGAAAGTTGGCCATGGTGGCTATCCAAGGTCTTCCTACAAGTACAACTCCTTGCTGTTGGTCTGCTTCCCATGTGCCCCCAATGACTGCTGTTCCACTGTTCCAGTAGGGATATTTCTTGCGAGGAGTTGCCGCCGTTTCTTCAATGTCTATTGGACGTGTCTTCTGTACGTTGAATAAAGACCCTAGCCCTTGAAGAAGTTCCTTCGGACGTGTCGTGCCCCTGTCAGAAGACTGAACAGTGCTGTCGCTTGACGTAGGGCTTACCGACCGCACACTGGGAGCAACAGGCAGACCATCCGAGCCTATAATCTCGGTAGGGGTCAGAGATCTCGTTTGGGGGATAGGATTGTTCTGTTGAAGGTGGCGATAATTTGGGTTCACTCGATGGAAGTAACCGGTCTCGGGAATTATAAATGAGGGTTCCGACAGTATTCCCGGAGTATAGGTACGATAAACACGGACAGGGGCTCCAGTTGAACTCGACGCGCCGCTTGTTGACGGTTGTGCAGACGAAGGGGGAGGTGGGCTGGGTGGCGGAGAGAGGTACGATGGTCCGGACGAGTCGCTGCTGAGTTCGTCTTCGCCTTCAGTCTTCATGGGAGAGGGAGAGGGAGAGGGAGAAACAAGGCAGGACATTGCTCTGTGCCCTTTCATGGCCTGGCCGCATTTGCGGCACTTGGGTGCTTTCCGCGAGGACATGTTAAATTGCCGAGATAGAGCGCACGATAATTCTCTTTGGTGAACCTGCGGGCTGCATTAGTGACATTGAACAGAGCCTCGAGCGCGCCGAGGAATCATACCTCTCAGCTGATAAACGAAGAACAGAGGAGGCAATCGCTAACGAAATTTGAAATCCGCCACAAGGATTTGGGTCTTCCGGCTAACTTCCTTATATATGATCTCAAGCGAAGTCCATTGTTGGTAATAGTTACAAGTGGATTCTTTCCCTTTCACGGAGTACAAATGGCTATTGTCTGCTTGTCGTCAGTCGCCGATGAGAAGGTTGACAAGGACCTTTGCGTTTTCCGCTCTTACAAGGTGTCAACGATAACGGCATTCCCGATCACCTTCCCACAAACACAAAAACTGCAAGAGTATCATTACATCTAACTCGGCAAGGATACCTGACCTTCGATTAAGCAACTAGTTGCTAGTTGGGAGTTGATGCAGTCTGAGTACTCTCTGAGTACTCTCCGATTAAGTTAGCAGTAGGCTGCAGAACAAACGCGAGTGAATTGGATGATATATTAATATTCAATGAAAGGAAATCAAGTGAAAATATTACAGATCCTCATAAATGACGAATGGGAGTCTGAATGCTTTGT
The DNA here is from genome assembly GCA_015501075.1 of Gymnopilus junonius. Classification (NCBI taxonomy): domain Eukaryota; kingdom Fungi; phylum Basidiomycota; class Agaricomycetes; order Agaricales; family Galerinaceae; genus Gymnopilus; species Gymnopilus junonius. The sequence goes on along the minus strand of JADNYJ010000001.1, from coordinate 1,244,426 downwards.
AAACGTACACTGAATGAAGAAAATAATTTAGTCTGAATCCGAGTCCGAGTCTGAGTCCGAGTCATCGGTAGTCCAGTCTCCTGAACCTATATCGGGCTCGGAAAAAAACCCATCATTAAAATCGTCCTGGCATGGCCTGGGTGGACGGTTTATAGGTCGTCCAGGAGGGGCCATCCAAGGCACAAACACGGATAATATCCATCTCATGGTCCGCCAGAGTGGTTTTGTCAACCTGATCGCCAGACGAGGTTGTACATACTGGCAGCGCTCGATGACCTCCCGCAAGGTGTAGGTGTTAGTTGCAACCAAGTACCAGACTTCATCCTTCTGAAAAAAATCCCAGAGGCGATAGCCATGTCGAAAAACAGCCACAGTGTCATCTTCATCCACAGGCATTCGAACTACATCGCCAGAAAGATGTAGTGCGAGGACTTGTGACGAAAACTGTAGACGAATAACGGGGTCTCGGGACACACGATAAATTCGTAGCATGCCTTTCTTGTGGAGTCGTAGTTTCTCATAACTAATGTCGTTGGTGACGGGGATATGAATAGGGTGTTGATTCGTTCCTGGTGTAGGGTGAATAACATATTCCGTCTCATCGTCTGGAATGAACGCTGTTGGCGAGATAATCTTATGAAAAATTTTCCCATCAATGGTGCGCGGTGGTTGTGGAGGCGGAAGCCTTGGAGCTGATTTTCTGGGTAACAGTATTGGATATGGCGCGCATGGCGGAAGAAGGTTGAAGTACACGAGCACGATGTGGAACAATTGGTACAGAAATGCTCCTGGGGTGCTGAAGATATCGAAAGGATTTTCGCCTTCTTTTGGCGACGGGGGCACTGGTTGTAGGAGCCAGTCAGCTACTTCGTCTATGTCTTGACAGTCTTGTTCGTCGATTATGTCCCCTGCATCGCTTCCGTAGTTTGCGTCGATTGAGTCTGGTGATCCAAATCGTACGAAGTGTTTATTCGATGTTCTGGTTCGACCCAATGTCGCCATTTCGGTAATACTTGTGGCGTAGAGTGTAACTGAGGTGAAGTTGGTGGAAAGCACGGCAGAGGAACCGAAATGCAAGTTATGGCAGCAGCTGCTGGCGGTCCAAGCTTGCTAGAGGTCCGAGCAGAAGGTGGGAGCAATGAAGAAAGTAGATTATGCAAACAGACCCTTTTATTCTTTGGCACAAGAGACTCAGTGGCACTGGAGACCAGACAAGATCGCCGAAAGCAGAACAAGAGGTGCACAGCAGAAAGCAGAAACTAACCTTTGTCCGTATTTGGAAAGCAAATCAATTTACCAAAATCACGGGACTCTCTTACCATGTGATTCTTCAAACTCCGATAGACTATAAAGTCAGAACAAGAAAACTTTCCTTCCCTCTAGTGTCCGCATCAACCCTTTGAAGCGCTTAGCGCAAGCAACAGGTGTTAACTCATCTGTATGGCGTTGATACTTTCTGGTTGACGGAGCGAGGTGGTCCTTTCGGGGTTCCGCTCACAAGAACAAGCGAATCCTTCGGGCTCGCCTCTTTGCGTCCGAGTCATTGATTTGGATTGTGGGGTGGCTGACGCTAGGAGGCATTTACATCGTCATATTCCTGTACCTGCCGTATATGCTACTATGTGGCTTTGACGGTGTGGTGAAACCATGACGAGAACAGTTCCTCTTCCTGTCGATCTAAATTGTCCTACGTGTTGTAGAAGCAGAATATATCGGAAGTCTTGTCTTTACACGAATTGAAATTCTCTTACCTCTCTAGGAGAGGTACTCTTTATTACTATTTAGTCGTCTTGACCTTCGAAACTTTTATGTAGGTCATGTAGCGTCCTGATTATAGCATGAAATTTTAAAAGGAAGGAGGATAAAGCACGCGGTTAGCCGTCCGCGTCATTGGTTATGGAACTCACCAGTTCACCGAAAAAAAGGACAGCAGAAGTTAGTCTAAAGGTTGGTCCTAATCCAAACCACTTCATGACTGACCTATTTTGTGTAAATATGTAAATATGCATTACATCTATACTAACACAGATATTCCGTTACTTTAATTTACTGGAATTTGTCGAGGACTGTTTATAATCTTCTTCATCACTATCCCCAACATCGAAAATCGGAGGGTCTGCAAATGGTTCTCTAGCCCTTTCTTTGCCCTTCCGTTGTCGTGTTTCTTCAACATCCTCCTCGCTTTCATTTTCTCGAGTGTTAAGAGGTATGGCCTCATCTTCAGTGTTATGTAAGGGCAGCGACAGAGCTCGCCTTCTTCTAATTCTACACCAGACAAACGTTCCGATGACGGCGAAAACGAGGACTAGGACGATCCCAGCAGAGCCTGCGTTGTAGTACGCCTCCCACATTGCCTTGTCCTGCTCAGGAGTTTTGGCTGGAGTGACTGGCGCTTGTGACGCTTGGTGTTGCTCAACGAAGACCGGTTTGACTTCGTTCCCGATTGTGCTGGGGATTCTCGCAGAGCCGTCGACGATTGCAGAGAAGTTCATGCCCATAAAGCGAAGCATCATGTCGTGCGTTACATGGGGTACATCCCATGGTGCCATGTGAGAACCATTGAAGATCTATCAAAATGTTATCAGAAGATAGAAAAAGCGGCTCCATAAAAGCACTCGCCTTCACGTAGGTTAAGTTCCTAGATGCTACCCACGTTCCTGCTGGAACTGAATTCACAGCCCACGATTGTGTTTGAACAGTCTGTTTGCAACAGGAGTCAATTTACCAACAACTCTTGTTTCTCAAGAATTGAAGACTTACCCCGAGGCCAGTGCCTCCGTTCCACGTCAAAGACCTAATCATATTTTCTAACCCAATATAATTACAAATTAAATCTTGGTCGCCTGCAAAAATCAACACTGGAATTTTTGAAAGGACGCGAGGAAGGACACTGCTAGACGACTCTGAGGTCGTTTCATGAAAAGCCAGATGGACGTCAGTGCGGCATTCTCGCCAACTTCCGGGATGCGCTTCTGCGTGCAAAGCTTTCACCACTTCGGGACGCTGCAATCAATTTTAAGATTATTTTCATGATGAAGAGATACGCATAAACCTACTCCAAGGAAGTTTGTGATCTGCGGCATTTCCGGTGGCCAGTTCATGCCACAAGCAGGTGCAGTGTCTTCAAGTCGAATGTCATAGATGTTTATGCACATGTGCTTTCCGTTGACACTATAAAAAATCATTAAAATGCATGATCGAAAGGCAGAAAACTATGATAGTCTACACTCGTGATCTGACTTTCATGACGGCTCGAAGGACAGCCTGACAAACCTCGATGAGCATCGGGTTGTCGTTTATGGACTGTAGGTGGGCAACGCAGGCATCCAGTTTCTCTTTGACATCTTTATAGCCCTAAAGCAAATGTGCATAAGGATGGTATGTCTTAAGAAACTAGAGTTTACTCACAGGGTCAGGTTCCTCGAATAAAGCGGTTTTTAGAGCGTATTCCATGTAAGACGGGTATTGGTGTTTGGAGTCTATCCAGCCGTTTCCTATGGCTACGCCTTTGAAAGGGACATTCAGAGTAGAATTTAACACGGCGTCGGCTATAAATAATGAAAGTTAGATATAATTTTGATGTCGTCGCGAAAGCACTGACCGTAGTAAGGTATCCATTGGCCAGCGAAACTTTCGCCAGCAAAGTATGTCTAGAGCGACGGACTTAGAAATACAAGTGCAAAGGGACGATATGGCTACGTACGTCGACGTTTTTATATTCCGGGAAGACTTGGTAGAAATTTCGGAGGAACTGGAGGAACTGACTTTGCGCCTACACGAAACAAAATTGAGCTACGGCAGAAAGCTTGCAGAACTAAATAACCCACCACATCCATAGTATGGATATATTTTTCCGTACTGGTGTACGAGAAACCCGTCCCGGCAGGTTGATCCACTATACGTGTTCAGACCGCATATTATAGCGGAAAGACAATGAAGGCGGCATACCGAACACAACAGTTGAATATTCTTCCCAGCCTCCTTCTTTCACGTAAAAGTCATGTTCTGACTTCCCATCCCACCGCCATGGCCCAACCTCCATCATAGCGCCATCAAAAGAGGAACATCCTGGACCCCCCTATTTTGACATTATTATGCGAGGAAGTGCAAGGACGGAGAAAAAACCTACATTAAACCAGAACACTATCCTCTCCCTATCCGCTGTTCGTCTGTTTTTGACCATAAAGAAATATATGTGAGGTGTAACGTCCGTCTTAGATGCAGAGGCCAGATTTGGATCAGCAGACAGGTGTCCGCCGAACATGGTGAGTGGATGGTCCGCATACTGGTGAATGTGGGGTATTGAGGGTATGTAGAAAGAAGCAGCAGATGGTACTGGAAGGACGTTTGCTTTCAATGGTGTGCAATAGTGAGAAATCATGGTTACTCACCGTCCGTAGGTGCGGCCGATGCGCCTTGAAGTATTGTAAGAAGCAAAGGTGCGAAATTAAAGAAAAGAGTGCTTGTCCATAAGGAAAGCATGATGCCCTCAGTGGTCCTAAGGGTATCGAACAGTGGCCAGGGATGACGACCTCAGCGAATCAGAAAGAGATCAAGTGAGCACCCTGGACAGTGCCAAGTATGCAGTGGCTGTGCTCCGTAGGATGTCTCCTGAAATAGATCGCACTTCACACCAGATAAGCTGAGGGAGACGCGTGTTGAGGTACGCACCACACACGAGCAGCGCTGCTCGTTGAACTCTGCGCCACCTTTTTGTTCTTGACCGTCATGAAGGCCTCTCTGGCTTCTCTCAGCGCTCTTGCTCTTGTCGCGTCTGTCGGCGCACAGTACATCTCTGCAGGCTGGACTCCCGGCCAGAAAATCAACGAGGAACCCACTGCCGCCGTTTATGTTCCAGGTGCATCTGAGACGGCAGAGGCAGGAAGTGCACCTGCGGCGGCGGCTACTCCATTCAGCTTATCTAGTTTACTCAGTCTCGACAAGCTTCTCACATCCGAACCTGCGGTGAAGCTCTTCAATAACTTCGGCATCAACATCACAGAGAGAGTCCAACATGCGTTTCCTGCGAAGCTATGGGATGATCGAATCGAGCTTATTACGGACCACAACTACAAGGATCTGATCGTCAATGAAACTTTGACTGAAGAAGAAGAGAAAGAGAGGACATGGATTATTGTCATGTGAGTGCTAGAATTTGAAGCTTTAGAAGTTGTGTCGCTAAGTTCCTTGCAATAGTTCTGTTACTGCGTCGGGGCAGGAAGGAGTTTCTAAATACCTGGACGAGATGTTCGACTCTGCTTTCAACAAAACCCATATAGCCGGAGACTTGCCCCATGTCAGATGGGGTCGTATCGATTACCTCAATGTTACTTATATCACTACAAAGTGGTCTATCTGGCAGTTAGTATATGCTATCAAATTTTTGTTGACCCCGCTGACCTATGAAACACAGAGCCCCATTTCTTGTTGTATTGAGAGACCGAGGGCAGACCCTGCGGTTCTACCGACCGCACCATCTCCGTCTTCGTGATGATTCCCTCCGTGAATTTTTGAAGGTCGAGGGTTGGAAAGTCACGAAACCTTGGTCTACTTCGTTCGCCCCAGGAGGCTCAAAGTTAGTTTCCGAAATTTTTACCCTTCTCAATGCAACAATGCAACTGACAAATTTCATGGTTACAGTGAATATATAATGGACTTTATGGCAACTTGGATGACCAAACTTTATAACACCTTCGTCATAATTCCCCGGTGGATGATGATCATCGCTTCAGGCGGCATAGCATCTCTTCTCATTGGTTTTCTACACAAGTCTTCGGGCAAGCAAGAGCCCTCTGCCCGCCCTCAGGTCAAAACCACAAATCAGGCCAAGCCCACACCAGCGGCTGAAGCTGTTGCTTCGCACACCACTACCACCTCCGCTGGACAAGAAGCAACTACCAGACGAACAAGCGCTCGACAGCGCAAGAATAAGAAATAGACGATTCTTTACGTGTCATGACTCATGGATTGCGATACCCGTTTTATGGAAAGACACACTGCTGATACCATCAACTTGAAAGTGTAAGGATGGATGGAGCATATTGCTACGCTAATAATGTATTTTGTGCGTTATCTACTCGAGTAGTAATTATCTACGCTTTGGCTCTCTTATTTTTGTATCGCAGTTATTGCCTGTAGCACTGAATTGTAGTGATGAACGTTTACCTCGACTTTTTTGACACAGGGAAATTCAGAAGCATTTTTGACTTCGTTTCTTCTGCCAGGACTCGTGCTAGTTCAGCACATCGAACGACATTTGTCGAGTTTCTAGGCGCAAGAACTTTTGTCAAGTCTTCACTAGGGAGCCCTTGTCTAGTCACTGTGCATCGCATTTACAGTTCTTCTCAAACCCTTCAAGAACTTCACTCTACGTTTCCTATGGATATCGGCTAGAACGAAGTCACACATGAATGCAACAAAACTTGTATGACCCACTGCTGAAGGTTTTGAACAGACACAATGGCCTGGAAAGAACTAGGCATTCCATTCAGGGAAAAGTCCTCACCGGAAGTTCCTGCAAAATGATCCACATAAAACTTAGAAATAACGATAAACATGCGACGACATGTAAATGATAAGAGTATAGCATCCCATAGTTGGGCACTGCTCAGCCCCAGATAGCACCTGGAGGGAACTTCTCTAGTCACAAGGTTGTCGACGTGCTTTGGCGAAGTACCCAATCCCACACGCTTTGTTAAAGTTAATGTATTCATTGGGCATTCAACCAATAACATCGAAGACGCGTTGAGGAAGAAAAAATATCCAGTGCAATAGTTGCTCTTCCCTGCCGGAATCTGACCGGGCTAAAATGAATGAAAGCTTAATTGAAAGGAGTGCTGAGCAAAGCATCTCACGCGCAAATACAGGTGAGATACGAACGTTTGTAGATTGTCTGTAGTTGAAGTCCTGCAAACGAAAGTTGATATCGATTCTAGTGATTCCACTATTAGATCTGGAATTAAAACAGGAGATATAGTTCCCAACACCGCTAGTCAGCCGTCCATATGTCGTACGTTCAGGGCTGGCTTTCTTTAGTCCCCGTACGTTCACAGGGAAGCAAAGTGATTTGGCATGAATTTACCATCAGCGCGATGAGGTGAGGACGACACAGATACCTATGGCTGGTTGGCAAGGGCTGAATCGGTTTTGGAAGCTTAGTTGTTCGACCCTCCAGAGCTTTGGATATTCACGTGTACCAAAAGACAAGTTATTCGAGATGCTGAGATGAGTTTCATTTCAGTACGAGCAAGTACGATGTAATGTATACCATATATCATCAAAGCCACAAAGCCAGCCTCATATCAAGCGTTCTGCTGTTAATAGTTAAGCGCCACTCGATTAAGTTTGGCTGGAGTGGGTGACTGGGGAAAAAACGGCATCCACTCCTCTGCTCAAGTATCGTGTGGTCAATGGTGCTGAGTGGCACATTGACTCCATCTGCTGCCATCAAGATACCGAGCCCTCCACCCAGGTCACGACTCACGGTCGTGATGCACTGCATTCTGATGACCGCCTTAATTTAGCAGTCCAAAGATATGGACTTCTGGGGTCTTCTTCAAGGCCTGGATCCGTGATGGGAGGATGTTGTGTGTATATGCTTCATACCAGTATTAACTACGATATTTTTGTCCCTCGGATAGATCGGGTAGAGTCAGCGGCGAAAAGGAATGATTGGTTTGACGAAACAGACAGATGTCAATCGGGATTTCCTCCCATTCTGTCACTCGATTTGGACCCCGCAAATGAAAGGATGAACTGAGTCGTCAGCCAGTCGAAGCCCTGGTCAGCCCTTTAAATTCTGGGCTAAGGGTGGATGTCGATGTTTCAAATTCCTTTGTTGGGCAATACTACCCTTTTAGACAACAAAAGCAGACTTTTAAGGCCAGACAGGTATCGGTCAACAAGAAGGTAGGACCCGCAAAGATCGTGGATTTGTCAGATGGTGGGCGCTTCTGTAGCAAGTCGATAAAATCGGGACAGGGTATTTATTCTTGTATCGAATTGTTGAATAGATGCGCGAGAGTAGGATACTAGCTTCTAGTCCAAGTCGTGGAAAAATAAATGTGCAAATTTCCAGCATCATCACTTTGTTTGACAATGTCGGATAGTACTTAGTAAACAGGCGACGACTGAGATGCGAAACAGATATGCATCAACCTAGAAAGAGTCATTGTTATTCTGACAAGCATGGCATTATGCTCTTCGGGACAATGCAATTTTTTCAGCTGAACAGCTTTCGACCATAATCAGTCGATCAGAACCCAAATCGAGTGGATGTGAAGACGAGATCAAAAAGGGTTCGACACGCAGAATACGTTGGACAACAAAAAAGATAAGAGAGTAGAACAAGCTGAGCTGAGAGGAAAAGGGATTTCTATGATAATAACAATTTTATAACCGCTGTGAACTAGAAGCGTGGAAAGGGCAACGGATAAAGTGACGTCGTCAAGATAACGGGGAACACGTCCGGAGCGCAATGGAACTTTCCATAGGAATCCAGCACGTGAGCGGGCCAAACCCTTTGCCCTGCGAGCCGATCACGTGCAGTGTGGTATAACCCTCTGCCCAAGTTGCTTTATTTCAGCTTCAACTTTCATTGCTTTTTTCTGCCCATCAACTCCATCTCCAACCATATCGTGAGTTATCCCCGTCCCTTCCCCGCCGCACACGACGAGCTCATCCCTTCTGCCCCTCCAGCATTACCCTCCCACCTCCTCACCACACACCTAACGTACGTGTTCGACGCGTTTCTACGCGTTCTCCGTCTCATGTCTCTTGTTTCGCAGATGCCTGAATCCCGCGAAGACTCTGTCTACCTCGCCAAGCTCGCTGAGCAGGCCGAGCGTTATGAAGGTGGGCTAATACATTTTGCTCGTGTGCTATACCATTCTGACCCCTGAACAGAGATGGTCGAGAACATGAAGCGCGTCGCGTCTTCCGACCAAGAACTCACCGTCGAGGAGCGAAATCTCCTCTCCGTTGCCTACAAGAACGTAATCGGCGCCCGCCGTGCGTCATGGAGAATCGTTTCTTCCATTGAGCAGAAGGAGGAGTCGAAAGGCAACGAAGCCCAGGTCCAAATGATCAAGGGCTACAGAGAGAAGATTGAGAGCGAACTCGCCAAGATCTGCGAGGATATCCTTGACGTCCTCGACAAGCACCTCATCCCCTCAGCGGCCTCAGGAGAATCCAAGGTCTTCTACCACAAGATGTGAGTTTGATGTGGACATCACCAAACCCCTGACTGATTTAATTCCTAGGATGGGTGACTACCATCGATACCTCGCTGAGTTCGCTACTGGCGATAAGCGCAAGGACAGCGCTGACAAGTCATTGGAGGCCTACAAGGCTGCCTCTGACGTTGCTGTCACTGAGCTCCCTCCCACTCACCCTATCCGTCTTGGCCTTGCCCTCAACTTCTCCGTCTTCTACTACGAGATTCTTAACAGCCCCGACCGTGCTTGCCACCTTGCCAAGCAAGCCTTCGATGATGCCATTGCTGAGCTTGACACTCTATCAGAAGAAAGTTACAAGGACTCGACTTTGATCATGCAGCTCCTCCGTGACAACTTGACGCTATGGACCTCAGATATGCAAGACTCTGGTAAGTGCATACATTGTGTTCTGTTGCAACGAAATTCTCATATTCTCTCCAGCTGACAAGGCGAGCGATGCCAAGGATGAGGCTGAAGCCCCAGCCGATGAGTAAACGTTCATCTTGTGTTTCTTGTTGTTATCTCGATTTTCGCCGCCCTTCATACCTTGCGCGAATCTCAAGCATTGTCCTTGATCCGCATGTCGTCTCCTTTGCACTTATTCTTCCTGCCCTTTGTCACAACCTCCTCTTTGCATGCGTATTATCGAGATGTCTGTTTCCATCCATTTTTATCATTTCCTCATAGTCAAGTGAATTGTCCATCTATCATTTTCAAAATAAGAGCGCATATAATCAACTTTTCATCTGAAATTTTACAAATTAGTTTTGAAAATAAGAACGTGAAACCATTAGTCTGAAGTGTGTGGACAGCCGTAAGCAGTCCTAACGAGTGTCTCAAGAGTGTTCTGTTGTTGTCGTTGTTTTCTTCCGCTTCACCCGGTGGACTTGTTGCGTTAGACCAACCTGAGTTCTATATGCCGAAGTCCATCGTCTCGTTCATTGGAGTATTATCCGTAGTCGCCGCTTTCTTGTTCTTTCTCGCCTCTTCCGATATTGCTGAGAACCTCTCTCCTCAAGGATGCCGAATGTCATGGATGTCGCCCTCTTACGTGCTACAGGCTGACTTTAACAAGAGTTGGACTCCCTTGGCGCACCGATACAGTCTCTGGTTATACCGAGAAGTTGGTTGGGACCCCGTTCAGGTTTGTGAAGTTGCCTTCGCTAGGCCCTCATATATTCAAGTCTGGAAGTTATAGGAGACAGGCCTACGAAAGAATAGTGTGCCTGTCCTCTTCATCCCAGGGAATGCTGGATCGTCGCACCAGGTTCGCTCAATAGCGTCTTCTGCTTCCAGGCAATATTTCGAGTCTCCTTATATTGTCTCATCCACATTTGAATCGCGTTCTTTGAAGCCACTGGATTTCTTCGCTGGTGAGTATGTTAAAGCTTTCGTTTTCCTGTTGTTCACCGAGTTGTGTAGTGGAATTCAACGAAGACCTTTCTGCCTTCCATGGATCGACCCTTGAATCGCAAATTACATACACCTCCAAGGCTATTTCATATATACTCTCTTCATATCCGCCGGATACAAGTATCATTGTCATGGGTCACTCTATGGGAGGCATTGTAGCCACATCGTTGCTGCCTTCCGAGAATATTTCAGCTATCATCACTATGTCGACTCCGCATACACTCCCGCCTGCCCGTTTCGACTCTCGCATCGATGATTTATATGTGAAAGCTCAACAGACGCTCGAAGGAGATCCCACACCAATAGTATCTGTTTGTGGAGGAGCAATGGATATGATGATCCCTTCCGAATCTTGTATCTTGCCAAGAACCTCAAAATCTGTTTACAGAAGAACTGTTTTCACTTCTGCCTTGGAGGGTGCGTGGACAGGCGTTGGCCACCGCGAGATGGTTTGGTGTCATCAGGTCCGTTGGAGAATCGCCCGTGCTGCATTAGAGCTTGGTGGTGAAAAGGATGCATTGTCAAGGGCCTCTGTACTTGATAACTGGTTACGGGATGGCAATACCTTGCCCTCGCAAGCATCCACGCTTGACCATAATGGCGAAATAGAGGTAGCTTTCGCTGAATCTTCACTGCTTTCCGCAGGACAGAATTTGTTACTGAAGAAACCAGCTGCTGCCAAGACGTACCTCTTTCCAGTACCGCGAAAATCATTAATACCCAAACTGACTGTCATGGTGTCCCAAGGCACTATTCCACCTGTGTCACCCCAGCATGCGATTCCTTTGCAGGTTTCTGTCTTCAGCTGCGCAGATGCGTTCACTGGATCCTTGAATTGCATACCCTTGCAGGCGGAGACATTAAAACTTATTCCTAATCCAATTCCTGGAAAGCCTTTCCCGGTCCCTCACGAAGGCTCAGATGAGTCTGAAGGGGTCGTATTATTCGAAGCCCATGTCCCAATTGACCACGATTTAGCTGGTATCAAAATCGAGAATGCTGGCGGTCAAGGCTGGGTTATTGCTTCCCTGGATTCCCGACAGCCTATTGTTTATGAAACCACTACATATTGTGAGGTTTCTTTCATGTTCTCTAACTTAATTCCTGATATTTGGATAAGCTTTACTCTTGGGTCCTCTACGTATATCCATTCCCAAACTCGAAGGATTAAGCACGTCTTTCACATTTCCAAATCTTTTATCGAATGCACTTGTCGTATATCGCATAGTGCCTCAAGGCTCTTCAGTACTTTCTTGTTCTGGTATGTCCGTTTTGCCTTCTTCAGGGATCGATTATTGAAGATATGTGGCAGATGCTCTCTTACCCCCCTTGCTCGTGTACACTCCGTACTTCGAGGAAACACATTACTTCCCAATACTGATGTCTCCAGACAAGCGTATACTTTTGCATGCCCATTTAACGGCGCCTTTCATCGATCAAAGATCGCATTTCCCGTCTGCGGTTAATTTCACCCTCTTCTCGTCCGCAGGTCCAGAGTGCCAAGGAAACTTTGAATGGTTTGACGTTGCTATTGATTGGTCTGCTACATTCGGCAGGTGGGCTTCGCGATACTTGACATCTGTTGTAAGTTGGTCGGCAGGCATAGCCTCTTTGGTCGTTTTCCTTGGCTGGTCGCAGTTGGAGCATGGGGGTGAGTGTCAGCGCGATCGCTAGAGCAGTCTTCCTTAATCATGACTTTCATATGACAGCCCTCATGCCGACCGTCGGACAATCTCTGCATCGCTATGTGCAGATAATGCTCTGGTACCTTCTTCCTATGTCGCTGGTTCTCTCCACTTTACCACTTTCCGAATCACTCTATCTTGGGAACAAAGGCGCTCTTTTCTTTGCACCAATAGCACCCTTGGTGTTGTTCATTTCTAGCGGGTTTGTTTGCGTAGTCTGGGGGGTTTTGACCGTTTTCTTGACAATCATAGGAAAGGCCAGCTTCATTCTTTTCGGGAGGTCAGTGCACTGTTTTGCTGCAGATACACAAATATTGATTATCAACGGCTTCTAGGCGGCGCGAAAAATTCAGTGTTCCTAGAAGCACCATTTTGTCTTTGGCGATCATCTGTTTGGTGATTTTCTTCTTCGTTCCATGGCAGGTTGCCTATCTAGGTTGCTGGTTGCTGCATTTATATACCTGTGCATCATCGATACCACAAGTTGCCGAAATCCACGAGCAACGTAGAATAGATCCTGCAGTCCCACTCATTGTGCGTTCCACAACAAGGGAAAGCACTGAAGTTTTGCCGGATAGTCCTTCGGCATCGTCGGGACGACGACCTTCCGATCTCAAAGATTTAAAGCAGGATAATCTCAACCATAATCTACACATCCTCCTTCTAATGACATGGCTCTTACCGTTGACTGCTCCTGTATTGGCAGTTTGGGTACGCACATTGCTGACTGCTGGTTACACCACCCCTTTCGACGGAGATCACAACTTCCTTGCCGTACTTCCTTTTCTCATCCTTGTGGACTACGCTTCATGGACCCCTGAAAAACTGTTTTACAAACCAAGGTGCGCGTGTATTGGCCTGCTACTTTTATCTCATTTTTGCTAAGTACCAATCGACGTTAAGATTTGAGAACTGGTTGTCTTTACGCTGGTTATTCGTCGTAATGGCAGGAACAGCATTTATATTCGGTTCTTGCAGACCATATCTTGTCCTGGACGCCAGTAGGATTGCGATATGGATTGTCGTAAGCTGCAAGATTGGACCCCGCTACTGGGGTAGTCTGCCTTGGATAAACTGAGAATGTGGTTGGAGTACATTCATAATTCTACTGCCTGGCTATTGCTTTCATGCCTGGACAATACGTACACCACTCCCAGTCCTTGTAACTTAAACTATTTATGGTTGACGTTTTTACTACCAGGTCTCATAAGCGTGCGTGACCTGTGTACAGCCAAAATCTTCCTCTGCTTTCATCTCCTTAGAGTTAACATCAGAGATTCTCGATATGACATCGTAAGATGGTGTAAGTCAGTAAAACTTGATTATTTCGCCTACTGTGCTCATGATCAGTGCCGCCCAGGCAATCTGAGCCTGTACAGCTTGTACTGCTTGAATTTTAATCACTTTTCAAGTTGCGTCAGTTTCTGCCGCCTCAGAAAATTTCAAAATATCTAGGGCACGACCTCTAATTTTGTAGATCTTCTTGTTCCGCCACTGTTCTAGGGGCTCGACATGGCATCTTCCTCGAAGCACCCGATTCAAAATAAGAAGAACAAATCCGCACGCCGCAGTCATCAGCCTGCTTATAATGCTACTAATGTCCCGCAAAATTTATCGCAGACTCCTCAATACCAGACCCTATATATACCTGTAGAATCTCCTCCGACCCCGGCACCTTCTCCTCCCTCAGTTGATAACGGTTTGCCAGCAATAGGACCATCTGATCAGCAAAATTCCTTAGCATCTGACAATACCGCGCAGGATCCCGCCATTCGACGTGAATATATAACATCTTTTCTTGATAGTTGCAGTCCCGAAGAGCTTCTTTTCATCTCACGGACCATAACACCGCTTTTAAAGCGTGATTTCGTGTCCTACCTCCCACCAGAACTTGCACTACATGTGTTATCTTTCATCGACGAACCAAGAACATTGACACGCGCGTCAAGGGTCAGCAGGAACTGGTACAGGATCGTTAGGGACGAGACAATATGGCGGAGGATGTGTTACATTCACGAATTTGATGATTGGGAAGCTGAGGCCGAAGCACTGTCGGAAAGGAATAGACTGAGAAGAAAGAAACCCAAGGATACGCATGCCGACGGAGGACAAAATGCACCAGATCATCGCTCCCACCGAGATCATTCGAAGAGTTTCTCATTTCGTCGCCACTTCAGAAATTCATACATTATCCGTGAGCTTTCTTCTCAAATCTCGAAGGACTCAATTGAAGCCTCGGACTATGCTTAGGCACGAACTGGCGGAAAGGCGGAGAACTTCTTAGCTCCCACCGCTTACCTATCGTCAGTCCTGACAATGGGACGGTCACCTCCCTAGCCTTAGACTCGGACTGGGTGGTCGTTGGACTTGCAAGCTCCATGGTCAAACTTTTCAGTGCTCATACTGGAGTACTTTGTAGGACGTTGATTGGACACGACTCTGGCGTTTGGGGTGTTTGCTTGGTCAGTAAAGGCGGCCACAGAATGCCTGCGCCCGATGGGCCGATTGCATCTGGAAATATCGAAGGCAGTGACCTGTTGTACAGAGAGGCAGGAAACAGTGGACATGTGCGTGAAAACATAGACAATGCGGCTAAACACAACCACCAGAAAGACGTCCAATTTAATCTTGGTAGACCGTCCTCCAGTCTCTCGGAAGAGCTCTCGAGACTCAACCTCCAAAAAAGGCATGATGGTGCACATGTTATGCCTTCTGAGTTCTTAGAACACCTCATCCCTCAAGCCATGCAGAAGGCACTGGGTCTGGATATACTCGAAGGGATTGATAGCAGTAATGCGGAGCGCGACAGTGGGCAATCGTCTGAAGAGATATTCGATGGGTATAACTCTCCCAGTCGACAGGATTTTCCTCGACGTGAATTCAGCCATAAACATGGGCAGAGCCATAAGAAGGGCAAGCAACGCGTTGACGTAGATGCCGAAGAGCAGAGAGACGCTGAAGAATTGTCTACCCGTGCATTACCCATCAGTATGTCTGCTTCATCCCGGGGCTGGGGGCAGCCAAATTCGATTGTCGTCAGTGGTGGGTGTGACAAGACCCTGCGAGTTTGGGATGCGAAGTCGGGGTATATCCTCCATTCACTTATCTTTTTTATTGTGGAGTGCTGATTTCGATTATCCTGCTAGCCAGTGCATTTATATCATGCATGGACATACAGCCACGATCCGCTGCATGCGCATGCTACATAATAGGCCAATTGCCCTAACCGGTTCGAGAGATTCCACTTTACGAGTGTGGGATGTTCAGCTTGGACGCTGCTTACGAGTGTTAGAAGGCCACGATCAGAGTGTCCGATGCCTCGATGTCTGCGGCAATAAGGTCGTTAGCGGCAGTTACGACAGTACTTGTCGGGTAGGTCGTGCACCTCACTCTGTCTTGATTAACTCATTGAACCTTGTCATTCGGACGGTACATGCAGCTTTGGAATATTGACACTGGAGAATGTCTGCATGTCCTTGTAGGCCACTTACATCAAGTATACTGTGTTGCGTTTGACGGCGAGATAATCGCATCTGGAGGACTCGACACCACAGTCCGCCTTTGGGACGCGGAAACTGGGTATGTTGTTTTCTCGTTCTCTTTGTCGCTACTTATCTTCAATAAAACAGTCAGTGCATCGCCCTCCTTCAAGGTCATACAGCCCTAGTGTGTCAACTCCAGCTCTCCTCTGCCACCGGTATTCTAGCCACAGGCGGCTCTGATGGGAGAGTGATCACTTTCTCCCTAAAGAATTATCAGCCGCTCCACCTCATCGCTGCACACGATTCCTCGGTCACCACTTTGCAGTTTGACAAGGACTTCTTGGTGACAGGCGGAAATGATGGCCGCGTAAGGTTGTACGAAACACAAACCGGGAATTTTGTGAGAGAGATGAGCGAACCCAGTCAAAGTGTGTGGCAAGTCGCCTTTATCAAAGACTTATGCGCTGTTATGTGCAAACGGGCAGGGAAAACGGTCGTAGAAATTTGGAGTTTGAGACCAACGAAGGGAAAGAAGACCAGAAAAAGCCGTAAGATCGCTCAGGCGGAGGGCAGGGTAGAAGTTATCCCTGGCTCTAGTTCAAAGTGGAGCTAAGTCGTCGCTGATTTGGCCGCATAGCCTATATATCTTGCCCTATCGCAAATACCCTGCTGGCCCTCTACTCGCTTGCCCGTCCAACATCCATTCCCACTTTCTATGGAAAATATAAAGCTTCTGAGCAACTACATAACACCCTTTTCTTTGATGGAGTCTACGTAATAAGGAGAGTGATTTAACTGGATTACTTATTCATTCATTTATGGATCTGTTGGCATGATACATATTTGAACCTTGGCGTTGCTTTAGAATATCGTCACCACCCGGGAGTACATAGATTTATTAACGCGATGAGCACTGGGAGGCATTAGAAGTCTTCGAGGGCTGCCCCAGATAACAAACTATAGCTGAGGACCTCCGTGTAGCCGAGCGTACCTTAAACTCGTCAATGGTGTGGCTGTGACATTGATGGGCGTCGGGCGCCGATCAATCAGTTGCAACTCAGTACTCGCTGGTTAATCTTATACAGTCACACTTACTACCAACTTCTCTTCTCATCGCATTGTCTTCCACTCACCGACCTACTACTCTCGCAGAACATAACTTATCGCACAATGTGGAATCAACGAGGATTCCCTGAAGGACCCCCAGCTCCTCAGTACGTTCATCGCTGTCCGTGCTTTATTCTACTCTGACAATTTAAAACTTTGCATCAGTTTCCCTAGTTTTCCCAGCGCGTAGGACTCACGCAGTATTAATCGTTAATATGACTATCCTCTCATTCCTTTTCATCATAGCGACGGCTACGGGAATACGCAGATGCCTGGCGCTCAGCTGGGATATAATCCATCCTATGCGCCCCCTCCCGGGCCACCGCCGCATGGGTAAGTACGATATCTGCGTTTAGCGAGTAACCAAATTCATTGGAAAAGTAGATATGGACCACCACATAGACCACTGCCTTCTGGGTGAGCACAGACTGTCCTCTGGACAAAACAGTCATTCATTTATCGTAACAGTTTTGGGCCTCCTCCAGGGCCTCCTCCATCTGGGTATGCAGAATGGCTTGCTCAATTGAATTGCTCCGCTAAGAGAGACTATAGTTATGGACCTCCAGCAGGACCTCCACCTTCTGGGTAAGCCAAATATTCAACATTGTTATCACATCCTTTTCATCGTATATGTAGATATATGCCTCCCTCAGGACCTCCCCCTTCTGGGTACGCTCACAATTTATAGTGCCTTGCTACGCTCCTTAAGCATTTATCCAGCTATGGGCCTCCTCTAGGACCTCCGCCAGATCATAGAGGACACCCAGGTCAGCCTTCTCATAATAGCGGATACCCTGGACAGCAACAACAACATCAACAGCCCCAAGCTGGTTTTCCAGGTCGGCAGGCTCATAATAGTGGATATCCTGGTCAGCAGTATCACGGACCTACGTGAGTTGCTCTTGTCTCACCTTTCAATTCTTCTTAACTACATCAAATCAGTAGACATGCTTATGGACCACCTCGTGCGTCTTCCTCTTCCTTACTTCCTTTGATGAAGCGATGTGTTTCAACCACATAAATAGCTGGCCCCCCTCCTCGACCTCCTACCCAGGTTCAGAATTACGGTCCACAGTTCCAGGGCCCCAATCATCAGCAATCGCAACCTTTCTTCCAGTACTCCCAGTGTAATGGAAAGAAAAAAGCTCTATGTGTATGCAGTTAATCTAGTCCTTTTCCTTGGTACTTATGACTGCCATCATCTCAGGTCGGAATCAATTACTTTGGATCAGGACAAGAGCTCAAGGGCTGTATAAATGATGTTCACAATATGAAAAACTTCCTGATGTGTAAGCCTGCAGTTTTTACCCTCATTGCCATCTAATCAAGTTATTCCTAGCCGAGTATGGTTACAAGAGTGAAGATATAGTAACTCTCACCGATGATGCAACCAATCCTCGTATGAAGCCTACCCGAGAAAACATCGTGTGTATACTGACACTTCTGTACTGCTCTACTGAATGGCAAACTCTTTTCACAGCTTCAGGCAATGCAATGGCTTGTACGTGGGGCACAGCCAAACGATTCCCTTTTCTTCCACTGTCAGTCGCTGTTTCGTGCATGCTTGGATGCCATGCTGAAACGTATATAGATTCTGGTCATGGAGGCCAAACCAAGGATCTGGATGGGGATGAAGGGGACGGATACGATGAAGGTGAGGTCTTCGACCTCTTTCTGAAGTGCAAAAATTAACAAGCGTGATGCGAAGTCATTTATCCCGTGAGTTGAATTGCTGTGACTGCTGCTAGTTACTTACACCGTCGCTTAAGCTGGATTTCGAGAGCAACGGCCATATTGTCGACGACGTATGTCGTGAAAAGCTTGCCTCTACCACCGAAACTAACCAACTGTCATCAAGCTTATGCACGATATCATGGTTAAGCCCCTTCCAGCAGGTTGCCGTCTGACCGCCATTTACGATGTAAGTCCCTCCTTGGGAGTCACCGGTCAGTTTTGACTCTTGAATAGTCCTGCCACTCTGGTACTGCTCTAGGTAAGGAGTTTCATGGTGCTCGTGATGGAAATTTATTTTATCTTATTGCAGATTTACCTTATGTCGTGAGTAGACTTAAACTTGTATTAGACATGACCCATCTCTTGTTGCTGGTTCTTCTAGTATTCGACAGAAGGTAAGATCAAGGAACCTAACATAGCAGCTGAAGCAGGCCAGGGTCTCCTTTCAGCAGTAACTTCCTATGCTCGAGGGGATATGGGTGGCGTTTTTAATGCCGCCATGGGACTTGTTAAGACAGCTACAGGAAATCAACAGAAGGCTGAGAAAATCACCAGAACAACCAAAACAAGCCCCGCCGATGTCGTAAGTTGCTTATCGAAGCCAAGATGTGGATGCTTCTAATCAGTTTGTTGTAGATTTCTTGGAGCGGTTGCAAAGACTCGCAAACCAGTGCTGATGCGCAAGAAGCTGGGCAAGCAACCGGGGCAATGAGCTACGTGAGTTGAAAAAGTGTTCGATACAATGCTATCAGACCGCTCACTGTGTTATCAGGCATTTACCACCGCCATCAGTATGTCGTCAATTCATCCATTGCTTGTTTCTTTTTTAATCTACCTCAGGACAAAATAAACAACAAAGTTATCAACAGCTTCTGGTCAATATCCGTGAAATTCTGAGAACAAAGTATAGTCAGAAGCCTCAGGTACGCATTTTATTCATGACAGACTTTTCCATCGCCAACCTCTTTGCATGTATAGCTCTCAAGCTCTCATCCCATTGTAAGTAGTTATTCGGTGTCCGGGTTGAATACACTGATGTATATTTTTTAGGATACCAATATATTGTTCATCTGCTGAGGGGCGGGAATTTGGAGTAGCTTCCGTTTTATCGCGCCTGGAATCAGTCTTGGACCGAGTTCTGTAATTTGACCGACAGTGTGTAAAGTATGAATTAATTACTACAATGCATGTGTTCATTGCATAAATCACTAGTACCTACTAGGGTATGGTGTGTAATATTCCAAATGTTTCCAGCCTGTAGCTATTCTGGTCGTCCAGAAGTATTTCATCTATAACTTACCCAGATCTGACAGCCTGAGCCCAGAATATGGCGGACGTGCACAACAGACCCCGGCAACGGAGGTTTGAAGATCATCCGTAAGCTTCCGTAAGCGGCCGGAGTCATTTTAAGCTTTGCTATTAATAGGTCAGGCTCGTCGCCACACTGTTCCAACTGACTGAACGTAATTTCCTCGTAATTTCTTGTAAATCATTCTTAGGAGAGGATTTTTAGTAGAATGAGGACCCGTGCTCCTCAATTTTGTTCGGCAAGGTCATTAAAGGGAAGAAATTTATATTTTTCTGCATAAATCATCACTCGGTTGCCGGTAATTGTATTTTCTTACCGAAGCCGCGTTTCTCGCAGTCCCTTTTTGTCCTTTAAATGAGAGTTGAAGGACATGGACGTGCGATGCTCTCAAACTCAACAATAACTGTTTCCCTTGGTATGTGTAAAATACATTATAAGCCTAAGCCAGACTGCACTTTCTACATTTTTTGTTTTATTTGATTCCGGAGGATCTTAGATCAATGACCGTGTTACAGTAGCTCCGTGTCTCAAGATGGTAAACCTTATTTGGAGGATCCGGAAGATACGATCCACCTTTACAATATGAGGGCATCGTGGTCTTGAAACAACACGCACTACAGAGTTTTTTTTTTGGCAGGATGTTAACACACATTGGCCTTGAAGACTTGTAAGTTGTGGGTGGGCAAAGGTGCCACAGGCTTTCCTATTGTAGCAGTTTACCCACGGAGAACCGCCGACGCTTAACATCACCTAGAGATTTCGAACTCCGACACTTACTCTCCTACACCATTACGCCCAGAACACCTGGAAGGTAGGGTCAAAGCCCTCCAAAAATCCAGCATCCTTGCCATAAATATGCACGGCAGCCCCTCGTCCACGGTCCCCCGTGGGACCCCTTCCCGTCGAGGCAAATCACCTCGGCATTCCTCTGACAGCCTTCCTCAGGCAGGCTCAAGTACACTGTCAACCAACTTTTCCAACAAACCAGCAACAGCCTTCATTTCATCCCTTGATATACCAGTACAGGGTGCTATTCCGATTGAGTCCGAAATTTCTAAGGGCTCAGCAACCATCGATGCCTCTCAACCGACATCGGTCGAGTCCAAGCGGGCGCCACGAAAATCGAAAACCGATGCCTTGGCTGCATTGAATAATCAGGCAAGATCATCGTCGACTGGCCCAGATGATATGGATGTCTCCGAAGACTTGACTGAAAGATATCGCAATGCATCCCCGATCCCCGTGCCTGCTCGTCTTGACTTATCAACAGTCAAGACAAACAGTTCTCGAGTCGCAAAGGACATCCATTCAGAACCTCGACTATTTGGACTCACTGACTGCCCGGAATTCTATCCAACTGTAGAGGAATTTAAGGATCCGATGGCTTACATCAAATCAATCTGTCCGTCAGCTCAGGAATACGGTATCTGCAAAATTGTTCCTCCTGAGGACTGGCAAATGCCATTTGTGACAGACACAGAGGTTTGATTTTAACTGATCAGCAAATATGCACCTCTCACGTTCATTATTTCAGAATTTTCGATTTAAGACTCGTCTACAACGCTTAAACTCCATTGAAGCTTCTTCTAGGGCCAAGTTGAATTTCCTAGAACAGCTCTATCAATTCCACAAGCAGCAGGGCAATAGTCGAGTGGTCGTCCCAACAATCAATCATAAACCACTAGATCTTTGGCTTCTTAGGAAGGAGGTCCAAAGACTGGGTGGATATGACGCAGTAAGCTCAAACAGTATTTAACCTGCCTGACAAATCAGATTTGTTGACGGTTAAACCGATAGGTGACCAAAGGTAAAAAATGGTCCGATTTGGGGCGCATTTTAGGTTATCGAGGGATTCCAGGGCTTTCTACCCAGATCAAGAACTCTTACACCCGAGTCATACTTCCTTTTGAGCATTTCTGTGAAAGAGCCAGGAACTCTCCAGCTATGTCGCCAGCACGTGACGCACACCTAAAAACCCACATCAACATTCAGAAACCATCAAGGTTGAGCACAAGCGTGACCGCAAGTGGAGACACTAGCCCCCCGGCAAGTCCTTTGACGACAACGTCTAGTCCTCTCTCCGAACCTCCTGATGAATCGGAATCCAAAGATGCAACTGGGAAACCGAACTCAAAATCACGACGAAGTGCAAGGATTGGCTCTCAATCTCAGGAACAATGTTTGTCCAAAACCTAGTATACTAAGGTCTAAGCTGACTCCGTGCATTTCAGCACCCCAGAAACCAGTTTCTTCTGTCGCCGATCCCCCTCCGATTCCTCCGCCCGTTTTCTATGATAAGGAAAAGCCGGATATGAAAATAGGAACTCCTGAGGTACGGTTCACAGATATTCAGGCTCAAAACAATCCTTCGCCAACCACTTACCGGGAACAGCAACATTGCGAAATTTGCCACAAGAAGAACCGTGGCGAGGAAATGTTGCTCTGCGATGGCTGTGATTGTGGTAAGTATTCACAACCTTGCAGCGGCAATTATCTAGATCTGAACGTCATCAGGATTCCACATGTTCTGCCTTGACCCGCCTCTGGAATCAATTCCAAAGGACCAATGGTTCTGCTTCACCTGCCTCGCTGGAACTGGTGGTGATTTCGGCTTTGACGAAGGAGAAGAGCATAGTCTTTCTAGTTTCCAAGCCCGCGATAGGGAGTTTCGGCGGTTGTGGTTTGAATCCCATCCTCCAGCAAATGCCGACATCTTGCCCGACGATGGGGACAGCACGAAGACCCGCATCGGTAATGTGACCGTCTCAGAGAATGACGTTGAAGAGGAGTTCTGGCGTTTAGTGCAGTCCCCCAATGAAACGGTGGAGATTGAATACGGCGCCGACGTCCATTCCACTACACATGGCAGGTAATAAGCTTTTATACATCTTAAAAGTGTGATTGGATTTGACATTCAAAATTTCTTACAGTGCAATGCCAACTATGGAGACCCACCCACTAGATCAATATTCAAAAGATCCTTGGAATCTGAACAACATGCCTATTTTGCCCGACTCGCTTTTACGGTTCATCAAGTCGGATATATCTGGTATGACGGTCCCTTGGACTTACGTTGGTATGGCTTTCTCGACTTTCTGCTGGCACAACGAGGTATGTTCTTTTTTGCATGCCTTCAATGGATGTCTTATTCTTCGCAGGATCATTACACGTACAGTATCAATTACAGTAAGTGTCAATATCAATTCGTGGTCTGTTGCCTGTTATTGATTCCATTCAGTGCATTGGGGTGAGACAAAAACTTGGTATGGGATACCAGGTCAAGACGCAGATAAATTCGAGGCAGCGATCAAATGTGAAGCACCCGATCTCTTTGAGGCTCAGCCTGATCTTCTATTCCAACTCGTTACTCTAATGAATCCCCAGCGACTCACTGACGCCGGAGTTCGAGTTTATGCTTGCAATCAGAGACCACGAGAATTTGTGATCACCTTCCCTAAAGCCTATCATGCCGGTTTCAACCATGGAGTAAGTCAACTAAGATTTTTGCATTGACGTATTATTTGATATTTATGAATATATAGTTCAATTTTAACGAGGCTGTCAACTTTGCGTTACCTGACTGGCTACCTCTTGGACGTGATTGTGTGCAGAGATACAGAGAGCACAGAAAACTTCCTGTGTTCTCCCATGACGAGCTCCTTATCACTATCACTCAACAGTCGCAATCGATTAAAACTGCGATGTGGTGAGTAATTTTGTCCTCTTGCGAGGTCCGCATATCTTACTTTTCCCGGCTGTAGGTTGATCGACAGTCTCAAGGAAATGACCGATCGTGAAATGGCCGACCGTGAGAAAGCCAGAGCTCAGGGTCTTGGTGAAATCCTCGAAGAGGAGGATAGACCCGAAGACCAGTATCAATGCAACATTTGCAAAGCCTTCTGTTACTTGTCGCAAGTAACTTGTCAATGCTCGACCAAGGTAGTCTGCGTCGACCATGCAGAACTACTATGCGAGAATCATGCCCTTCATCACCTGATACTTCGCAAGCGCTTCTCTGATGAAGACCTTCAGGAAACTTATAACAAGTTTGCTGAACGGGCAGCCATACCGTCTGCCTGGCAGAGCAAACTCTCGAAGCTGTTGTCAGAAAGCGCTCGTCCAGCACTTAGATCCCTTCGTGCATTGCTAGCAGAAGGTGATCGCATCAACTACCCTCTTCCTGAACTGGCCAGTCTTCGCAAATGTGTTGCAAGGGCGAATGAATGGGTCGACTCTGCAAATTCATTCATCATCCGTAAACAAAGCCGGAAACGCTCTCGCCGTTCCAGAGGTCGTCCTTCTGGAGCAGACACACTAGGCACGTCTGACGACCCTGGAGATCGACCAGATCGCGGTTTGGATGATCTATACGGTCTCCTTCGCGAAGTCGAAACATTAGGGTTCGATTGTCCAGAAATCGGCGTCCTCAAAGTCCTGGCTCAACAGGCTGAGGAGACGAAAGTGAAAGCATCTGCTTTACTCAGTGCCCCACCACCAGACCAAGAGCGCGAAGAATTTTTGCAGGAATGCAAACGCCTCCTTCTCCACGGTTCGTCTATCAACGTGCTCCTTGAAGAACTTGTGGAAGTAGAGAAGATAGTGGAACAGGAACAACTTGTCAATGAGCTGGAAGAGAAATTAGAAGAACCCGATGCCTCTGTCACTCTTGAAGAAGTTCGCCAATTCCTTACGCGAGCACGTATGTGTGGACTACCATCCGACAACAAATATGTGAAAATGCTCGACGCCAGACAAAGGGAAGGGGATGATTGGGAGGCTCGAGCGAGGAGTGTCCTTGAACAACCGATCAAGACAATCGAAGAACTTGAAGTCTTTGCTGATATGGATCCAAGTATCCCCATCGATCCGACTGTTCTTAATCGCCTCATGACTGCACGCGCAAAAGCTCTGGACTTCGAGAAACAGGCAAAGGCATGGCTTGCTTATGAGCCAGGCGGTCCGAAAGCCAGATTGCCAGACGTTATGCGACTTGCCAGTCGCGCCTCCAAGGACTTCAGTATCTATTCCGTACAGCTGCTGAAGCGTAGTGCAGATATTGCCGCTGATCTCGAGTCAAGATGCGAGAATGTTTTACGAAACCGATACCCTAGTACAGAGGAAGACGTCTTCCAAGCCATTTCCAAGTGGAAAGCATACGCACAAGAGCATTTAAGTATGTTTGCGTTGCCGACATTCGAAAAGCTCGAGGTTCAGCTGCGCTTGCATGAGAACTGGATCAAGGATATACCTTGGTACTGTGCGGAGCACAAGGAGACTCACAGTCAACAAGTATTGCAAGACGTTTTGGAAAACACACAGCCAGATGAGGATCTACCACCCGCAGATGAGTTCTTCACTTGTATCTGCAATACGCCTGTGAGGCCACCTCCCAATGGCGCCCAATCAGATGCCGTACAATGCGACCATTGCTTTGCCAGATTCCATGGAGATTGTGCCAAGAACGGCGGTTCTTGCCCTTTCTGCGACCATCACCATTGGAATGGTGCTATCCACAAACAACGAAGCTACCACTTTTGCTATCTTCCTACCATTTTAGCAAATGCTCCCGAAATCTCGAAAAATTATTCCGAGGATTATAAGCAGCTGGAAATCATTGTGCACCGCGTCGACCGCCTTTCCGCTGTCATTGGTCAATTTTTGTCATACACGTCGGTTTCAGAGAACCAAAGGCCGGAATACATCCCTCAGGTCAGGCACTACATGCGCAAATTGTACAAAATTCAATTTGCCGTTTCGCCAAATCCTGATATATCTTTCGGGTTGGACCTTGCTGGTTTGCATCGCATTTTGGCAGCTCGGCCCCTTCAGACTCGACCTAAGAAGAGACGAAAGCCTCGCTTCACCTTTGGACAAGATGTTGATCAGGATGCTAAGGACGGTACGAGATGCATTTGTCGTGGTCGTAACCCTTTTTTCCTTGGGATTCCTGCCATCGAGTGCGAAAGCTGTAATAAGCGCTATCACATTGGATGCGTCTCTTATCCAGGCGATAAAGTCACCCCCAGTATGCGCTTCATCTGTCCTATTTGCTGCTTGCGCAAGGGCAAGGCTTATCAGTACTCTGAAGTCAGAGTTACACCTGGAGGTATGTTTCGTTTGCCTATTAATGCCTCACCAAGCTAACCTTTACATCCTCAAGACTCGCTTCTGCCCGAGAAGCAGCCTTCAGACACGTTTGTCAACACTAAGGATATGCTCGATTCGTTTAGTAAGATGATCATCCTGAAGAAACTTGCTCCTGCACATATGCAAGCCCTTACCGTTGAACTTGTCGCCTTCCAACCGGGGTCTGATTCTGACATGAATAGTAGTCCAAGTTATAGTAGTTCAGGTTCAGCCCTGTCTCGTCCTCCGATGATTAACCACCAATCTGCGCCTCCAAGGTCCCATCCTGCCAATGGTGCTGGGCACTTCCCAACTCCCCAGCACAGTCCGCATAACTCTGTCCACCATTCGCCTCCTGGTATGAACGCCTTTGGCACACCAGGTCAAGGTCCAAATGGACACCTTCCGCCTCCGCCGTGGTCAAGGTGGGGCACAATGTCTACACCCTCCATGCCTCCATCCACCCAACGGCGCACAAGTGCAACGAACGGCGACTCATCGCGGACCAACGGTACCCCTCAACCACCGAATGTAATGATGTCCTTAGATCCTCCAATTTCAAGGAAGAGAAAGCACGTCGAGGATTTACCGCACCAGTTACAGCCGCACGGCGGTCATCCGCATCAGCAACACTATCTTCCACCATCCGAGGACGACGTTCGAATCAATAATTCTTACCCACTTAAGAGACACGCAGGACCGGCGCTGACTCCTACACCATTATCACCTCCAATGCCTGCGCAACAGACGCTTTCACCTTCTTTAGCGATGATCATGTCACCGACGAACCAGGCTGTGCACACGTCGTCGCCGCGGGGTAACCAGCTTCCACCGCTGAGAACAGGGCCTGGAGGTTCCCCCCTTTTGCCCCCAGTCAAGTCATTGATCTCGGGGGAACCTCGACCATTATGATTCCGACTTAGCTATGCCAATATGATTATGTAGAGTAACGTGCTTTTTTTTCGTCGATGCAAGTTAGTTATGACTCGGGTTATTCTATTCTTTGCTTTGGGCGCACCAGGAAATTCTATCGAATTTACTTGCCTTTGATGTTGTCAGCGTTTCCCCCCCCTTTTTTTTTCCCTCTTTTCTTTATTCGCTCCAAGTACTTCTGGTCGTTATTCTTCTCCAGTCGTCCATTATTTCGTTTCCCTCCGATTCAGACTTGTCTTTAACGAGAACCATGTCCCCCCTTAGGTAGTATGTATTGCTCTGTGCTGTTGGTAAACTTATTGCATTTATTAACTATGGCCTTCATTTTATCTTGATGAATGTGAAGGACGGGGTAATGAAATGAGAGCCTGAGCCGTGTGCGTTGTAAGTAGCTGAAATGTAATATGCATGTACTGTACAAGTCAATTATACGCCTCTTCCGAAATGTCTATTTAGAAGAGGAATATACCTAGGGAATAAACCAGTCCATATGTACTTCAGAGACCCCTATGTATCCCGTAGCGGCGCAAGCGCCAATCCCCGACTCTATCTTTCTCAGTAAAACTTACAATCAGCGCCATTCCTTTCAAGACGTACGTGAAATGTGAGTTTACTGCTGGCTGAAGGAATGCAGAAAATGTTGAAATTTTTGTAAGCTAAAAAATTTGCAGTTCAGATAGAAGAAAGTGAATAAATCTTAGCATGCTGCATAGTTCGAGGCCGTGGGAAAGCTCAGACCGACATTGGCGGGAGTCGACAGAACCCTTTCTATCATTCACGTGATAGAGTCGGGTAAAGTAGAAAGGTGAATGCTATGCACTTGTATATGGATTCTGGAGAGTAGTGAAGTTACTTGTGAACCAATGAATACAATTAGTAACCAACTAACTAACATAGTTTGATGTGATGAGATACTCTAGTCCAAATGGTAATGTAATTCTACAAAAATGTGTAAACAATGATCAATGACAATGCTCGTCGTGAGATACTTGGAAGCCATCGTGCTAGATGGATGTACGGATGAAAAAAGAAAGAAAGAAAGATGGTGATGGAAATTGAATGAGATGGTCGGTTGGTTCAAATAAACATGAAAAAGGTAGTCTGAAGGGGTCTATAAGATAGATGGTTGATCATGAACAAAAAGGAAACGAAAAATGAATTTAAAAAATTGAAAGCGGGGCCCTATTCATCTTTCACTTTAAAAAAAATCAACTCTGCATTGCGCTGCCCCGCAGACTCGATGCGACAGCGACGCCGGTAGCAGTGGCATTACTACTACTACTGCTGCTACTCTGCATCTGGTGCCCACCGACACCGACAACAACAGCACTCAACCTCGGCCTGCTCGTCATCCGCCGTGGTACAGCGGTCGCTGTCGTTGGTGTCGTTGTCGAGGAGGAGGTGGAGGTGGGTGGTACCGTTAAACCCTGATGATTCAGAGCCTGATTGGGACTTTGCATAGACATAAGAACTTGTTTCGGACTCTGCTGCATGCCATTGGAAGGAGGCGGCGGAGGTTCAGAATCGTACGTGAAATACCGATCCATATCCGACTCGTCGAATTCGGACGGCGGTGCGGGCGAATGCGTCTCTGGCCGATGGAGGTGTGGGTTGTGGTGATGGTGTTGTCTTGGAGGACGTCTCACACCGCCGGCGCCGGCGCCTCTAGTAGGTAGTCCTTGTTGAGGGTCCGCATGACCATTCGTCTGCGGTTCAGCTGTGGGGGGTGCCCGACCACCACCACCACCTCCTCCTCCGAGCCTATAGGTCCTCTTCCGCTTGGCTTTAACAGGAGCTTTCTCCTGACCATGTCCATATCCATGCACATGTCCGCCCAACCCGATGCCCACACCCCCCAACCCACCACTCGACCCGCTTGCACTCCTCGGGGGCACACTCCTCACCGTAAAATGCGATAGATTCCTCGTGTATGGACTGAGCGTGTGGTTACTCGTGCTGAGCGTGCTGAGCTTGTGGATGGAGGAAGAGTTGAGCGAGGGACGCAGGACGATTTTGTGGGTCCTTTCCCCTGCGCCTAGTCCTCCGCTAGCGCTGATGCCGCCGCCGTTGCTTCCGTGTATGGTGTTTGAGGAGGGCGAGGTGCTGAGCAGGCTGTTCTGCGAGATTGAGGCGGGGTTCAGCGGGTGTGAATGTCGCGAGGGGTGGAGGGATAAGTCGTTTTCGTCTAGATCGTCGTTATTATGAAGAGTAATAGTCGTACGCGATGTCATCTCGGTCATCTCAGAAGTGACCGACATCCTCCGCTCTGAGAGAGGTCGGCGCATGTAGATGCCAGAAGAACTGGCGACGGAAGGATATATATCTCCGTTTACCCTCGACCTCCTCGTAGATGGCCCGCTACTTGATCGGGAGTCCGTGTCCAAGCTGTCAGGTGTTTCCGAGCGCCGAGTCGCGGATGGGTAGTGCCCATAAGTATAGCCCGGACCTGGAGGTGCAGTTCGTAACGGGACACCGACGATGTGGGCTGCTGAGCTGCTGAGATTGAGATGAGAAGGGGGGTGTAACCTACTCGGTCCGGCTACACCTGTGTTGGCTGTACTAGGGGGTGGAAACTCTGGAAAGTAGGGATTAGACTGCAGAGAATAGGATCGAACGGGTGCAGATGCAAGTGGAGGGGGCGGTAATGAAGTGAATGATCGTGACATGTGGGAGTGCGTAGCCGACCTCGGACCCCCGCTGGGATCAGTAGTAAATGGGTGCGTCTGTATGGCGGATTGAGAGTGGAACACCCTCGGACGGGTGACGGTGCCTCCGCCAACAGCAGGAATAGTCTCATATTCCGGCTCGCGTTCTCGTTCCCGCTGGTCGTCCCAATCAACGAAATCGAACGAGCCGCCTTCGTCCTCTTCTTCCGTCTCTTCTTCGTACTCGTAATCGCTGTCCAAGGCGCTGGTGCTGCCCTTCTCCTCTTCGGCTTCCTCTGCGAGGTCGGCAGACCCTTGTTAGGAGTAAAGAGGCTGCTGAAACCTTTGAACACACTCTTTGTTGGGAGGCCTTCTGGGCGGAGACCATAAGTCGGATCAAAGTTTTCTAGGTCTGGATGGGACGAAGAGGAAGGTTCTGGAGGAGGTAAATTCGGTGTAGAAGTATATAGTGGGGCTGGCACGCGATGAGAAAAGCCGGATGTGGACGCGGCGCGGGGAGGTCGCCGGGCATTGAACGATGAAGAACTGAGAGGATTTTTGCGAGTGCCTATTTCGGAAGCGGTAGCACGATGTGGAAAAACGTCGGGTGCGGACATGGCGTCGAAGCTCTGCCTCGTTTTAGGCGGCAAGATAGGTCTCGGTGCTAGATAGGGAGCCTCGACCTTGGCCTTGACCCATTGCTGGCTAAGACGATGGATGATGCCCGGCAGGTCCTCCCTGAACATCTGCCTGAGCTGACCCTCGATCTCGCGCTGGATAAAGTTCTGGATGACGGCGATGGAGTCGAATGTGCTGTTGATGTCGACATTCTGGAGAGGATCGGTCTTGAAGACGAGGGTGATGCCCTTTTGCTTGGAGACGACGAGGACGACGTAGGAGCTGAGACGGAAGTGGGACAGACGGAGGAGCATGGGGACGACGAGGGGGTGCTTGGCGGCGAGCATGCCGCGGGAACCACCCATGAGGTGGATGTCGGGCTGCTTGTGGTTGAGCGGGTTTGCCTAGAGACACGTGTGTTGGACAGACTGTCAGAATAAAAAATAGCAACGGACTTGGACTTTGGTCTTGAGGACTAGATGGGCATCGCCGGCGTATGTGAGACGGAAGATGCCTCTGAACTGGTCGACGGTGAGGTCGCCAACATCACGGATCTCGAGCTCTGGGGGCTGGAGGGGGTGAGCGGGTGGACAGAGAGAGGAGAAAGAGGGCGTGCCTGTGTGCCCATCTCGAGCTCGACGACCTCGATCTTGTCGGCGATGATGGGGGGCTTGCTGCCCTTGTTGAGGGCGGTGTTGAGCATCTGGATGGCATCGTAGTGGAACTGGTCTGAGAAACGAGGCCAGTGGAAGGTGAACGACATGAGAGTTAGGGTTAGGGCCACTCTGCCACCAACCTCCATGTACGGCGTCCGCAAGCTGCTCGCCGGCGCCGCCTCCTCGTCCTCGTCCCCGCCGGAGCCCGTCGCCGCCGCCTTTGCGCAGAGACAGGCCCGACATGGCCGCCAGCCTCGCCGAAAGAGGGCGAGCCCGTGTCGACTGGGCCGTATCCCCGCCAGAGCCAAGGCCGCCAGTCCGCTCCCAACGCCCGCCCCGGTGGCTGCCCGCCTCCGTCCCCCACACGCTCACAGACTATGCCCGCCTCCCCCGCTTCTGTGCGCGCCTCCTCCCCCCGTCGTCCCATGTCTGCCCGCAAGTCCGTTGCCTCCACCCAGCGTCTTTCCGGTCCCTCAACACCCGCGATGAACTCCTCATGAGTCTCATCGCCAGCGAGGCTGTCATCGACAGTCGCGACTTTGAGATCCTGACTGCCGAGGAGGTCGACGAACTCAAAAAGGTATTGCCATTCTCAACTCTACTGACTTCAACTCAACATGCCACTCAGGAACACCATGTCCTCTCATCACGACACGAAGCCCTCTCCAAAAAACTCGCCCTCGAAACAAAAATCCGCGATGCAGCCCTCTCCCTCTCCCGCGTCAACGCCTCCCACAAACAGGTATCCAAGCAAACCGCCGAACAAGTCGAAGCAGCCCACGCACGTGTAGACAAGGCCCAAACCGAGCTCTGGAAAGTCTCTGACCGCCTCAATGACGTACACAACCGCCTCATGGAACACAGGGCCGGTGTCCTCAGCTTTTCCGTCAGGAATATGGAACGCAAGATGAATGGTCCTGACGACTCGGGCTATGATTCTTCTAATCGGAGTACTCTCCTCAGTCCAACTCTACCTTCCATCAATGGTCTTGCCTCGCCCTCCAAAACCCCTTCGACGGTGCCCATTTCTTTGCTGGCCATGCTGACACTATTATCCCAAACCCAGACTCTCTGCCGAAGCTGCGGCTGCCGAAATTCTTGCTTTGGAAACCAGGCTCAAAGAGGCCAAGGAAGCACTCTCTTCAGCCGGAAAAAGGCAGGTCGAAATGACCCGCGAGCTCTCCATGATGCGCTTGGAAAAGCAGGAAATCGAAACTGTCGCTGAAATGGATCTACAAGCTGCCAGAGATACTATTGCCGCTCTTGAGAAAAACAAGGGTGAAGAAAAGGACGAACAGCTCAAAGCTCTGGACGAGCAAGTCGAGAATCTGAGGATGGAACGGGAGGAATGGCAAATGGACAAGGAAGAATGGGAGAGAGAAAGGGACGACCTTCTGAGAGAGAAGGAGGACGCGCAGGTAGATGCAGAGGAGCTTAGGCAAAAGTTGGAGGAAATCGAAATGCGGAAACAGGAAACAGAGGGTGGTGTCAGCCAGGAACTTGAGGAGAAAAACCGCGAAATCCAGAGTCTACAACAAGAGATGAACGAGATGCGTTCAAGGTGGGACGAAGAGCGACGAATGCTGGAAGACGAGAAACTCGAAGACCTCGCGCGTCTACAGGAAGAAATGGAGGATGCCCGAAGGGATGCTGCCACCGCTTCTGCTACAGAACTCGCCGAACGTCTCCGCGAACAAGAGCGACTGCAACGAAAGACCAACGAGCAACTCGAAATCGGCCTTGCGGCTGTACAGACTATGGTCAAGACGCACGGCATCGTTCTCTTCTCGCGAGACAACTCGCTGCAAGGCCTGCTCAACGCCATCGGCATGCACCTCGACTCTGTGCACAAGCGGCTTGAAGCCTATGCCAAGTCCGAGGCGGAGTGGGATATATTGAGAAGGAGGCTGGAAGAGGACGTGAGGAGTGGGTTGGACAAGAGGGAGACGATAGTGAGAGAGCTAGAAGAGGCGAGGAAAGAAAGAGATCCTGTTAGGCGGGACACTCTAACTTCGGAAAGCAGCAGGGCCAGGTCACAACCGCATTCCAAAACTCCCTCAACACCAAACATACCCCAGGACGGAGAACCACAGGACGCAGCGAGGATTATCGCCGTCCTACAACCTCTTTGGTCGGTCCTCCCCTCGCCCGAAGCCCGTGCAGCTAAATTTGCCTCTACGCGCTCGTTCCGTACTGGGTCCCCAACACCCGGCACACCGGGCGGAACCAATACTGCGTCATCCACTGGTGTCGTTGCTTCCTTGTCCGATCTCGACGTGCGTTCCCTCAAGACGCTGTACGACCCCCGAAACAACAACAGCACTCCCGCGTCGCCTAAACCAGGCAATAATGCGCTATTCACCGTCGAGGCGTTTGCTCAGCGCGTTCAGGCGCTCATGGCAGACGACAAAGCGCTGATCGAGCGTCTAGTGCGCTTCGCACAGGCTCATGATCTCCTGAAGAAGAACGCGGAGAGGGCGCAGAAGCTCGCGCAGGAAGGCACGCACGCGCTGGAGACGTACCAGAAACAAGTGAGAGTGCTGGAAGAGCGGAACGCGAGCCTCGCGTCCAAGCAAATCGCGATGCAAGAAGAGTTCCATATCTTGCACGACACCATCGAGCGTATCACCGCTGAGAAACACGACCTTGAGGGATTAGCAGCTGAACAAGCTGAAACGTGCCGCCAACTGACCGAAGCGAACAACACCCTCTCCGCGCGGACGCTGCACCTGGCGGAGGAAGCTGCGCAAGCTCCCGAGATGATAAGGAAGCAGCTGGAGACACAGATCGGGGATCTAAAGAAGAGTTTGGAGTTGGCGAGGGACGAGGTGGATGCGATGAAGAGTTCAGAGCAGAGTCAGCGCATTGCGTTGTTGGATGAGCTGAATACGATGCAGACGGAGAACGGGAATTTGAGGAGTCAGCTGAGGGCTTTGAAGAAGTAGGATTTGGAGTAGGATTTAGTCTTTGATTTTTCTGGGGATATTTTTTCTTGGATGGATTTTATTTCTCCTTCTGCTTCATCTTCATCGACATTCTTACCCTTCTTGGAACTTTCAGCTGCTTCTTTTCTTTGCAGGATCTTTTTTATCTTTTATACCAGTAATCTTTCTTGCATCATTTAGGATAGGAACACTTTTTGGCAACCAGGAGAATGATACCCCCTTGGTTTATCAACTTGCTATGCTTTCGTGGGCTCTTCAGGAACGATAAAATAAGGAATCAAAGATCCAACCAAAGAATCCCCTGCTCCGGAGCTAAAACTTAAAACTGTAGCGCGTCAACAACTTTGAGAACCCCGGCGAGACTCGAACTCGCAACCTCCAGATACCATACTGTTGTAAGGTAGAAGTCTGACGTCATAACCATTAGACAACGGGGGCTGTTCCATTAAGCGGTGTGTGGGCGTACAAGAAATTAGACGCCCAAAAAAGCGTTCGACACTGGAACTCCAAAGAAGCCTTCTAGATTTGGTACTATTGTGGCTAGCACCTATGGTGTATCTTTTGTCCCGTTGATTCAACTTCTGACCACCCCCAGGAAAAGATAACCCAATTGGCGAGCAAAACATAAACCCCCGGCGAGACTCGAACTCGCAACCTCCAGATGCCACTACGTAGAAGTCTGACGTCATAACCATTAGACAACGAGGGCTTGCAAACTTAGTTCAGGTTGACAGCATGATCCGCCGCAGCATTCCGTCGTACTCTTTACGATGATGATGATAATGTTTTTTTACTCCCTTCAAGCATGTCGTCGCCGGTGATGAGCTCGCCGTTGTCGATCTCGCGTCGACAGAGCTTGTCTCCGAGCGAAATCAGTGTTGAAGCAAACTCTGTTCGACACCCGCGCCATTCGCCAACACTTACTCGCTCATTCGATCCAAATGACCCCCAGGTGCGGGAGAGACAGCGCACGATGGATGTCGACATGGCCATGCAGCTCTCTCTCGCCAGAAGAGACACTCTGCACTCGTCTCCTGTAAATACCTTCTCCAGCCCTGCTACCCTTTCTGGTCAGCCGCAGGCCTCCTCCGATCATTCCTTCCCTCTGTCGCCTGAGAACGAGGATCATAGGCTCCTCGAAGAAGTCGACGACCGACCTTTACAGGACACGCCTTTCGAAATGAGCGACGACAACGAGCCCGAGAGCGACCATGCTGCTTCTCGGTCTATGCACCTTGATAGGACCGCTGGCGTCGATAACATGGGTATGGACATCCCCAGCTTGGGTCACCTCCACAGCCTACCGCCCCTTCATCGTCACCATTCCAACCACTCGCTTCACCTCCACATTCATCCCGAGGATCCCCAATCTAGCACTTTCGGTCTGCCGACATATCAGGCTACCAATGCCTCTCAGACCATGTTCAATTTCGGTCCCATGGAAGAATGGGCGACTGCCGAGAAAACTAAGCTAGGCTTGAATTCCTCACCACTCAACCCACGCTTTTCTTTTGCGCCCCGCCCCAAGGTTGTCACTGTTAAACCTCAGATTGTTTCTATAGACACTCCAGCTATTGACCCTACTTCGTCTACTTCCGTTGTTCCTGCCAATGAATCCGATAACGCACCTTCTGGATCTGGCCATACGTCTCAAGTGGCCGAGCAACCCACTGTCAACACCTCTGATGATCCCAATCGTCCTCTCCGCTTCCGTAAATTAAGCCAGAGCAACCCCCATCCACGCTCGCACCGCAAGGGCATAGGCGGCAAGATGGCTCTATTTGAGACCAATCTTAATGATGCACCATCCTTTTCGGCTCGCCTTGGTCTGGTTCTCGGCAACCAAGGTGGACCAATTACTTCCGAACCCTCCTACGACCACATGCACAACGCAAATTCTGTGGGCGGCATACTTAACACCGGTCATGACCGGCCTTACCGTTTCTCATTTTATTCCAACGCGCTCAGTGCCACCATCCATGCTCGGAGCCTTAGTGAGCTACCAGCTGAAGGACAAACATTTGAGCAAATGTTCTCTGGCATTAATCCTCCAACTGGCGGCGAGGCTGCTGGCCCGACAAGGCAAGACCGCGTTCCCCCATTCTCTCCTCCTTACACGGATACTATGAAATCCACCCCCGGCGAGAATGCTGGCGGTTACTTCCCGAATGCTAATAATAGCACTCTTTTTATGAACCATGACAGAAGCAGGAATGTGCCTAATGTCCAGGAGAAGGGATTCGGTGGAAATGGTGTAGGTATGAATGGAGGACCAGGTGCCCCGAATGAGGATGCGAATACGTGGTGGCTGGATGTGCTAAACCCGACGGACGAGGAAATGAAGATGTTGAGCAAGGTTTGCATATTTCGTTTTAATCATGTCCCATCTAAATCGTGTTGCAAAAATCTAGGTTTTCAACATTCATCCCCTTACAACTGAGGATATCCTGATGGAAGAAACGCGCGAAAAGATCGAGCTTTTCAGGAACTATTACCTCGTCTGCTTCCGTTCATTCGACCAGGACCCCTACAGCCCCACCCATCTGGAACCTCTAAATATGTACATCATCGTTTTCCGTCAAGGTACACTCTCCTTCCACTTCCGGCCCACTCCGCACCCTCAAAACGTACGTCGGCGAATAAAGCAGCTCAAAGACTATATAAGTGTTACCTCCGATTGGATCTCCTATGCCCTTATCGATGATATCACCGACGCGTTTGGGCCTTTGATTCAAGGGATTGAATACGAGGTCGACAGTATCGATGAGTTGGTGCTTATTTTAAAGGAAGCTGAGCAGAGTGATATGTTGAGGAGGATTGGAACGTGTAGGAAGAAAGTCATGGGCCTGTTGAGGTTGATGGGCAATAAGGCGGATGTCGTGAAGGGTTTGGCGAAAAGGTGTAATGAAAATTGGAGGGTGGCACCGACATCAGACATTGTACGTTCCGAGAACTTTTTCTTTTTTCAATGGACGATTCTAAAAAATTTTATGGCTGTAGGGGCTTTATTTGTCTGATATTCAGGTTGGTTTCTATTTCCTCGCGACATGTGTTCTCCGCTTACATTTCCTTCCTCTTAGGATCATTTAATCACCATGACCCAGAATTTGAATCACTATGAAAAAATCCTGTCGCGATCTCACTCCAACTATCTCGCTCAAATTTCTATTGAGATGACAGACGCCAATAATCAAATCAACGACGTCTTGAGCAAGATGACTGCCCTTGGTACAGTCCTGATCCCCATGAATCTGGTGACTGGTAAGTCTTGTTTTTGAGGCATATTACTCCGAGCCCAAGGTTTAATATGGAATAGGTTTATGGGGCATGAACGTCCACGTTCCAGGCCAGGAGGCAACTGTGCGTTAACTATCTTTCATTGCGACCTGCATCTGCCGACTTGCATATTCATTAATTAATTAACAGGGCTATGGTTGGTTCATCTCTATTATCGCATGCCTTGCGGCATTTGCGCTCGTTGGTGGATACTCAACCTACCGGTTCTTGGTCCGTAAATGAGTCGAGTCAAGGTGATCTCATTCATCCCTTTGAGGGCTTTTTGCATGACCGCGTCATCTTATTGATGGTGTTCACGACTTGCACGTTTCAATCTTTTTATTCATGATTATCAGTCATGTCCGACAGTGCCCCTTTCTCATTTGCATCTTTTATCTTTGGTCTAACTTTCTTGTTTATGCATCTCTTATTTTTGTTGTACACGGTTTTAAAGGACTCTGGTTCTGCCCTTTTACTTTATTCATCATCTCACCAAAGGCGGTTGGCAGTACAAAACATTCGCGACTGGCCACATTCCCCAATTCATCATTTGTCTTTACAAGGGTACTACATGACTTAGATAGATGCATCCTCACCATTGTGTAAACTACTTACAACTTCCACCAGCTAATATACTTCGCATGCAGCTGCTTTACTTAGCACGTTCTCCTCTAGAATAGTTGAAAATTATCTGAGAATAAGGGCGATGGCTTCTAGTGTATTGCTCGAATTAACGGTCGTTCAAATCACCCCCCAAAAAAAAGCTTGAAAATGCAGTAACTATATATACACTAAATGTCCTGTAACATCCCAGAATACGAGGAACTAGCAAGTAGATATAAAATACAAAATACCACATCCGTGCGATTCAAATCTCTTTTCTCAGCCAGACATGAATCCCTGAAACATAGTCCCAGCACCCGTCACGTCTATCCGTGCAGCGGAAAGCAGCTCTGGAGACTGAGAAAGGTGTTCGAATTCCTAGAACCGCAAGGGCTCATCAGTGGAAAATCAGGTCCAACGACCATTAATACCTACATCAACTGAAATCATGAAAAAATGGGCATGGCATAGCATAAGGCAGCAGTGGACACAGAGGAAGCAATACGTCAGACTCAATCCCGTCAAATAAAAGAACAAAACATACCATGTGTACTCGGAAGTCTACTGGTGTTCATCCTCGTTGATGGCAACTGTCGAAGTTGTCGGAAATCATTGTTCAGGTATGTTTTCGTCAAACCAGTGGCGGCAGGGGACCGTAGGATCGCAGATGGTGGTGATATTACGACGCCTAGGATATCTGGTGTTTTGGTTCCCCTTTTTGGAGTGGACGGCGGCTCGGCAGGCGGCGGAGACAAAAGGTTCTCGACGGCCTTGAGAGGCATTATTAAGGTATCAAGTATTTCAATAGTCGACGAAGGAAAGACTTCGTCTTCATCGATGATGAGCTTGTCTTTTATAACAGAGACAGTAGCTTGGCGTTCTGGTGGTAGTGCAGATGCAAGATGGCTGCACAAATGCTGAAATTGGTCAGCCGATAGACCAACTAGGGTCGTGAGTTTTACGTCTTCTTGAGACGCAAGCCATTCTAGCACGTACAGCGTTAATTCGGCAACGTCTGATTTTATTTCAAGTGCATGGTCCGAGTAGGTGGAGATCAGGCGCCCAACCTCACTTTGGAGATGCTCTGGGGTAATCGAGGTAGAGGGGAGGCTCTTGAGAATGTCTGGTACAAACTTCAAGGCATCTGGAACTGAAAAATTTGCCTGCGCGGTTCTGAGCGAAAGAAGCAGAATATTGAAGCGGACATCTGGTGCAAAAACATCGGCGTGTTCAGCTAGATGCCTTGTTAACCTCTTCAGAGCTAAAGATGTAACATGGTAGTCCAAAGTGAGAGTTAGACAATCATTCAGTAGTTGTGAAAGGTCTTCGTTGGTAGAAAACGACGATACACCCCAGGCACTTGAGGATATCACCAGGTCACAAAAATGGAGGATAGAAGTAACTTGGTACTGCAGAAGGAGCTTATGGTCTTCTTGAATAGGGCTAGGTAGTGTGTGAAGGGTAGTTAAGAGTCCTTTCATCTGTTCGACAAGAAGCCAGTCTCCAATCCCAATTTCGCCGTTATCCAACATAGCTAATCGTTGAATGAAAGTTGCCCGCGTCTCTGCGTCCAGGAGGCAACTGAAAGCTTTGAGCTCGGCAAGTACCTTTGGAAACACTTCCGTCGACCAAAAAGTGGCAGCCTCATCAGACGATGCCTGAGGTAAGATGTTCATCGTAAGGTCGTACACTTGCAAGATATGATGAACTGGATCTCTGACGACCTTTTCCACATGAGGACTAAGGAGCGATCTTAGGATGATTTGGGCGTTGGAGGTACCTGACTCGGCTTGTATGGCTTTGGAGAGAGTACTAAGAATCACACGGCAATTCCGTCGTGTGATCTTAGCGGCTAAGTAGGCACTAGAAGACTGAGAGAATGTGGAGCCTGCAGCGTTCGCGCAGGCATAGAGGTCAACGACTGCCACTACTAGCGTTCGTAGATCACGGCTGATGAGAGGATATGTTGGGGTGAAGCGGGTCAGGAGAGTGATTATGTCGTTAGCAATGCGGAGAAGAAGATCAGAGAGCGCTTGATTCATGCGAGGAGGTGGTTGAAGTGCAAAATGATGGTTTAAGTCATCTGCGACGTCAGAAAGAATTGAGACAAGTGTAGGGCCGACGCCTTGGTGGCGTTCTAACCAAAAGGCCTCAGCAACACGGCGTTCTCCGTCATCATAATCAG
The DNA here is from genome assembly GCA_015501075.1 of Gymnopilus junonius. NCBI lineage: Eukaryota > Fungi > Basidiomycota > Agaricomycetes > Agaricales > Galerinaceae > Gymnopilus > Gymnopilus junonius. The sequence goes on along the minus strand of JADNYJ010000001.1, from coordinate 1,204,494 downwards.
TAAGTTTCTTAGCAATGATAACCAAAGAAACACGCAAAACACGGAGACGACGAAGCGAAAACGGTCGGAGGCTGTTAAATGTGAGTTCTTCAATAGCAGATGGTAAGCCATCTCGAGCTACTCTCGCAAGCTTGCCTATTTCCATGAGTTCTTCTGTAGTAGTTGAGGAGAAGGGTATCTCTGGTGAAAGGATTGCCTTGATGAGTTCCGGAAGTTCTGAGTCTTCCAGGTTTTCGCAGTCTTCGTTAAGCATGGCCTGAGGGTCCTTAGCCAGACCAACAAGGAGGCGTTCAGCATATATGCTTCGCTTCGTCGGGGTGTCGTCGCTTTTATTCCAACCTAGCCGGCGGGTCATTTGTCTTAAAAGAAGGCAGTGATTGATGATCTTGAGAGAGTTCAGCAATGAAGCTGTGTAAAAATCAATAGAGAATACCTCTCGATAACCGTCTATTCCTTGCCACAATACCAGAAGAGCAAGAGCTCTTTCACGGCATTGATCGTCACCAACACTGCCGGCCCAAGCAAGTGTAGTTAACACGCCTGATACAGCTAGAAGAGCCTTCACAAATACGAGGAAAGTTTTATGAGATACCTCGACATACGAGTCATGAAACAAAAGGGGTGGCAGAGCCAATGTGTCGCTGGGAGTAGGAACATCTACAAGTCTGGAGGTGAGATTATCATGAGTCAACATGCATTTCAGCCAGCAGCCGACAGCATTCTCCTCCGTAACGATGTCCTTCAGGAAAGAGGCGCTTCCTACAAAATCATCGTTTGTATTTGTAAGAACATCTTCAAAGGATTGCCAGCCTCGTATTCTGGCAAGCAGCTGCTTAAGCTTCTTCCGTAAACGGCTTTCAATCTTTGGGCTTCCTTGCAGGTCGTCCAGACTGCTCAGGAAAGATTCATCTTCTCGAAAGCACCGCGCAATCTCGACATCGGCCGCTGCAGCATGTAAGTAAAGAACTGTTCCTTCATCCAAGGTATGTTCGTTAAAACTTCCGGAAGATCGATATGTTGCTTTATTTGTCCTCATGAGTTAGTGTACCTCAAAGGAAGAATGAAAAGTAGAGTACAGACCAAGAGTGTTCTTGAGAACCGCGTCTGCTGAGCAGCTGCCTTACTGAGAAGTTTGGCCACATAGTATGCACCGTCTAGAGGCTATTACTCTGTCAGTTTATTTTTTAAATGAACCAAATTCCAAAGCGGCTTACGTTTAAGCCTAAGATATCGTGCATAGCAATTGCAAATGTTGTTATTGCCCCTTGTGGTATATCATCTTTGATAGGTCGACTTGCAACGTTCACGAGGTCTTCCAGGTCAAATCCTCTGCAACGTCTAACTCCGAGAAGAAGGGAAAGTCAGGAAGATCCCAATCGTCCCTTTCTGGTTTAAGAACAAATATAAGGCGCGCTGCGAAAGAAAGCTCCGGGGCGACAGGTAGTAATTGGAGTAACTGCTCTGCTAATAAAATCGGGTTGGAAGAATTGCCTGGGTCAAGAGATGGGGGAAGCGGAAGAGGTGTCGAAACGGGAAGCAGCTTTGGCTCATAAGATACAGCCTCTGAATGCTCTGAAGTCACCGTCTCTCCGTAGATTGCGACGAACATGGATGTAAATTCTCCATTAAATATTACCAGCCGTGTTGCATACTAGGGTTCTATCGGTTAATTCGGTTCAAAGGCTGCATATTCTGACAGTGGACATACCTCAATGCCCATGTCTACCACAAATTCAGTCTGATCACCAGCGTAGGCGATCCTAGTGGAAGCTAGCACATTCTTTGGAGCGCGCTTGTCCTGTGAGTCCTGGACCGCCGCCGTGGGTTGGACGGAGATTGTGTTGAAATAAACATCTAGAAAGAAAGCATCGGGCGCTGTCAAGCTATTGCACTTCAGTAAATGTATCAGTAGAAGCGAAGGAACGCCAAAATCACGCTATAATGTCCTGGGACTGGTGAAATGGCTGGGCTCCAGTTGGAAAGACGCGTATGGAAGCAACTCTGACGGGAGCAGGGAATAGAATGGCCGCTGTGTTTTGTCTCGCTTCAAGTTGGTACCATCCTAGGAGACGCATGTCTGGAGAACATTTGCGGAGGACGAGCAAGGCAATTAATGAAAGGGTCGGCAGAGTCCGAACGTATGAGCAGGTCACGTTTTGCACGTACTCGACTCTGCCTTGGCCTTGCTCCATCATCACAACCTTCCTATTAGTTATAGTCCACTATCGTTGGCGATGAGTCGCCAAACGACAATCAAGCTCCCGCCAGCTCTCGACCTCTCTTCTCTTAGTCCTCCTGTGGCCTCACCCTTGAGGTCGCGAGGCAGGAGCGCCAGCATAGTCAAAGTCGAGGAGGTTGGCGATCGCTCTCTCGAGGAAATGCTTGACCGAAGCGCCTATGTTAACATCAATGCCAACTGGGTGAATGCAAAGGGTGTGTTCTTCACTCGAGTTCATTCGTGCTCATTGACTCATCTTCATCTTCCGTCAAGGCGCTTGGCTCATCCACATCGTTCTCATTGTTTTCGGAAAAATAATAATCGACACTATGCCAGGAATGACACAACAAATCAGTTGGACATTGGTCAATTTATTATACCTAGCAGTATGTCGTCCGACAGTTTTTCTCTCTTCCCCTGTCTGGCGGCTAACTCTTGCCGTCCGGTTTCCGCAGCTCTCTTACCTTATGTTCCATTGGGTCACCGGTATTCCCTTTGAGAATGACTTACATGGCGGAGCTTACGATGATTTGACTCTATGGGAACAAATTGACGAAGGTGCTCAGTATACTCCCGCGAAGAAATGGCTCTTCACGGTACCGATCGGCTTGTAAGTCTCTTCGTGTCCCTTGTTCATCGCGACTGGTGCTCATGTTACATGGCGTACAGATTCCTTGCGTCTACACATTACACAAACTATAACCCATGGTTGTTCGCGATCAATGTAACAGCACTAATACTGGTCTTAATACCAAAGCTACCCCAAGTATGTTTTTCGGCTTCGTTATTCGTGTTGCCGGAACTATTTACCTTGTTCCTTACAGTTACACCGGCAACGAGTCCGCTTCATGGCTGAAAGCGCTTCTGAAATCACAACTCCCCTCACTCCCAGCTTCTCTAATTCTGGTCGATCAACGCCAATACTGGAGAAGCTCACACCCGACGAAACCGCTGCTACTGAGACCCATTACCGGTAGCCGTTGTCTGTCTATTCGGAGATAAAGGATATTTAGAAGTGCAGAGCACAAACTCATCACTCTTGGAATAATTGTCCGTGGCACTTTGTGATGTCCTGTAATTCATATGGTCTATTTTGTAGGGAGATTCTCCCGCTCTGATGCAATTGTCATCATAATATCTACCCAATTCCGCTCGGCCATATATATTTTACAGATTTTGATAATTCTACAAAAAGCTTCTACAGTTGTTGATATTGCTCCAGTCGCAGTCTTAATCGAGTTGTGAGTAGGTTGCATCCGTGCGAAGGCGAAAGACACTCACAGGTTGCGAAGTAACATGAAGATTGTAACTTTGCCGACAGCCGGGATATAGATGGACGCCTGAAAAGTATCAGCATCCTGTCACCATTTTTTGCCAATTGCCAGCCCTTACTTTGTCTCGGACATCCTTTTCAAAGTTCTTCTCGGAGGCTACGTTTACGCATATGCAGCCATCTTTCAGCCATTCAGTCTTGACTTTGTAGCTCAGGCTTGGAACTGCTGATATCACAACATCGGAAATTGCAAGGGCTTCCTGTAAGGACAGGTTACTTGGATGAACAACGTGTCGAGGATTGTATCTTTGGACGGGCGTTGACTCCGATGACAGGTTAGCTGCAACTCTAGGTCGCTTGGTATATTCCTGGACGAACATCACAAAGTTAACACCGGGTTGTCAGCGCCCTCCATTCCTGACAAACACCCACCTGAATGGAATCAATGTCGACAGATATCACTCGCGCCCCATCGTTGGCGAGAAGGGCTGCGAGCGGTCTTCCGACGACCTCCGACCTAGGGAAAGCATTAAAACTTTGATTCCAAACTAACAAGAATGAAGGTCTTCACCTGTTAATCACAGTTATCGTTCTGCCGTATGCCCTATCACCATAAGGCAGAATTCTGTTGTACACGCCAACAAACTCTAGGCATTTGACGATGGCGAGTGGGGTGCAGGGTATAATTGACTTCACTGTGCCCTCAGGAGGCTCTTCGCTTTCTGACTCTATTTGCAAAGATGGTGGAGTGACAGAAGACAAAAGGGACTTTGGTTCTATAAAGCGGATACTAAGGATGAAATTTGATAAACAAAATGGAGGAAGGATATTCCGAGAATTACGCACTTGTGGTATAGATTATAGTGAAATTTGAAATGAAGTCCTTCGACGTCTTTGAGAGGCGATACAACCTGGATTTAAAAATCAACAATATATAATGGGGTTCGAAGGATACTACATACCTGGTGAAGATAGTGATCCTATAATCGAAAAATTATGAGCT